>CM072821.1:61182317-61782317 GCA_036937905.1 Salvia rosmarinus
TGATCGTGAGAATCTTGACTATCTGACGACGACCCTTCCAAAGTTGTCAAGGTTGGTACCCAGGTTCGGTCGATATTAGTCGGCCGGTCATGCGACTTCTAAGGGAATATAGAGATGTATTTGCGTGGTCTCCATTGGATATGTTGGGGTCTCGCTTGAAAGCTCATAACTCATCGTCTTAACATTGATCCGGCTACTAAACCCGGTTCGTGAGAAGAAAAGAAGTTTTGCCATGCGGATGCGAAGCGGTCATAGAGACGAGGTAACCCACTCGAGGCTAAAATCACATGCGAGGTTAAATACCCAACTTGGATGGCTAATCCGTTGTAGTTCGAAAGCGGGGAGGGGGATGGCGCGTGTGTGTCGACTATACCGACCTCAATAAACTTACGCCCAAAGAATTTATTACCCTCTCACGACATTGACAAGAAGGTGGAAGCATTGGTGGGACATGAGGTCTTCGAGTTTCTGGATTTATACAAGGGATACCACCAAGTCTTGATGAGCCGGAAGACGCCCAAAAACAGCGTTCATTCTTACGACTTGGTGTCTTTGCATGCCGAAGATGCCTTCGGTCTAAAAAGCGCTGAGCTACCTACCAAAGAATGGTGGACGCGATCTTCAAGGATCACATAGGAGAAATTGTTGAGGTCTATGTCGATGATATAGTAGTCAAAAGCAAAAATTTGAAAACTGCGCCGTTGACCTCGAAACTATTCTTGACTCCTCGGTCGCCAACCTCAAGCTCAATCCCGGAGTGCACATTTGTGGTGAGGACGGGTAAATTTCTAGGTCTTTGGGTTTCTCAAGAAGGCACAGCCAATCCTACCAAAGTGAAAACGGTTGCTCGACATGCGGATCCCAAAACCATCCGTGAAATACACAAACTCACCCTGCACGGCCGCCTGGCGATTCCTATCTCGAGCCGCCGAGCGGCTTCCTTCTTCAAGATCTGAGGAGGCTCCAGTTTCACTGGCGGGAAGAACATCGGTCGCCTTCACGGTGAAGGAATATCTCGCCGACCGCCCACACTATCCGCCCCAAAGCAAGTGAAATTCTATCATTATATCAGCCACCTCGGACGGGCGATTAGTCTTTATCTTGGTGCGAGATGAGGTGGGACGACAACTCCCATCTACTTCATTAGCCGAGCTCTCAAAGGACCGGAAGCGGGTACACCAACCTCGAGAAGGTAGCTCTGGCCTTGGTGAGCATGCCACGCCTCGACCTTACTTTCAAGCTCATTCTATCCGGTATTAACGGACTTGCCTCTAAGACAAGTCTTATCAAAGCCGGAGTCATCCAGGCGAATAGCTAAGTGGGCCTTTGGAACTCGGCGAGCACGACATTTCATACTCCCCGGTCGGCTATAAAGGCGAGCCGCAGCAGTTCTGGTGGAAGTCAACCAGAGGTCGACTTACAGCCAATGAGGTCACTCCCGCCTCTCACTCGAAGAACGACTTTGCACCACCCACGGATGTTGGCGGATGTACGTGGATGGAGCTTCATGCGAGGCGGGTAGCGGGCGGAGTATCCTTCTCCTCGGCCCGTATAAGCGAAAAGACATACGCCATGGCCTACGGTTCCCGACCACCAACAACGAAGTGGAATCTGAAGCATTGATCTACGGACTCAGCCTAGCAAAGGAATTGAAAGTGGACAAAGTCCGGATATTTGGAGATTCCCTGTCGTGGTAAACCGGGTTTTAGGTACATCTGAGGCTAAGGAGGATCGAATGAAGCGATGCGGCGAGAAGCGAAAGAGATCTTGGCCTCGTTCGGATACTTGATGATAATCAAATCCCGAGGAAAAGCGGCCGGTGACATCCTTAGTAAATTGGCCGTCGCCGGCAAATCCGCCATGAGGAAGTTCATTCCAGAAGCATCGAGGCGCCTCATATCGCCGCTATTTCGGTGAACCGAACTGGATAGCCAGCAAAGCATATCCGAAGGGGCACACTACCTCGGGATCGTTGGAGGCCAAAAGATGATGACAAATCCCAAAAGTATCTTATGCATGAGGCGCTATATCGGAAGTCTTACCTTGACCCTCACGAGGTGCCTCGGGCGAAAGAAGCCCACGTGCTCAATGAAATTCACCGAGGGTCTTGTGGAAGCCACATCGGTGTGAGCTCTCTCAAAGAAGAAGCCGAGGTCGGGATACTCTTGGCCCACTCTCGTGCAAGATTGGCCGAACTCGTCAAAAAGTGCCCGGTGCGGATTCATTCCACGGTCAGCGCCTCGGTGATCTAAGCGATGTCACGAGTCCATGGCCTTTCATGCGGTGGGGGATTGACATTGTTGGTCCTTCGGCCAAGGCACCGAGTCGGCCGATGCTTAGTAAACAGCCATAGACTACTTCCAAAAGTGGGTCGAGGCGAACCACTATCAAGCCTCACGAGGGAGAATTGAGACACCGTGTGGAAAATATAGTATGCCGCGGCTTGACATACCGCATGTTCTAGTCTCGGACAACGGCACCCAATTCGTGAGCAAAACTTCAAGGTGGTGCGAAGAACTTGGATCGATCAACATTTACACCGATTCCATGCGCCACAAGCGAATGGCGGCACCAGGTCACCAACCTGCGATCGTCAAGGATTAAAGAAGAGGTTGGACCGAGCTAAAGCGTGGGCTGAAAATCTCCTCGCGTCCTTTGGTCCTGGGACCACACCTCGGACGTCGCCGGAAACCCCTTTCGGCTGGTTTACAGTCATCGAGGCTGTCATACCGGCCGAGATCGGCCTTGCCCGTGCACTCTTCACTTCGATCGGCCGGGAGCGAGGAAGACACAGGAACAAACCTTGGCCCCTCGAAGAGAGCTAAGCCTTCATAAGCGAAGCCAGTATAAAGCCAGTCGCACTGCTACAACAAAGGGTCAAACTTCATGGGTCCAAGTAGGCGACCTCGTCCTCTGAAATAATGAAGCCGATGAGAGCTGGCGTCTTAACAAGTGGATCCAACATGTGAAGGCCCATACCGTGTTCACGAGAACCTTGGTAAGGGCTTACAAGCTATCTCACTTATCCGGTGCGCTTATCCCAGAACAGCATATTTCTCATTTAAGGAGGTACTTTACATAGTTTGATTTCGGATCGACTTTATGTTAGTCTCCTTACTTGCCTTGTCAGTCGATGTCATATATTTGTTGAATAAAATACTTATTTTCCAATGAATATTTCATTTAAACTTCGTTTATTAGTATCACGAACATCTATTTGGATATACCGCATTTAACCTTCACGAGGGACGCCACGAAGATAAAAAAAAAAAAAACCACTAAGTGGGTGCTCACTAAACCAACCGCACTCGTAGATTACTCATTGAATTGAGCGTCTCGATCTGCAACGCATCTGGGACTACTCACTAGTTTGAAAGTCTACATGCATACATACAGATTACTCGTTAAGTTGAAAAAAATCTACATGTATAAGACATCCAAATTGGATCTCGCCAAATTATGGCAAAGTATACGGTATAAATACATTTACGACCAAGCGAAGTCTAAGCTATGTTTATACCTCTCAAGAGGAAAAGCGTACACTTGAAGCAGTCTAAATACATTTATACCTACATACAAAGTCTACACTATGTACACTCATTCGGGTTTAGGGCTCAGCCTCGCGAGACTCTCCGAAAGCGAGATAATTTTGAGCAGAAGTCCCAGTCGGCGATGGATACGGAATAAACTCATGCCTTCCGCCCGATCTCGAGGATGGCCCCACCTCGACTGTTCGGGAGTAGTTTGACTCGGCGGGCGGATTACGGCTGGGGAATTGATCTGCACGAGGCCACATCTTGACCCGTGAACTGACGTCCGGACGGGACTATGCCCTTGTCCCGAGCTCTAGCCCTTCCACGTCGATTGGCGGTCCGCGCGTCCTCTCCTCCGAGCGCCGGCCCGTCCTCTATACGCTCCATTGTCGGATGGACCCATTTGGCGGAGCACTGGCGTGATCAGCGTAGCCGCCCTCCTCTTGAGCTCTTCAATTATGGGATCGGCGTTGCCCACTGTAGATCTTGTGGCGGGCGGGGGCATCGTCGTTTATGACGATCTCATACATCGCATGTATTTCGGGCAGTCGGCGATCTTTAAAATTCTTGCTATTGGGACCTCCTCGTCCTCAATACCATGCCTCCGCCAACAAGCTCTGAACTCGATCGTCGGCTTCAGATATAGTCGTTCCCCATCCGTGGATGACCTTTTATTACTCTTCATGCTCTTGAGAGATCAAGCCGGCTTTTACATTGTCGGCTCAGCCATTCGCCATGATGCATCGATCGTCCGTGGATCACATCTGCAGATAAGTCGACCCGACTTGAGATGTGAGATCCTTAACCTTAACATCTCATTTTCAGCAGGAGGCGGGCCACCTCGCGGTCGACTTCATGCAACTTTTGTTTGATTCGGTGACAATGCGGTGCCGCGTCCATCTTGGCAATACAGGTCATTCGGCGGACCGACTCCCGGTGTGCTACCTCTTGATCCTTCCGGCTAGAGCACCTCGGACTTCTTTCGGTTTTGTTAACGATTCATGATCGGTCAAAGTATTGAGGTGAAACGCTAGGAATAAGACAACGGACAAGGCATTTAAAAGATGTACATTATTATTCAAAATGGAAGTTTGTACAACAGGGTCTATCGATCGACAAATCATCTATTACAATGGGTCCACCGACCTCGGGCTCGTTAAGTGATTGAGACCCTCCGACCCTCTTCTTTGGGCTGCTTTCTTTGCTGCTCTTCCGCGGTTGCCGATCTGCGGAAGAGGCGTCAAGCTTGGACCTGCCGCCCGGTTTGGGTCCTCAACTTCGGCAAGGAAGGCTTGAGCTCTAAGTCTTCATCTTCCTTGCCTTTGAGTTACGGCCCTCCGCCGTCGGGTGAGCGAAGAAGACGCGAGGCATCCACCACGGGAAAGGAGGTCGCCCAATGATTATCACGAGCATAATTCTTGCATACCTCCGGTGGTCGACCTCGACCCAGGTGTGTAGGGCCTTGTCAAAATCTGGTCTCTCGGTAGCCAACCTCGGTGGGCACAAATCACCTCGGCCTCATCACGGCGGCCGGAGATGAAAGGAAAAACTCTCCGGCTCGATAAGCTTCTTTGGCGAGCCCTCGGCATAGGTCCTTGCCCACTTGACAAAGGCGACTTGTTCTTGCGACCTCCTCCTCTCGACCTCGGAAGCCTCCTCTTGGCGGCTCTCCACTTGGCACAGGCCTTCGCAAGGCCCGATCCTTTTCTTGAGGGCACTCTCGCGGCCATCTTTGCCACCTCGGCTCAAGTCGGCTTTCGCCTTAGCAAGTTCGGCGTCCGCCTGGCGGCGTCTAGCGTGGATTCACCCGGCCCCCGCCCGGTCATCGCCAGGCCGACTTCTCTCCATGGCCTCGTATTGCGAGGCACCCTCAACAATAAGCCGGCCATGCGGTGCATCTCACTGCCATCGAGGCCGCATCCACGAATATGAAACAATTAGCAACAAGTAACAACAAATTTACAAGGAGAAGGGTAGCGGCGTATACCTTGGGAAGGATAAGGAAGTCTTTGGAAGTCGGCACCGGTTGAGGCGACCACGGACCTCGATCTCAACGTCGGGCCGGTCGTTTGAGGACCATCACGAGGTCTTCGGGCGTCCACTACCACGGTGTTGGGTGGATTAAGCCGTCGCGCGCTTCCGCCGGGTTCCCGATCGGAGGAAGCGGGCGGCGAGATCGGCACATTGACTTCTCTCGGTGGGTCGACCTTGTTGCATTCAACATGAAATTTCATTAGCTGACAAAATCAAGCGAGGGAAATAAAGATAAGAAGGTTGCCCTCGCTTAAATCGGACCACGACCTTTGGAGCTTCGACTATAGACACTCGACCAAACATCGTTCAAGTCATCTCGATTATAGTTGATCGATGGGATCTCACCCATATCGTTCAACATCTTACTCCATAGGGCCCGGGGATTAATTTTCACGTCCTTTATCGACCGAGGCCCGCTCGTACCTCGGATACCCTCGGACCCGCAAAAAGTATCTATTTTGCGGTGAGATACCTTGACGGGAAGTAATTTTAAACTTGAGGCGGTGAGGTAATATACTCCCTATAGACTTGATGCTAAAAAGCGCATCAAGACTTGAAAAGAACCCCTCCGCCTATGCTATAACGAGCCAACCCTAGCCCATGCCGACCTAATAGAATTGGAGGTCGGTTGGCATATAGGGATCTGAAAATACTCACGAGCTAAGGAAAATGGGGCGAAAAGAAATCTAAGCCAGTATTAAGCTATCTACAAAATGGTGATAAATCCTCAGGAGCTATCGCCCATATCGTTGGGTTTTAGCAAGCACCACCATGCATCCTCAGGGATGTGGTATTTCTCGGCGACCACCGAAGCTCCTCCGTCGTCGAGGTTGATTTCGCCCACCAATCTGAGGCCATCCCATACGAAGACAGACATCGTGAAACCTAGAACTAAGTCTATGGATTTACCTGGCGGTTATGGCATATATAATCCACTTATATTGGGGTCTTGACGACCGAACCAGTGAACCCGAGTTATCGGGCGAGAAGAGGTGAGAAGGTGAAGAATACATACTTACTTTTTACGGAGGCGGGATTTCCGATTTCTTCAACAAAGTGTGAAAGAGGAATGGGGATTTCTAAGGTTGTATTCTGGATTCAAGCGTCGAAGGAGAAATGAGCGATTGCCTCTTTTAGACCTATTTATAGGATAAATGGCGCCTAAAATCTGCCGTTTCGTTTATTACGTGCCTATTCACGGTTGGATGTGTGAAGAGCAGCGTGCGCTTTTGAAGTGCCCAACCACCGCTGGCGCGTATGGCGTACCTACGGAAAAGCAGACCGCCGATCGATCACGTGATGATTACTACGATACGGACATCGGACTACGCCATATCTAATACGAGTAGTTGGTCGGACCTCGACCTCCTCCTAACGTCGGATCTCGACTTGACTAATGATTTGAGTTCGAGCGCGGCTATGCCCCGTGTCCACCTCGGATCGACAAAAGTGTTCAGTCGGATATGTCCACCTCGGACCAGCGAAATATTTTCGGTGGGGATGTCACCTCGGATCGGCGAAGTATTTCGGTCGGATATGTCCACCTTGGACCGGTGAAATATTTTCGGTGGGACATGTCCACCTCGGATCGTGAGTATTTCGGTCGGATATGACCACCTCGGACCAGCAGTGTTTTGGGTCGTCTGACGAATGACAAATCTTCAACGAAAACTTGATGAGCAATATTCCGCCTCGGCAAAGCACATTCTCCGCTTCACATCGGCAAGGCTATTCCTTGACTTTTCGGAGGCTATGATAGGATATGGCCCAACCTCTGGGCCCACCTCTCGGGCCCAACAGAGTGGACCTAACCTCTTGTTGCCTACTCGGTTCGCGCTAAATGCGATCCTAAACCCTAATTACGAATGCTGATAATGAGGTAGCAGCGATAATCATGGGTAATAATGGTGGAGATCATGGTCGGTTATGGGAGAATTATGGCCCGAATCAAGGGATTCGTGGGACATGATTTACGTTTGTGTATAAATAGGAGTTAGATTGAAGGTAAAGGGTTAGCAAATTCTTGAATACTAGAGCCCTTGGAATACTTAATGTAATCGAATTATAGTAAACATCTTGAGGATCATCTCCTCCGTGGGCGTAGATCTTATTCTTGATCGAACCACGTAAAGTCTCTTGTGTTCTTTCTTGTTTTCATAAATCTCTCATACTAGATTTATCATCATGCATCTTTATAATAATATTTGTATGTAATTGGATCGTTAGTGAGTGTTCCATTTCATGCATCTTTTTGAAATTCAATATCGGAGGGGGCGGAGTCGGCGATTTTAAGAGTGTATAAGGTGTGTGTTTATGGTATCCATAGAAAGAAAGTGTGAGAGAAAGCAAGAGACACCAACCTAACCTAGCATAATATTGTTTTCTCTACCGTTCGTATACATGACCCGACCTAATAAGTCTACCTCTATAGTGACACCAACCTAACCTAGCATATTATTTTTTAACTTTATTTTAGCTAAGTTTTAGTTATAATAAATTTTAATTATATTTAAAGATATAATAAAAATTTATAACCAATATTTGAAATTTATTATCAAATTAAAAGAAACATTACATTATTATAACACATATTATGCACACGTACCATAACGATTCTCCTTTTAATTTTGGGGCCCAACTTATATACCCATTTTGATAAAAATGATCATTCATATTCGTTTGTAAAATTGTGTACAACTATACCGTTCTATTAAAAAATAGTTTTTGAATAAAAGCGATCGAACCTCTTGAAATTTAGGTGTTTGTCTTCTTTGTCATATTATGTTGTGATTGGACAATGATTCTCCTTTATTTTTTTTTTTGTTTTCGATCAAAATGGCGGAGGGCGGAAATTTTTGTAATGCACATGGCCTAATAAATTTTTGAATTTGATTCGTTTTACAAGCATATCAATTATTTACTTCGTTCCCGAATTGAAACTCTAGCTTTGGTCGAGAGAGAAGAAGAAGAGATTGAAGCATAAATTTTCTCAAACAAGGTAAGTGATTCATTAAGAAAAATTGTTTAAAACTTGAGATTTAAGTCGAAAATGTGAATTGATCGACTAAACCAACTCTCGGTTAGTATTAGAATTTCATTTCTTCCCATTCTCGTGAAGAACAACTAGGAATCAGGAGATAAACGCCAAAATCTGTATTTTGTTCGATATATACATGTTACTTGTTAAAATGAAGTTTCGGTTGAGATATTGTTCCGGTCGATAGGAGACAACAATTCGACCAGGAAACAACGTTATATCTTGAAATTGAATTAATTTGTTATTTCCGTGTGACAAGCCTGTCTCCGGTCGAGGAAAACTTCTCTCGGTCGGAGAGAAGCCTTCTCGGCCGGAAACATTGATTTTCAATTCACATATCAATTTAATTTTAATTTAATTTTCTAATAATTAGTTATTAATTGAATTTTGTAATAATCGGGAACCATATTTCTGATTATTTTGAAGTAACGTGACAATATGTCGGACTTACGGTATGTTTTCGTGTATATTATTTTGAAACAATATAGTTATCGATTTTTAATATGTTTACCGTATGTATATTTTGTAATTGAGCTATTTTTCGAGCTTACGGTATGTATATTTTGGATAAATATTGCTAAATGTGATTGAATAATATGATTGAATATGAGTAGTTAATATTTGAACAATATGATTGAATATGAGTAGTTAATATTTACCGATATGGCGTTGAATTATGTTATAAAATAAATAGTGTTTATGGCATATGTTTCGATTGAATGAGATATTTGTTTTGGCGAAATAATGTGATTGAATAAATAGTGTTTATGGTTTAGAATGGTTAAATTGTATTACTTAATTATGGCGAGTGTTTTGATCGGTGATTTGTAGAGATTGATTTCTAATTATTTGTGATATTTGTATGATAGGATGTTTATTGATGCGAATTATAGACAAATGGAATAATTATTGTAGTAGTTTGTTGGTTTATTGTACGTTGTGTAATATGTGACATTGATATAATTGTAGGTCGATCCTGTTTTCTTGAGGCCTACCACGATAAATGTGGTGGCGGATGTAAAGACTTATTATAAGGCGATTATTTTAAGTATATTAAGAATGTCTTGCTAGATAAGGCGAAGAGTTGCTAGATATCTTTATGGGGGTTGCTTTGGTCATCGATTGATTGGATTCCGGGCTGGTCTAGTTTATCTTTGCACCATATAGTCTCCGTCGGATAGAACCTACTACCGGAGATGTATTTTTCATCAATGGAAGATATATTTGTTTTCCATTAGAAATTATGCTCTAGTCATAGGCACGCAATTTGGGTCATCATCGTTTGATCCCACAAGACTACGACTTGAGCGACGTTGAGGTCTATAGGCTTTTGCGGGGGCACACAGTTATATTCGTAATCTATTAGATAGATTTTGTAGTAGTGATTTTAGTGAAGATGTAGATCTTCGTTTATATTTCACGTGTGGCTCGTGTTATTATCCTCTATGGATTCGTATTTGGAGTGCGAGGCAGGAAGATAATAGTGATTGGGTTTGGGCATTGGTTGGCGATCTGGGCGTTTTCCGATTTCCGTAGGGCATCGGTTACGAGATATTGAGATATTATCTGACGCGATGTCGACCTAATGCTCGATTACCACTTTTATGGACCGATCTGGGCCTTATATGCTTGGTCACTCGAGATCATACGGGCTTGGGAAGTATAGGTGGGACGTCATCAATCCCAGCGTGTCAAGAGTGTTGAGGTGGAAGTTCAAGTAGGCTCTCACGGCGACTTCTGATCTCTTTTTGAGCAAGAGTCTTGAATTTTAATATAATTTTAAATCATGTATGAGGTATTGTATTTATTAGAATATTAAATAACATCTTTCAATTTATTGTAGGTCGATTATCATCTCACGTGATCGAGCTTGACTCATTCGAGTTAGCACCGTTCTTGGGTGTCATCTCACGCCCTCTCCACTCGGTGTGAATTTTCTTATCCGTCAAATCATTTGAGGAGGGACAGCAGTTCCTTCTCGTCGTGGTGTGTCTCATCCGGTGGATGAGCCTCGGCGTGAGCGTCGAGGATTCAGGAGGCTCCACGGTTTGTTCGGGATCACGATCTTTCGGGGTCTCTATCGAGGCGACCCTCGAGGCGCCCGCCTTCACGACCCGGCCCGGAGGTCATCGTCGGTGAGTTCGTTCGATTCCGGTTGTTCGGGAGCCAGCGGCCGTATGTGGATAGTCGTCCATCTGTTGAGAGGCGGGACACGGGGAAACATCTGCGACTTCTTCTTCATCAGCGATGGTGGTGCTACTGCCGGCGTCTTAGTTCCATCGATCGTCGTTGGATCCGTGAATCTATCAGGAGAGTGAGGACGGGAAGCGATTAACAGCGTCGAGGTCTATAGAAGAAAAGTGGATTCAAAGATGAAGAAATGGTTTGAAAGTTTATTTGAGAAGACTCGATGTGGTTGCACATAGAAGATGCATATACACCCGCCTCGGTAGTGAATCTTGGCGGCGGCGATGGCGGCGAGAGGTGGAGTATTGAGCGGTTGAGGCAGCCTACATCGACTAGTGATACCGCTTCCCGCTACTCTTTCGGATCCATGGTACGATCCGAGGCGCATCTCGTCATACCATGATGGGGCTGGACCTATTTAGTGATATGGCGCCTCGGGGCGTCGTCGAGCGGTTTCGAGCCCGTGCGGCGGATTGGAGCAACAGTAACTATTAAGTCTCATATTTGGCGGTTTATAGTATTTCATTATATTTGTTATGTTTTCATTTCTGATAACTTCGTATGCTTAAATGTTTGTAGTTGGAGCTCGGAGGGTGAGCAGACACGGAGACCTTCGGCTACAATGAGGTCACCGTATGTTAATAGCCGGTCCCACGTCCGATTCACAGCGATGTATTGATCTGATCTGAGTTTTTCTTGAAGAGAAAAACGCGATGGTGGTTGTTCGAGTCTTGACCGTCAAATCCGGTTGCATTTTCATGCATCTCGAAATGCGGAGGGCCTTTCGATGTTCGAATAAATCGTTTTATAAAATATGCTTTGTTTTTGAAGTACATCTACTTATATTGATATGTATCCTACAATAATTTTGCGGATGGTCGATCTATTCATGATGCATCGATTAATAGACTCGATGCGGGATCGACTTATTGGATGGGGTGGATTCTCATAACCTGATCATCCTTGATACGGTTTTTTGTAAGTATTGTGTCTTTAATCAATCAATATATATTATATATGTTTAGTATCGGAATTAATTAATTTTCAATGTTGAGCAGATGTTTATGTAACAAGCATGGTTCGAGGTACACGGAAGGCTTTCGTCGCTTCATTGAAGACCAGCGTGAGGCACCATTGCTCATTACCCACGATACCATTGCTTACGCATAGGAGCCACCGGTGCATTGGATGGCGGTTGTCCTCGGCTTTGCGGTCATGACCATGGATCGTGCTTGCGCGGTAACCTATTTATCTGATAAGTTGCAAAATTGAAAATTTCCTTGTTCATTTCTCTAAATATTAATTTTATAGATCGTCGTCCCATGCGTCATCGATCGGCGTTTCGTGATATGTCGTGGATATGCACTCGGGTCATTGCGTCTTTGTTTGACTCATAACGTTGGCGGATGGACCATGATCAATTGGATGCGAGGATGATGGAGTTCGAGTGCTGCATAGATTATTGCGGTCGTTTACGCTCTTCTAGATGGTTCGAGAATAACTCCCACGAATACCACCATGGAACAATGATGTGATTATTACACATCTTTGAAGCTTGAGGTATTTGACGGGCGGCGATTTGGTGATGGTCCATTTGCGTGCATGTTGTAGAGCGTCTTATTTACGGTTCATAGAGCATCGAATGGGGTATGTCTTATACTTTAGCATATAGAAAGAAGGTATGTGGAAGTATATATGAGTTATGTGAGCCGTATAGGAAGCCGAGAGTCCGAGGCGCGTAGAGGATGATGATTTCTTTTATATTATCTCATGTAATAGATCTTCATTATAATGTCAATTCAATGGATTAATTTCAATTTCAATTTCAATTTAAATTTTCTTTAGCTGTACAATCTTCAATTTAATAGATTATTGGTCGGATATTATCGAGAATTGATTAATTTCTTCATATCGATAACAAATAACAATGATGGTGTGAATAATAATGTTAATAATGTCTTTACATGAACAAATAGTATTATAATATCAATAACAAATAATAATAATAATAATAATAATAATAATAATAATAATAATAATAATAATAATAATAATAATAATGTATTTACATTAATAAGTGTTTTCATTACAATGTCACTCGTCTCTTGACAAGTAAGGACAACTTCAAGCAGTATGAGATTCGTTACCACACAAGCTACATGTCCGTGGTGCACGACTTCTACTACTCGATCCCACTTACGTTGGATGGCGATATCGACCCACTTTGGGCGTCGACAGCGGACTCTATTAGGAGGCATAGCGTAATTCCGGCAACATCTAGAGGAGCAGTCCAACTAGGCGTGGCTCAGCGAGGATTGATCCGATCTGGTATGCTTGGCTAGCTTTGCGAAATGATAGTACTCCCCGCATAGTTAGATATATGGTGACCTTTATGACTAAAAATTTATATAATCAATTATATGTAAGTGAAATCAAATTGATCGAGAAAAAATTAACATAATTAAACTTAAATCGTGCCATATAGTTGCAACAACATGAGAACACGGTATCATATCCATGTCCCTCCAAACACGCACGATTGCGTGTTGAGATTCACTACAGAATGTTTTGCTTCCGTGCTTGACTTTGAAAGTGGAGTCGATGAGGGCACTACATCGTGTCTGCGTGATAGTTCCATTGATACCATCATCTTCTGTACTTGCCGGGGTGATTCAGCCGCGTACCTCTTTCTTGCTTCATGTCTCTCGTGAACCATTTTACGTAATATGACGGATTGCCTCAATCATTGAGCAAATTGGCGATCGTCTAGCCCACAATAATCGAGAATTGAATGATTCGGTAATGTTCGATGTCATAAAGCGTAGCGCTAGCAGAGCATGTGATCTAGCCCACTGCACTCCAACCTCCACCAACTTGTTATATGCGCCACTACCATCGGCCTTCACGAGACTTTAACATAGCCATCGCTTTTCAAGTATGCATCTTGAGTGCGCATAAATGGCTTTGGAATAACTGCGGATGGTTGCCCAAGCGGGGTGATTTTTTCGTGAGATGATAGTAGCATAATCATGTGTTGCATCGGGGTGAACACACTTGACGCGTTCATTATCTTGACATGGGCATACGAAACAATCAACATCTGGATTTGATCCATAGCGACTTGTAGTCGAGGCGAAACCAAGTCCATGAGACATCATTCTCGATCGGACCAATTCCATAAGCTAATGGAAAAACTTGCTCGTTGCGTCCTTTGTCACGGCGGCGAATAATATCTTTATTGCGGCCCTTCAGCTGCGTACCGTCCACTACAATCACGGGTCGGAGGCACAATGTGTCTTGATCTGCATGAACCGAAGCGCGACAAAGGGTGGCGGAACCGACCATCGATCGATATCTAAGTCGGTCATCGAGCGGGATTGCTCGTCAGTAACATATCACGATAACTTCGGTAGTAGCTGAAATGATTCTTCATGTCCACCGTATATCATCTCGATCGCCCTATTACGGGCTCGCATTGCTACACTATATGTAGCGTGTAAACCGTACTCTCGCCAAATCGGCCATAATGGACCTCGGCTTTAACTTCACCGTCTTGGCGTATTTTTCGTGATATGTATCTGCGATTACGGGCATTAACCTTCCTTACTCCGATATTCACTGGGTTACGTGCGCAGTATGTATAGCATCAAACTTGCGGACAAACCAAAATCCACCTTCTTTGCGATGCGTGGTAGAAAAGGACACGATTATGATATCGACATTTGAATGTAATCACCGAATTATCGGTTGAGGAATAACAAATTCTACTCGGCGTTCGAATGCCATAACCCCACGGATATCTTGATTCACCCTTGCATCGAAGATGGAACCTTCGCTCGACTCATCGAGTGCAGGAACCGAGTCGGAGGGCGAGCAAAGAGATTAGCGAAGCATCATGAGGAATAACGAGGACTAGCCGGTTGCTCGTCTCCTCAACTTCTTACGGCTCTGGGCCTCCTCGTGCGCTTGCGTGTTACTCTGCATAATCGTAGATAGAAGCTTCCGAATCCACCCTCTCGGCGGATCCATCGTCGAACTCTACAAATGAGCCATAGCTACTTCAAAGGACTTCGCGATCTTCTTCCTCTTCATCGACTATGTTTCATCTTCTTCTTCTTCAGCGTAGTCATCATCGTCGATGTCCTCAACAAGTGTTTCACCCACAGGTTGCGGCATATGTTGGAAGCAAAATTCTGGATGGATCCATGTGTTGCGGCATATATTGAGATGTATCGACATCAAACCAATCGGATGAAGCAAATTATTGTGTAAATGTCTCATCGAGCGATATGTGTTGGGGTGTAGTCATATGTTGGCGAGGATGGTATCTCGAGCGAAGGTCTATATAGTTCTTGCTCGATTGGGATGTGTCGGCATCGTGAGTCACATAGACCTCCGGGGCATCATGAGCGATCGAACAAGTTGATCATCATTACTCAAAAGTAATTTGATAATTCTACCACTCAGGATCTCGATAGATAATGCGGTTGGTAGGTTGTACTCGGCAATTTGTCGACATAATTTGATCAATCATCTCTATGAACTCCGAGATAATTACATTGTCCATTCGAACAAGCGTTTGGTGATACCCCCAAGGTAACATAAAGAAGGATCGATGCTCTCCATATCTAACAATAATGTTCTTCCATCCCGACATCTATAACAACAACAAGATTACATTAGCGAAATATACGGTCTCAATATGATTTTCTAATGTATAAAACAAATATCTGATCTTAATGTTTACACTAAAATTATCGCTACAATAAGAAAAATAACAATCTAATCAAAGTCTAATTAAATAATTAAAGTATCTACTATAAATAATTAAAGTCTCTTACAGTAAATTAATTAAAAGTGGACTTATCTAAATGAATTATGCCGGCACTTATCTAAACAAATTATCCAATAATTATAAATTGCAGAAACAATCGAATTATCTAAACAAAATAAACAAAATAAATCTAAACAAAATTAATAATAACAAATCTAAATAAAACTAAAGATAGTATTATAAATTGCTCGAATTATCTAAACAAAATAAATCTAAACAAAATTAACAATAATAAATCTAAATAAAACTAACAATAATAAATCTAATATCATAAACAACAATAATTAAGCGTATGAATTAATTAGTTATTTACATTATAATTAATTACTATATTCATCATAATTGAAAACTTAAGATAACTACACTAAAATTATCCTAATTGATTTCATTTAAAATTAATTTCTAAAACAAAAATCTCTCTCTGGTTGAGCAGTTTTATGTCTCCGTCGATATTTCCTTGTTTCCGATCGTAGGAGACATCAATTAATAATTAGTATTAAATTCATTTGATAATTCGAAGATTTCGGTCGAAAATAGGCTCTCTCCGGTCGACAATTCGAAGATTCCAGTCGACCGGAATCATGATTAATTTGATAATCTTTGTTTCCGGTCGACCAATTTGATGTTTCCGGTCGACCGGAATCAATTATATATACAAATTATGCAATAATTAATTTAATTATCTCAACGAATTATATCTTGATAATCTTGTTTCCGTCGACCTCAATTAAAAATTAATCCTCTCTCCGGTCGATGATTCCTTGATTCGGTCTAATTTAATTTTTAATTCATTTATGCTTTTTTTTAAAAAAAACCATGATTCAATGATTTAATTATTATTTTTCATATAAAAACCCATAAAATCATATAAAACATCTAATTTTATCTAAGCGAATTATATCCAATTATATATCTGAATTATGCAATAATTATCTAAGCGAATTATATCCAATTATATATACGAATTATGCAATAAATTCAAAACACTAAGCAATTATCCAATTAATTTAATTATCTAAGCGAATTATATCCAATTATATATACTGAATTATGCAATAAATTCAAAACACTAAGCGAATTATCAATTAATTTAATTATCTAAGCGCAATAATTTATCCATACCAATAAACAATAATAAATCTAAACAAAATTAACAATAATAAATCTAAACACAAATTAATATAATAAACAACAATAAATTCAAAACACGTGTAGAAAATAAATAAAAATTGAATAACTTACTTGTTGAGACATAGCTCTTGGGTTGGATTGAAGAAATTAATTTGAAAATTTTGAATATAAAATAGAAATGAGCGAGCGAAAATTAGAGGAGCAAGAGCAAGAGCAATTTATTGGATTTGTATTTATTACAATCGATTGTATAAATAGGAGAATTGGTTCAATTATTGGTGGTCAAATCTTTCTTGACAATTTTACGCATTTATTTGTCTTCTTCAATTTTTACGCAATTTTAGTACGTAGCTTTTACTTTTCGTAGTACTATTTTATACAGTATTAATTAATCTTGTAAATATGAAGGATAATTTCAATATTAAATATTTCAAAATTAATAAGTTGTGTTATAATTTGACATTTCAATATTTTGCAAAATTTCCATCATAGATTACTGTAAATATTAATTTAAATATCATACATTCAATTTAAATTAATTAGTATTAAATTAATTTGATATATCCTTATTTTCGGTCGAAAAATCGCGATTTCGATCGACCCTTTGATGTTCCGGTCGACCGGAGACATGAATTAATAATTAGTATTAATTTTATTTCATATATACTTGTTTCGGTCGATAATTCCTCTCTCCTATTAATTAATTTGATGTTTCGGTCGTAGGAGATATGAATTAATTAAAATTGTATTAAAAATCCTCTCCCACGACCAATTAGTATTAAAATTTGATTTTTAATTTGAATTAATTAAAAATCCAAATTCCGTTGATGAAAGTCCTCTCTCCGTCGATGATTCCTTGATTCGGTCGGCGGAAACAAGGAATTGTCGGCCGGAATTTTTGATTTTAGGTGTTAATTAATTTTTGATTCATTTATTTTTTTTTTTAAAAAACATGATTGATGATTTAATTATATTTTTCATGATTTTCTCACACTTTTCTCTATATAAAGTAATTTAAAGAATTCTGATTATAATTTCAAATCATTTATCGATTCACGTGTTGTCAACAAACAAAATATTCTTGATTCACGTGTTAACGGACAAAAAGATCTTGTTTGGTCGGTGGCAAGTCATTCATTGTGACTAAACCGCACTAGATATATATATTAAAAATATAAATGGGTATGTTGTGTATTCGTTTTGGAAAATGGGTATGAGTATCTGGCACTTTTCTGAAACGTGTAGTGGTGGTATATATTTACCCTTTAATTTTTCCTTGGATGCTATATTCGCTAGCATATATGGATCCAAGTTGACATAAGGCTACATATTCTTTCACACACGAAATGACTTTTGTGCCCTTTCTGAGTTTTGCTCCGGCATTGAAAACTCTGAAACAAATTATGAGAGATGTTTTCTAAAATGAGAATTTCTTAAGATGTAAGAATTTGATTTAGATTTGGGAATAATTGGGTACTTTGATAATATTTAGAATTTGATTGATCTTCGGAATTTGCTAAAAATTGAGGTTTCAAATAAGATGCAAAGTTTGGATAACTAATTAGGGAGCCAGGATAATCTTGCGAACTTGGTTAATTTTGAAAATTTCGGAAAATTTTGGGAGTTCGAAAAATAATTGGGATGATTTGGATTTACATGTAACTGCAAATGAAAGTAGATATGTGAGAAAGAAAATACAAGAAGGAAAATTGTGAAGAAAATAGAGTTTAAGTTTGTTTGTGACAAATATAGCAAAAATTAAGCTTTATTTATAGACAAAAAATTGCTACGAATTTGATATTATTCTTATCTTGTTAAATAAAGAATGATCTATCATAATAAGTGTGTGTAATTTTATGTAGATAAAGTTTTAATCAACCCATGGGGCTTTGTCAAGTGTCAAAAGGATATTGGATGTGTATTTGTGACTTGATCCCTTCCTAAGGCGGATGACAGCCAAAGTCCCCACTTTATAATACCAAACAGGAGGGATCGGACATTGGCCTTTTTCTAATGATAATGGTTATCTAAATTGTGTAAAGGAAAATTCTTGTTTGTGAGTAATAGTCTTTTAAATCATATATGAGATATAAACTTAATTTATATAAAAAAAATTATAAAAAATTTAAATATGATGGACTCTTACTATAAGATATCGATGAAATTTGAATTTAAATCTTTTAATAATAATATTATTCAATCCACTGATAGACCATCGATAAGAGAAAGGTAAATCGCATATAACATTCCAACGTTTTTGATTTTTTACATATGTGTCTGAACGGAAGTATAATAACAAATTGAACCATAACTGTTGTAGATTTTTAACATTTATGTCCTGATGACCGGAGTCATGCCTAATTTACCTATTTAGCACGTTAGTTCGGTCCCGATTTGATTATGTATATCTATACATACATACATATATATATATATACAAAAACACATGCACAACACACAAAAATATAAGAAATCACCCTTCCCTCACCCCCTTCTTCCCCCCAAACCCACTACTTTCTTTCTCATCTCTCTATCTCTCTAACTGCTTTTGTCTTTCTTCATTGAGGGTGGGTTACCCAAACGTGAGGATAATTTCACGTTGTCTCACCGCCCAACAGCCACTACTTCCCAACTTTGCAGTACCCTAACAGCGGCACCATGACTTAAGGTCACCCTGCCTTGTTACATGAATCAATTTCTTTATAGCTACAACGATGTCGTCTCTTAACGTTGGAGAGCTTCCAGTTGCTGTTGCCGGAGATAGGCAAGCTGTCGATGCTCTGCCTCTTCCCTTGGGACGAGAAGCGTGACGCGTAATGTCTGTTCCTCGATGCGTACAGCGGCAACGGAACCCCGCACATGCCGAAATTATTTCATACCTGGATGTCGGAAATGTAATCAGCTGATCACCAGAAGGAATAAAACCTGACAAATTGTTGTTTGAAACATCGAGATCCACTACTACAAATATCACATTTTCTCTACACCTTATGACTTTTTCGTAAAAACGTAGTTTATAGATGTATCACTGCTTTTTATCAGCGTGAGTACATGTAATTTTTTTCGAGTATGATCTACGCTAACAAAAGGCGTGGTCATATGGTATAGGCTACGACGTAAAAGCGTGAGTACATGCGTGTTTTTAATAAAAAGCGTAGTACATGTCGTAAATTTAAAAAAAAAGAAGAATGGTGAATGAATTTCTTTTCCCATTGATTGGCGGGAGAGGAAACATCGTCCTTTTCCAACCACGCTCCAAATTTCAGAAACCCAATTGGGGAGAGTTGAACCGTCATCTTTTTGAAACCTCGATTTTCATCCACAAATATGCATTCCTTTTCTAAATCCTACGAACAACATTATCAATAATCGCCCTTTGTCTTCTTCAAACTTGCATTATCTTCCATGGATATCGCGAACTGGGTCCTTGAACTCCTGTTTCGGAGAGACTTTTAAACAAGTTTGGAGGAGTTGAAGCAGACGATTTATTATGGTCTCTGTGAGCGAAGAGAGAGAGGAAATGGACCCCTCTTTTCTGGAGAGAGTGAAGATAGATGAGGGGCTCCAGAAAATTCTGGGAGTTGGGATTGGTGAGTTGAGATTGATCGTAAGGTAATAAGATGATTCAATAGTTTACTGTTCTTTGAATGTTGTTTGCAGTGGGATGATTGGATTGAATGTTGTTTGCAGTTGCCTACCCCAAAGATGATTAACTCCTCGCCTTTGGAGATGAATAGTTTGAAGAAGAGGAGGTCAGTTCGGAGATGGAGCATCATGGAAGAATGTACTTTGAAGATTGGAGTAAAAGAGTATGCACTATCCTCGAATTTGCTCAAATGCAATATTGGTTTTATAATATCTCCAGTTTTGCTTTCTTTTGCTAAGACAATAATTTTTGTGGTATCCTATCAGTTTCACCTCTTATTGTTCCATATGAAAATATCGTATGATATATGGATCTAAAAGGAATTCTCTCACTTCATCAAGGTACGGATTATCGAATTGGAAGGCGATTCTAGATTGCTATGGAAGCGCATTTGTAGGTAGGACCCATGTAAGTATAGTTCTTCAGCTTCTCTACAATTAGTTCTGGTTTTTATTTTATTTAAGTTAATAAAAATTGTTCAATTCAGGTCGATTTGAAGGATAAATGGAGAAATCTGATGCGCAAGCGCATGCGCTGTTGAGAAGCCATATGGTTTGTATGTAAAAGTACTCTTTTTGTCAAGAGCAAGTTCTTTTTTTTGTAGATGGAGTTGCATTGTAAAGCATTAGTATCTGTTGAAAGGATCTGTGTGTCTCGACATGTTGATATGATATGCAGTTTTCTTGGGTTTCCAAATGTTCTTTTCTCTGTCTTTTGTGTATTCAGTTTACATGCATTACAATGGCTTTGATCTTTGATTTCTGTTGCAGCAGAGAGTTGCAACTGTCTTGATCTTAGATTGTTTGTTGCAAGAGAGTTTACAGTGTGTGTTGTTAAGACTTTGATGTGTTGAATGCTTCTTGATTGTTGGTGATTGTGTGTGGAGAATAAGTATTTGGTATTTAATGTGAATGTTAGCTTCTCCTAAAATCAGGGTGTAGGTATAGCAAAACTTATTGATGGAAGTTGTAGACAACTCTTTCTTTATTAAAGTTGAAGACAAGAACAAAACACAAAGAAATGAAGAAAAAAATGGATTATCTCTATCCCTAAGTTGATACATTCTCCTTTATGCTTCATATCCTATGTACATACTTTTTTTATTATTGTAGAAGGATGAATTATGTGGAGACGATGATATAGATAGGGCTGTCATGTGGAAGAAAGCACGAATTCCAAAGAAAGGCGATATAGAAGACGATAAATTAAAGCAAACCGTGCAAAGGATTGTAAGATGTTCCATGCTTTTTTTTATAATACATGCATTATAAAATTTTCTTGTTCATGATCAGAAATGAGACATTTATTAGATGCTTAGGTGAATCTACTAAGTTTGAAACCAGGGTTGGAATCTACTATGTACCTTGCTTATTTACACTTTCATCAATCTCTTATTCCTTGGCTTTAACAGATGGTTCTTGGCCAATTCTCTTGCATTCCATCTGGGTATTATTCTGCTATTTTGAAGCTTGGCTCCAGTTCTAGTTAGTGGGTGGCATATTTTGTTTGAATTTTGCATTGTGATTTACTCTTAGTAGTGTTCCTTCTCATCCATGACCAAATTCTGAAATCCAAATATGCAAGTTTTTTTTTTCAATCTCTGGTGCACTTGCTTCCTTCATGTCATTGTGATGAAGTAGATGAAATGATGCTAATATCATCTTTTATTATTTCTTCTGTCAATTTCATCACTAAAGTATAACTTCCAATCATGATCAGTTCATTCTTGTTCTTTATTTTCAATTAATGTGATGTTTAAATTTAATTTGTTTTATGGTGTACTATTTTTTTTTTGTATTTTGGCAATTAATGGAAGTCATTTTGACACCTTACCCCGAACCCTTGACCCTACAAAATAGAAGCTCCCCCCAACCCTCACTAATTAGAAAATATCTTTGGGGCCCACCAAACCTCATCCTCACATAGTATTTTTTACGTGGGGTTAGAGGCGTGGTATTTAACCATAGACTGTTTCTTTGAGAGTTTGTGTTGCAATATTACGTGTGTGGTGATTCCATACATATGTACATAGTTTGAATACTAAATTCCAAAAGGTACAGTATGTTACATTGTAAATTCTATGTATAAACTATACTTGGAATTGTGATGTTATTCTTGCATTGCCATGAACATAATGTTTGAGCATTCACGATCACATGTATTGTACTTTGAAATGTGTGTATTTGTGGTAGTATCTAATTACTATTAATTGCTTGAAGGACAATTTTATGTTTAATGCAAAATTGGAGAAAAGAGGAAGAAACAACCAACTTGGGAAATTGTAAAGGTATTTTCATTTATCAAATCACATTTGTTTTATGTTGGATTTCATATACATCTACATGTTGCTAATATTTGATTTTTAAAAAGTGTCCAAGACAACCCGATTCAAGCAATGCGGGTTCTTTGTACTACGCTTCATGAAAGATATAATTGAAGAAGTTATGAAGAGTGGTTCCGTTTCTTTACGTTCACATGTAAGATAAATATTTCATTTCTTTAATATAATCATTTTTTCATACAAGAGTGCTAATATTCTATTTTTGAATTGTTAATAGTTTAATCGATCTTACTCTCGAGAGGACATTGATGAAGTTCGCGTTGAATGAGCAAATTTCATGCTTCTTCATATAGTCTTGTGATGTTTTAGTTGTAAGTTATTGATCTTTAAATTATTTTGTCTTTGTGATATGGGGATACGGTCTTATTGTTTTGTTATGTGATTTGCATAGTATTTTTGTATAGTGATTTTGTATTTGTAATGAAAGCAGTTGTATATTTTTGTATAGTGATTTTGTAGTCAGTAATGAAAGCAGTTGTATATTTTGAATAGTGATTTTGAGCGTAGTCATAAGTATATTTTAATCTCGTTTGTTGTGCGTTATTAATTATACGAGGTTTAAATAAAGAAATTAACTACGGTTGAAATTGAAAACCGTAGTTGTTATTAAATTGACTACGGTTGTAATAGAAAAGCGTAGTAAATTTGGCATTAAAACCGTAGTAAATAAACTCAAAACCGTGGTTAATACATATAGACTACGCTCGAGAAGTGTAGTGTATGTGCGAAATTGCAGTGTGATGCATGGGTATAGACTACGGCGTGGCGTAGTCTATGTGCGGCGTGATCATGGTGGGTATAGATTACGCGTAAAAGCGTGGTGTATGTGAAATTTTGTGTGATGCATGGGGTATAGACTACAGCGTGGCGTAGTCTATGTGCGGCGGCATAGACTATAGTGGGTATAGACTACGCATAAAAGCGTGGTGTATGTGCGAAATTTTGTGTGTGCATGGGTATAGACTACGGCGTAAAAACGTGGTCTATGTGCGGCGTGGTCATGGTGGGTATAGACTACGCATAAAAGCGTGGTGTATGTGCGAAATTTTGTGTGATGCAGCCGGGGTATAGACTACGGCGTAAAAAACGTAGTCTATGTGCGGCGTGAGTCTATAATGGGTATAGACTACGCATAAAAGCGTGGTGTATGCACGCTATTTTCTCACACCACTTTTCTCTACACTACGAACGCATATACACTACACATAAAGCATAGTCTATCTTGATTTTTGTAGTAGTGATCGCTAAAGAATGAGAAACCCCCTAACAATGCCGGAATGAATCGTTCAAGTTTCACGCAGCTTTCTCTAACATGATGGTAATTATTTTCTTGATTGCGGCGCTATCCGCGGTGGTGTCATTGTTTGTAGCGCCGTCCATGGAGGTCTCGCCGACGCGAGGCGAGAAGGGAAGGAGAGGTTGTGCGGTGGGGAGGATCTCGAATGTAATTGGTTGTGCCTTTTTTTATATTATATATATTTTTTAATTTTCACGTATTTAATTAACGTGGATTTACGACATGCTAGCTAGGTAAAATGGGATCGAATCCCGCATCAGGACATTATTGTGATCTATTTAAAACACTATGGTATGTTTGTTATTATACATGCGTTAGGATACCGATGTAAAAAATACTATGGTATGATTTGTTATTATACATACGTTAGGATATGAATATAAAAAGTCGAAAACGTTGGATTACTATAGGTTATTTAATAATAAGAGAATTACAAATATTATTAAAAACTTGGAATACCGAGCATTAATTATTTTCAAGTTCTATACAAAACAAACCGTGGAGTAAGAGCTCTAAAATGTGTTATGCAGTTATTAAATTTGTTGGACCCCTACTATTATTAATACTATTATTATTAACTTTAAAGTTGAAATATGATAATAAAAAAAGAACCTAATGCGATACATAAAATACACATTCTAAAATATTTGATATTATAGCACGTCAATCTCACCGGGTTCCAAGGCATTACAGTCGTTCAATTTAATTGATCCAAGAACTTTATCCCTACATTTCACATTCCCCAACGTTCTAACATTGTTGATTATCCCTATTTATTATCATTCTCAAAATAACGTGTGATAAAATTCCACGAACAGTCTACAAAAAAATTCGTGAGATGTTGGTAGTCAGGGGTACTTAAACGGATATCGATTTTCGGTTAATCGAGAATCGAAATCAAAAAATTCGGTTATTAGATAACCGATTTTTTCGATTTTGGTTCGGATATCGGTTAACCACTTCAAGTGAATTTCGGTTATCGGGTATAACCGATTAACTGATGGTTATATCTGATTAATCAAAATTAATTAATATATATTTATTTATTTATTTAATTAATTATTAAGTAAAAAATATTTAATTTAATATTATAATTTCGGCAATATTTGCAGTAATATCGGTTAATTTCGGTTGTTTTTGGTTAATTTTTGTTTTTTTTTATTTTTTTACCAAAATGTAATATTAATTTCGGTTAACCGCTAACCGAACCGACTAATCGAATCGGTTAATCGGTTAACCGATTAACGGATCGATGTCGGTTTCGGTTAGCTATTTTTGTCGATTTCAGTTTCGGTTAATCGAAATCGAATCGAATCTCACCCCTATTGGTAGTATTATATTTTCAATAATTTCAAGAAGATATTCGTATTTTTAAAAATTGGAGTAGGTGGACCACTCCCACGCCGCACTGAACAAAACTGTCAGCGATCTCTCGATCTACCTTCAGAATTTTATTGATGATGCCAAAAATGGATGAAGAGATGAAGGAGAATGGTGTTGCTGAAGCGGTGACGGAGTAGGCTCGCACTGCTGCAGAAGCAAGAGTAATGGATGTGGCAGCTGCAGGCCTGATGCAACAAATGGACGACGAAGATGCTGAGAAGAGAGCTGCTGAAGAGCCTCTAAAAAAGAAGGCTACCAAAGCTAGGATGAAGGAGAAAAAGCGGTACTGTCGACTATCTGTTCTTGAGCTATCAGATGACATCTTCCTTACTGCCTTCCACGCAAGCACCTCGTTCGAGATGCTGGAAGACCCAATCCAACTGGCGGCATGGTGGAGCAATAAGCAGCAGGCTGGAGCAGAAAAGGATAAACTGATGGAAGACACCCAGAGAGTGTCGGCTACTGCAGAGAAGCGAAAGAAGATAGTCAGCAAGAGAAGCGCTCCAAGTAGCTTCCAAAAGAAAGAGTTGCTGAAGACAAAAGTTGCAGGAGTCAGCCCTCGGACAGACAAATGGGAACAACTGAAGACTGACTTTATCATGTGGTATTACTACTTGATGGACTTGCCTGAAGCACCCGACTTTGCAACTGACAGATTCATGAATTTCTTGTTGGAGTACAGGGAGAATGAACTTGTTGACAAGATAATAAACTGCGCAGCCAGGCAGCGTGTCAACATAACTGCCTCTCCAAAGGGAGTTGTGCCACCGCCCATGAGAGAAAATCTTGTCGACCATGCCCAGATCGAGCATGAATCCCTGATAGATGTCGAGCTGATGAAGACAGACCCAACGCAATAACTAGAGGAATTCTAGAAGCTGGTCACCAGAGTTTTTGCTATGTATGGACAGCTCACTGATGAGAAGAGGATGTGGCAGAGAAGAAGATGAGTTGATCTATTAAACTGCAATAATCTTGTATAGGTTTGCTGTTGATTTTGATCAATATGACGTATCCTTATAATCTTAATAGTCTTGTATATGTTTGCTGTTGATTTTGATCAAACAGATGTATCCTTATAATCTCAGCATCCTATGATATATAAAACTAACTCAGTTCATCCTGACGACAATGACTATTTGTCCAGGCTCTGTATTTGCTTTAAACTTTATTATTCTGAACTAACCCTATTTTGCAGAGAATGATGATCACAGCAAAGATGAATCAAGTCCGCCTGCTGAAACTGATTATCTATCTTTCTGATTTGTTTTCAGTATAAGGGCATAAGGTTTTAGCATCATCCAAAAGGGAAAAATTATTGGAAAAATTCATAAGTTGTTGGGAATTAGTCTATCTTAACTGTGTGTTTTGATTAGATCCATAAACCTCTTATGATTGCCCCGTTGTTGTAACTAATGCAGCTGACTTGTTTTGGAGTTAGGCGTTTTTGTTATAGATTTCAGCAGTAGAACTATCAGCTTGGACATGCTCAAGACTGAAGGAATTCAAGTAGTACTTAAGTCAGCCATACTGATAGGAGAATCAGTACCGGCACAACTGATAGAAGCTCACTGAAGGATCGCGTACTGAAGACTAAGAAATACCAATTAATGTCTGAAGACGGAAGTATAACGATGCTAATGAAGAAAGCTACTTGAGTAAAATCGAAGATCAAAGATTGATGTCTGAAGACTAAGCCTGAAGATCGGAGATTGAAGACTCAGTGCTGAAGAGATGAATGAGTCAGGATATGATCAACTGTCATACCAGCAGCTGACGGTCATGCTGAGGAGTCAAAGCTGGCAAATGGAAATCAAAGTTGTTAAGTCATAGTCAAAGCTGCTGACAAATAGTCAATGCTGACAATACCATGTCAAAGTTGATTGATGAAATGTCAAAGCTGACTACATCTACATCAAGCTGAAAGCATCAAACTGACTCAGGTTTTCGAAGCTGACAAAAGATGAGAGTCCAGCTTACTAATGAAAGACGGAGCTGTCTCGACTGGCCCAACCTGAAGTAAACGTGCTGATAAAATACAAAGTCAACTAAACTGAAGAAACATGAAAGAAATTAAACCTTGAGTATTTGATTCGATACGTGTTATAGCGTATTTGCATAAGATCCTAAAATGACATAATGTCTTTTCAGAAGTTGTAGAGCTACAATGTACGATGATGCAAACCCGGACAATGATGTATGAGGATTCTCAACAGGAAGAATTCAAACGATAAAATAGAAGGATTTAAATAGTGGTCCCTCCAACGGATCTATTCTTATTTCTCTATAAATACGTGCAGAATCCAATATTTGAAGGTTATCGAAATGTTATGCAATTGAATTATCAAAAGTATTCAAGTTCAAAGATAAGTCTATCAAACAGAGATTTCGAAGAATGAATTTCACAGTGCTATAAGCAAATTTCAAGAGTTCACATATACTTATCAGCTCGTTAAATCTAGGATATCCATCCTGTTTATCTTAAGCCTAGACATGTTGAGTTCGATGTCTGTGTCAACTCGGAATCTTAGTTGGAAACTCTTCTACAAAACCCCCAAAAGTTTGTGTAGAGTTTGGACCAGTAAGAAACGAAGTGTCTGTTGCTGAAACCTTAGTTATCTAGAACCTGTAAGCTAGAGGTTTAGGTCGACTGCACCCGTAAGCAGTCAAAGGTTTCCTATCATCCGCAAGCGTAGGAAGAATGCTAGGTGAGGCGGGATACTGTAAGGTTAACTCGGTATGTAGGTTTATATCTTGTACCCATAAACAAAATCAAATCCCAAATTAGTGGATTGACTGAGAAATAAATCTGTGGATGTAGGAGTTGATATCTCCGAACCACGTAAAACTCAACGTGTTGTTTACTTTCAGTATCGCTATTTAAATTGCATGTTATTTAACTATCATCAACAACACATCATAGTTTTGAATGTTCCATTAGTATCAATTTGATACTGAAGAGATATAACTGAAAACTGACTAAGCAAACCTTGACTAAGTGTTTCGAATCAGTTTCAAGTTTTTAGTAAGACAAATATAGTAACCACCACATTTCGCACGCACATCAGTTATCAGTCCAACTGAATTATTGCCTCAGCGGTCAGTAGATTTGCTAACTGATATCACTCAGTATAAGATGCATCTTATCTGAACTTATCAACAGTACTGAGATCGGCTGTAGCCAGTCAGTCTTATGAACCGAAAAAGTTTTAAATTTTGTCTTACTAATGTATTTTCCCCTCTTTCCCCATATACCAGTACGTATTCAGCGGGACTCATCACTGTTCAATCGAACTTGACTCGTATTTATTTTCTATTATCTCATTTAATTTGATTCATTTTCTTTTAAAAAATAATTATCTCATCAAAAAATTAATCGTTTCTATTTTTTTATATATTTAACCCTTTTTTCTAAATAATAATAAGGAATAGAAATGAACTAACTTGTAGAGTATTAAATATCATTTGTAGCAATCACAACAAGATACTTTCTACGTCTCATCCAAGATGGTCTGTATTTTTTTTTTTTTGTTCTATCTAATAAGACATGTTTCATTTTTAAGAAATAATTATCTCTTAAAAGTTATGTGACCTATCTATTTTTTATTATTTTAATCATTTTATATTATTCTTCTAAATAATTGTATCAAAAAAATTGGATCATCTTGAATGAGATGAAGGAAGTACTATATACCTTGTATTTATGACACAAAATTTGATAACTACCAAAATGCCCACAAAACTAACATAAACAAAAATAGAGAGCCGTCTTCTAAATGCAAAGAATCGCAATCGATTAGCTTTGGCAGAGTTTTTCTGCACTGGCAGAGGGATTTCGTGTAATGTAACTACGCAAACTTAAAATGGAAAGATGCACTCATTTCTTGATGAGTTATTGTTCACCAGCTATGTTTATTTGATTTCACTCATTTCTTGATGAGTTATTGTTCACCAGCTATGTTAATTTGATTTCAATTTTTTCATACTTATCACTCTTGTTTATGTCGATGTTATGCATATTTATTTATAATGACATCAATATTAAAATATCATCAATTTAATTAAAAGAATTAATGAGATCCATTAAAAGATGTATAAAAAAAATTAATGAAATTGAGTTTGAATGCAAGGTAGCATCAACCACGTAGGTTTCCCAAATCCAACATTTTGATAACCAATTTGTTACTTTCCAAATCAGTTAATAAAATCCCTTCCAAAAGGTCAAAAAAAAAGAAACAACATAATTATTCATTTTATTTTTTTTGTATTCAAGGGTAACTGTAGTCATCAACTTCAATGTACACTGAATAAACTACACATTTCGCTTATAATAACTTGTAAAGACAGATAAAACATATTGAAAATCAAAGTGACGATTCAGACCTATAAAGACGTTTGAATTATGACTTTCTGACCACATGAATTACCACTATACCGTTCCAAAAGGATACAACTTAATTATTTTTATTAAATTTACAAACTAGTTGGGTATTTAATTACCCAATTTTGTTGATTCTGCGACAAAATTGATTCGTGCAAAATGCTAGTAATATTTATGTACATCTTGTATATTTATACGGCAGATGTTACGGAACTAACAAATTTTAGTTCATCAGCATCTACAAACTTTCAAAATTAAAGCTTCTTTACATTCTTTTTGACTAGTGAGTGTTTGACTAAGCTTATTTTAGAGAGCTTATAAGATGTTTCAAAACATAAGAGGTAATGTCTCAAGTCTTATAAGTTGTTAAAGTGTTTGGATAATTGATCTTATAAGCTAGAGAAAGAATCGTAAGTTAGAGAGAAAATCATAGTTAGAGATAAAATTGACGAGATGTGAAGTTGATAGTGTATGTGTAAGAAATAAAGAACTATAATAAGGTTATTTTGATAAATTCATGATTGCATAAGTTTATGAAAAAATAAGTTAGGGTTGACCAACTTATTTTTGAAACTTATGTTTGTTGAGCTTTATTTTCACAACTTAGAAATTTGTTTAGGAGCTTATTTTGCCAAACAATTTGCAACAACTTATAAGCTCTAAATAACTTATAAGCTGTTTTAAAAAGCTTATAAGCTCAGCCAAACATCCTCTAAATGACACTTCCAGAATTATGCTCATTGTACAAGAATATTGATCTATGCTACACTAAAATTACCATTGAATTAACCAGTAAACGGGAACGCAGGGAGAGAAAAAAAAGTCGATTCATTTTTACCAAACCCATCTACATGTCTAAGCATGTCACCCATAATTTATAGAGAAATTATATATATATATATATTTTCCAAAAATTTGTATCCTCTATATCCATTAAAAAAATTGCTACACTTCATACTTATTTTATTATTTTAAGTAAAAAGACTGAACCGGAGACAGTGTAATGATCGATCGGAAACTTCAAAAATATTAGAATTATTGAAAGAACTTGAGATTCCAGTGAAAAAACCTATTTCCGGTAGTGAAAATCTTGTCTCCGGTCGTGAAATTGTTGTCTCCAGTTGATCGGAGACATTATTTTCACAATCGAAGACAAAAATTTCATGAACGAAAACAAGGTTTCCCGCTGGAATCTCAAATTTTTTCTATAATTCTAATAATTTTCAAGTCTCTAGTCAACAATTACATTGATTCCGATCGACCAAGATTTCATATCTCATTTCAAGCTTCAAAATATATTGATTTTAATAAATAAAAAAACACAATGATATCGAAAATCACATATTTCACTCAAAAATAAATTAAATTAATAAAATAGACATGAAATATATTAAATTTTAGAAGTGATTATAGATTACACACACTTTGATAAAAATAAGTATCTAAATTTGCCCCTAATTTATAAGTGTAATTTAACTCTTTGGTGAGAATTCAATACACGCACAGAAATTTATCATAGTGTTCATACGAATTCCCACGATATTAAAACCAAAAGACAAAAATTGTGACAATTTGATTTTTCCTTTATATCCAAGGGTATACACACAACAGCAACAACAAATTAATATAAAAAATTTACAAATTTACAACTTTCCACCATTTGCAAGTCCACCCTCCAATCATCTCGATTCTTCCATCACCTCACAAACAACCCAGAACCCATACAAAAACTAGAAACAGTTAGTGCAACCGGAGGCGGAGATGACCCGGCCCGTTGACTGCCAGTCAAAAAAGTCCAACTCACACGCCCGCGGCGCAAGTTAGCTCTCAGGTCAAAGTATCCCACAAAGATGCGCACTTGCGTCTGGCGAAGCCCAGCCGCTTCTCCTCCAAGTCATAAACCACCTCAAACCCCTGCTGCTGGTAGTTCCCCAGCAGCCCAGCCGGCCCGCCGCCGCTCTCCGCCTCATCCCCGCCGTCCATCAGCATCACGCACCCCACCCCCCGCTTGGCATCGCCGTCGAAGAACTCGTAGAAGTAGTTCCTCCGCGGCATAGCCACCGTCGAATTCCCCCCGAAATGCCACGTCAGCCTCGGCACGTCATCGAAGGATCCGCCGTAGTAGCACGGGCTCAGCCCCGTCCGCTCCTCAACCCCTCCCGCGCGGCGGTGCGCCGCCCCCACGCGGCGGCCGAACTCCCCCACCACCGCCAGGTAGAACTTCCGCGGCAGCATAGTGAAGGTAGTCCCCGAGTCCACCACCATCCCGCCGTTCCCCCTCCGGTCGACCCGCCGCAAGCTCACCGGCGCCGGAATTTTAGTCTTTCCGATCGAAACCGCCTCCAATCCGACGCAATAGAAGTAGGAATGCTTCGGATTATGGAGCATCGGCGTGTAACTGTATAAAACCTCATCTTCATCTTCTCTATCTGATAGATCACTCTTAATCTTCTTCCTCTCGCGCCGCCCTAGAATGAGGGGGCTGGGCTTCAAAACGCGCGTCGCGTCGAACGCGTGCGCAATCAAACAGTAGGAGAAGTAGTTGCCGATTTCCGGCAAGCTGCGGGCGAGCTGCGCCGGGAAGGAGAGCCGTCCGCGGCCGAATCCGGCGACGCCGATGGGCTCGGCGAGGGAGGAGGGCGCAGGCGAAGGTGAAATTGGCGAGATTGAGCGACGGAGACGAGGAGGGGAAGGAGAGGGTGTCCTCGTAGAGCTTTCCGACGAAGCTGCCGTCGCCGTAGGCGTAGTAGAATTGGGGGCAGGAGAATTTGTTGCAGTCGCTGATTTCGATGTCCTCGAGGGGGCAATTGGCGATGGCGCAGAGGTCGGAGGAGGGGGAGGAGTGGGCGGCGGAGCAGGAGGGGGATTTGCAGGGGAGAGGGGCTGCGGAGGAGAGGTTGAGGGGCGGGGTGGGGATGGAGGAGGGGGAGTACTTGCCCTCGCAGAGGATGCAGTCGAAGGGGTGGCAGGGGAGCCAAACGACGTCGCTGCCGGTGTCCATGTAGAGGGAGATGGTTTGGGGGCCGAGGGAGAAGGAGAGGGTGTAGTCGGCCCCCGGGGAGAGGGGAAGGGACACGCGTCGGTGGTGGCGGAAGCGGCTGGTGGAGCGGGAGGCGGTGGACTTGAGGAGGTGCTGGGTGGAGTTGAAGAGGGTGGGGGAGAGGGAGTGGGAGAGAGGGAGGAGGAGGTGGGAGGAAGAGGAGGAGATAAAGAGGAGGAAGGATAGGAGGAGAAGATGGGGAGCTGCCATTAGAGGAAGAATCAACGAGACGGAGTGATATTGATAAGTGTGTGTTGATTCATGTAGTAGTGTTATATCAACTCTGTACGTGTGTGTTGAGAAAATGAAATCTGGACAAGAATTGGGAGTGGAATGAGAGGGAGGTTTTAAAGAGGTAGTCTCTTAGCAGCAGTCATTATGTATGGATTTTAATTTTTTTTAAATATAAATACAGTCCCTCAATTTCTTTTCTAGTTCTTTTAGGACGCCTCTCAATTTTTTTTCTATCTATTTATGATAACTATGTTCTCAACTTATTACTCTCAATAATATCATTTATTTATATTTTTTATCCCCCATGACCCATCACTATTTCTCTTTTTTTACCTTTAACGACTCATTTATTTATATATTTTATCACATATGACCCATTACTAACTAATTTATTATTATATTAATATGAGACCTTTACTCCACTCCATAATACATTCAACAACTTTTATTAAAATTCATGCCCAAGAATGAATTTGGGGGATAAATGGAGCACTTTTTATTATAAAATAAAATACAAATAATATTTTTACCCGTACACACTATGCGGACTGATATATAAGATTTTTTGTCGGTTTTAAAGGGAAGAATAATTAATTTAAAGATTTTCAAACGGTAAAACATTATTTATATAAAAACAGAAGTTTAAAGTTCAATTTCCATTGTTCTCCTTTTCCTAAGTCAAAATAAAAAGGATGGGAGAATAAAGAGGGAAGTTTGTCGTGGGACGTTGAGTTGTGGTGAATGGGGTTGGAGTGGTGGTGATGGGAGTATCTTTGTTTTGAATGCGACTAAACTTATTCATAGGGTCATAGACACGAGTCACAAAACGTTTACTTGAGTGTCTTTCATAAATTGGGTACCTATATCATCAATCATATATTTCATCAAATTTATTAGGTTTGTGGAAAAACTCGTCTATCATGTATGGGCATAATATGCCAATTATGGATGTGACAAATATAGTAGAAATTGTTCGGTAGGTTTCTAATTTTATGTTTTGTTTTAACTTTTTGTTTCATTAAATTGGAATTAATTTTCTATTAGGATTTGTTATCTATATATAATACGATTATTGAAATATATTGCCACGTCATTATTTGATCCTACTTGGCATTCTCATATTTCTTCAATCTTATTTTTCTTAATTCTTGATTTATACCTACTTAATTCCATATTTTATTTCTATTAATTATGTTATATTCCAATCATTCCAGTTTACCTTAATTAGATTATTGCTATAAATTGATTACCTTAATTAGATGATTTATGTTACATTTGCTACTATTATTAATTTTTTGATGGCATTATATGAGTTATGAGTACATGACTAATTATTCTATGTCATCATTTCTTTCCCCATTTTTTAGTTTCCAAGGGCAAAATTTTAACGATACATGATTAATCAATTTGAATGTAATCTGCATTACGAGTTATGGCAACAATTATATTCAATCGGACTTCACAATTTTTTATGAAAGTGCATGCGCTATTATATATACTGTAGTAACTTTTCAACAAATCTAATTTATTAATATTTTTGTGCAGTTTGGAAGGAACAAATTTTAAGGTCATATTGCAAAATGAAAATCAAATTGAGATTTCGTTTACCAGAACATGGGCTTCTGCTAGCTCACTCGCTCCATTAAACATAGATAAAAGGAGATAAATATTCTTAAATGAGGTTCTACTTATGCAACGAACTAAATTAAATGTTGTATAAGTATAAATAGGATTAGTGAAACTTGATGCCACATCATCCTCATGTCTTATGTGGCATCATTATATTCCTTCATTCTTATTTTATCTAAATTCTCTATTTAATATCTTTTAAATTCTAATTCTAATCATACTAAAATATCTTATCTCACATTGATTTCTAATCATACTCCACCAATTGAACAACTTATATATATACTTAGAATCAATGTATATTTTTCTTCCTACAATTATTTTTCACCACTATTTTATTTGGCTAATTAATTAGTTAGATTGCCAAAATATAGTTATATATTTTACACTACTAATTTAATTTGGCTAATTAATTAATTAGATGGTCAAATAAATAGTTATATTTTTAAAATTTTAAACTATCCATTTAATGCCACCTTATCAATATATAATAGGATTAGTGAAACTTAATGCCACCTTACATAAATATGTATAATATATATTCTTTTATTTCTGAAGTAATTATTCATAACCTATTCCAATATAAAATTATTTTGAATGTGTCAGGAAATAATATGTAATTATTTTATCGGAATTGAAATTTAATTGATGAAAATCATTTTTTCGTGGGATAAATCATCTTTATTTTAAATAGTTTACAGAAATGTTAATTATTTGATTGAATATTTTTGTCTTTATTTAAAATCATGTGAACCCCGAATAATTCCAACAAAATTATGTCTTATACGGAAAAAAGATGTAGTGTATAATGTATGGACAAATAAATAGTTATATTTTTTAAATTTTAATCTATCCATTTAATGACACCTTATGGATGAATAATGGATTTAAGAATGGAATTGCGATAAGAATGAAAACCATGGATTGAAAAATATACTAAAAGACTTTGAAAATTACCTTTTGATAAGATGTTCATTTAATTTGACTAATTAATTAATTAATTGACCAAAACAATACTTATATTTTTTATTAAAAAATTAATTTTGAAAGTTTAATTTGCTTAAGGTTACTTAACTTATTTTAGTCAATAATATTTAAGTTTGTCAAATAAGTTATTGTGTTATTATATAGGTATAGAGTACGTAATATATATGTGTACTTATCTATTAACGTACCTTTATACATTTACTTTATCTAATAAGTAATATATATGTGTACTTATTTGGTCAAAAAAAAGAGTACGTAATATATATGTGTACTTATCTATTAATGTACCTTTATACATTTACTTTATCTAATACAAAAATGATGTTTTGTACTTAATTTATGTATAAGTTATTGTAATTATTATGTGGAAGAAATTAATCACACAAATTAAGTTGCACTCACGCCTAATTAGTTTTATGGTTTATTTGATGCAATATAAAATATAAATTTTATAATATAGATAATAGTATTTGTATTATCATTAAAAAAAATTAAACACCTCCCAAAAATCTTAAGAGTTAGTGAGTATATATATGACATATATAATGTAGAAGTAAATGTATACTAACATATAATTAATTAGTATAATTTTTATTTACTATTAAAAATAATTAGCATAATCGTACCGTACGCACCAACAATTGATTAAGTACACGTACCAAATCTTATCTTTGTAAAAAAAAACCTTAAGTGAATTGTGGCTTTTAATTAAGAAATATTTATGGACTTTTTTATTTAGTTCATTAACAATTAATGAGTATATATACGACATATATAAAGTACATTTTAATGTATACTAACTTAAATGAATTCTGGGAATTAGCGGATATTACTACACGAGAATAAGACGAGAACAAGACGAGAACATAATTTTCTCTATTTTTAATTCTTTTGCTATTTATATTATTTGGTACAAGAATATACATTTTAGACGGGTAGAAACATTTATCGACATATCTATGCGGAATTTTGAAGCTCACATTATTTTTTTTGGTGAGCCTTCATAATTAATAAAAAGTTTTGAAATAAATAGTAAATTCAAATTTAAATCGAGAGGATAACCCATTATTGGAATAAATATATATTTTATTAATTAGATCTTTTATAATTTAAATGAATTTAGGTAATTAGTGGATACTACTATACAAAAATAAGATGAGAACATATAGTAAAATCAAATTTAATCCAATCTGTGACAGTTATATATGTATATAAATTATAAACATGTCAATACATTAAACGAAACGTATTATGTGAAATTTGACGAGAATATAATTTTCTCTATATCTAAGTCTTTTGCTATTTATATGATTCGAGTACAAGAATTTAAACTTCACCAGTCAAATTTATATTATTTATATTATATGGGTACCAGAATTAATAAATATTATATTAATTAGATCTTTTATAAATTTAAACGAACGCAGGTAATTAATGGATATTACTATACGAGAATGAGACGAGAAGATATAGTAAAATCAATTTTTAATTCGTTTTGTGACAACTACATGTATATAAATTCTAAAAAAGTCAATACATTAAATGGCACGTTTATGTGAAGTTTGCTTAGTTTTAATTTTTAGCTATCCATATTATTTATTATTAATAATTACTATTAATATTCAAGTCTTATTGAAATGAATAACTAATTATGGTATATTTATAAAATTAATAAATTTTAGGTAATTAATCAAATTTGAGACGAGTGCGGGTATGTATATGCTAGACATGTTCTCTATTTTTTAATCTTTTGATATTTATATTATTTATTATTAATATTTATTCTATAATGTTCAAGTCATTATTGAAATATATAATCAATTAATGTAACAACTTATATGTATAAATTTAAATATATTTGGGTAGCTAGCAGATATTAACTATACAGGTTTAGATGAAAACGAGTAGTAAAAATATTTTTTAGTCACGTTTGAGATATGTACGAGCATATAAATTCTAAAGGAATTTTAAAATTAATCGACACGCATGCATAAAATTTTCTCTATTTTTTTTTTATCTTTCGTTATTTATACTATTTATTATTAATGATTAGTTTGTAATTTTTATTTTCATCGAAACGAATAATCAATCATTGTAACAAATTATATTTATAAATTTAAAAAAACTTCAGATAATTAATCGAATTTAAGACGGGTATGTGTATATACATTCTAAACAAGAATTATTAACATGTCTAAGAATATTTAATTTTCTATGCGTAAATTACAATATAAAGTGATTTTTCATTAGAATTCAACGAAAATACATTTCACATTCAGACATATTATCCTGATATAAAGATTTTTTTTTCATTTAATATATCAAATTCAGACGTATCGCCCTGATATAAGATTATTTTATTTAATATAACTCTAAATATAACATAAAATATTTCCCGTCGAAATTCGACGGGTTACACACTAGTTATATTTATAAAGGATAGATATACCGCTCATCGTAAATGAAAATTATCTTTTCCTCCTTGTTATATTTATAAAGGATAGATATACACACTAGTTATATTTATAAAGGATCGATCTAGTGTAAGTTTCCACGTAAGGTTCTCTAAGGGTTGAATTTTCATCTGCAACATTCAATAAATAATGACCTATCCCACCTCTATTTTCTTCTCCTTTGCCATCAATCAAAAGTCTCTATGGGTTTATCCAATAGACTAGGGGTTATAAGCAAGGAGACTCCTACTCTTTTGCATGAAGTATTTTTCTTAATTGCTTAGTATTGGAAAAAATCTATCTTACCGTAGTGTTTTAATTAAATTTCAAAACATTCCTGATGATCGCCCTGTTGATGTAACATCATACTGCTCACATGTAGGGGTGAGCATTCGGTCGGTTCGGTTGAAAACCGAACCGAAAATCCAAAACCGAAAAAACCGAACCGTTAAAAAATTTCAACCGAATCGAACCGAATTTTTACTCAAACCGAACCGAACCGAATTTTAAACTTCGGTTTCGGTTCGATTTTTGGTTAACCGAACTTTTAATAATCTTAATATATATATATATATATATTTAATTTAATAGGGTTTAATATTTTAATTTATTAATTAATATATATATATAATTTAATTTAATAGAGTTTAATATTTTAATATTTTAATTTAATATATATATATATATATATAAACTTGATTCGGTTCGGTTCGGTTCGGTCCGAACCGAAATTTGGATTACTAAACCGAACCGAACCAAAAAAGTTCGGTTTCATTTTTGCATCCAAACCGAACGAAGTTTTAAAACCGATCCAAACCGACCAAATTGCTACGGTTCGGTTCGGTTATTCGGTTTGGATTCAGTTTTGCTCACCCCTACTCACATCTTAGAGAGTCAACTTTTTATGCTTACAAGTTTCAGTAGAAGAGATCCATCAATCTGGATAGACAATACTGAATGTGTTCAAAAGTAGTACTCAAGCCAGTCATACTGATAGAAGTATTATTACCATCGCTACTGAAGTCGGAAGACGGAAGACTAAAGACTGAGCGCTACTGAAGACAAAGAAGTCAATAAAATGACTAAGTGTTATATCAACATAAGTGAAGTCCAAGTTGTTGGTTATCTACGTCTAAGCTGAAGTGTCTACTGAAGACTCAGAGTCATCAAATTGATAAAAGACAGAGTCTATCCTGCTGATAGAACACTGAATTGACTAAACTAATACGACCCGAAGTCAATATACTTAAGAAACACAGAGTCAACTCAACTGAAGAAACACATAATTATTTCAACCTGAAGGGGTGTTTACTTTTCATGATAAAATGGATTGATAAAAATAATCAAAGCTAATCCACTATTTACTAAAATAATCAAAGCTAATCCACTATTTACTTTGATGGATTAATTAAGGATAGCTTAATTTTGAACTTATTTGACAATCATATCCTTCAAATAGTCACATATATCTTATAAATCTATCTCTTATTATGAAAAGTAGATGCCTTGAGTGTTTGACTTTCAACGTGTCAGAGCGAACTGCAGAGAATCCTAACAAGTCATAACTATTTTTCAGAGTGGCAGAGCTCAGACATACGATGTTGCAGATACGAAAAAGAGTACGAGGATTCAAAAGGAAAGATTTTAAACGACAAATGGAATGGATATAATTAGTGTTTCCTCCAACGATACTATTCATCGTCTCTCCTATAAATACCCGAAGAACCCAACCTTTAAAAGTTATCGAAAACACTGCACAATCAAGTACTCAAAGCACCCAGAGCTCATATCCAAAAAATATTCGAACAAAGATTTTTGAAGAAGAGAGTTTCACAATTTTATCAGTAAATCATCATAACTCAAATATACTTATCAGCTCAGGATTATAGCATACACTCCTTTAATATCTATGCAGTAATCTTGTAATATCATAAGCCTATAAAACCTTGAGTTTTAGTTTGTGACAACTTAAATCTTAGTTGGAAGCACTCTCTACCAAAACCCTCAAAAGTTAAAGTAGAAGTTGGACAAGTAAGCAACAAAGTGTTCGTTACTGAAAGCTTGATTTTTCTTAAACCTATAAGCAAGAAGGTTAGGTCGACTACACCCGTAAGCAGTTCGAGGTTTCCTAGCACTAGTAAGCGTAAGAAGGAACACCAAGCAAGGCGGGATACATAAAAGGTTAAAGTTTGTATCTAGGTTTTCTTTTATACCTGTAAATAAAACTTACTCTCAAGTAGTGGATTAACTATGTTATCAGTCTGTGGACGTATGAGATGTTCTCTCCGAACCACGTTATAAACTAAGTGTATTGTTTACTTTCAGTTCTTTATTTTTGGTACAGTTTAAATTACATGCTATTGAACTGAACATCACTCAGCACAAGCAACACAACATTCTGTTTAAAACCCTCCATTAGTATCAGTTTGCTACTGAACAGAAAATTGAAAATGACTAATCAATATTCAATTAAGTATTTTTAACGAGTATAAGTTTTAGTAAAGGCAAAACTTAACCACCATTTTTCGCATCCATACTACTTATCACTTATCAGTCCAACTAATCAGCTGTCTCAACAGTCAGTAGGATTGCTAACTGATATATTCAATACAAGACTCATCAAACTTGAACTGATCAACAGTACTGATGACCTGATATTTATTAACCAGCAGAACGTCCAATTTTGTTTTCAAGGAAAAAGTTTTATTTTGCCACGGTTGTTAAGTAAACGATAAGAAACATAGACGATTGACCATGTGTATTCGTAAGTACATGGTTGGTTGTACACGGTTGAGCCAGTCAACCATATACACTGCATACCGTTCTTCATTCAAATATATAAAAATACCTAATCAAATATGTTCTTCGATTGATCATCGATGCCTTTTCGGACTACTTCCGAAAAGTTGCTCCATTCCCAAAAGTGAGGTTTCGACCCTTAGCATCTCGGGTGCCAATGAATGCCTTTGGTTTCGCTTGATTCAAACCATCTCCATCTTTAATTGTGCATTGCGACTACTCTTCCTATGTTGGTTCCTAGTCCGACTTCATAGCACTCACACATTTATGTGAACACTTGGTTGGATCGACTTGGGATACAGTTTCAAGAGATAATTAAGGTTAGAAAATAGATTTGATGAGAGGTAAAATATAGAAAGGTATATTTTTTACCCTTTTTGACATTTTCTTTTAAAAAATTATTTTTTCTATAAGTTAAATTCTTTCTTTGTAGTAATGGTATGCATCAGAGGTATATTTGTTTTAGTAACCCAAAGTGGTTAGAAAACTCATAATTGTAAAGACTCGTTTCTTCGTAGACTATTACTAAAATATTGTTAGATTTTTTGGCGAAGTTTGGAAGAATTTGGAATTGATTTGGACCTAGAACAGGATCTGACGTCCGAATTAAATATGTTTCTTCATATACATTAAATTCACATGATTTCCAAATTTTACAAATGAATAGTCTTTGTAAAAGGTTTTTAAACGTAAGCATGTTGGCTCTTGAATTTTGAAAATGGATTTCAAACGATCAAGTTTTGATTTTTAAAGTGTTTTCCAGTCAACGCTTGTGCCAACGATTTCACAAGCACACTCCTAATTCTAGAGCTGCACACACGTTTGAGCAAGCGAGCTTCTAAAAATTATAAATAAGGGCCTAGGGCCTTCAGTTTTCCTCGTTCATTTTTGAGTGTATTTCGTGTTGACGAAAAGATGAGCGGTGAACGAGGTGCCTAAGGTACTCGGCAACGATGCCGGTGAGGCAAGGGATGGCTAGGAGGAGATGGGTGCCCCCATTAGGGTGCCTGCCACCACCACTTGCCTCATCCCCGGTGAGCTCGGTTTTTATTTTCTCCTTCTTTATTTATGTTTTATTTTTTATAGAATCGATAGCATAGCCCAGGCAGCAATAGGGTGCCCGATGGTTGCCAAACCGCCGATGCCACGCACCACTTTCTCCAGGTAGCCAACATACCGCTTTTTGGCTTCACCCCTTAGGGCTTTTGTGTTATGAGTCTTCGGATCTATAAAGTTTTCGGAGTGCATTTTCCATTTTGTGCATGTCTAGAGTTGTCGGACCATGATTTTTACTGTTTTTAATTATTTTAAAATAGTAAGGGCAACCCACTGTTTGCAAAAATCATTCATACATGTTGTACTTTGAGCATGCTATTTATTGAGTCAAGTTTCATGATTGATAGAATTATGGATCTACTAGAAAAAGAGGATAAGCATGAACTGTTATCATGATTATTGCATGGGATATCCATGAGTCCCATTCATGTATTTTTGAAATGCACTGGTTTGTAAGATTGTTATTCTGAACAACTTTCCCTTCTACATCATATTTTTCTGAAAACCGGATGTCATAGATTTGAGTCAGAAGGGAGAGAAAATTCTGTTTTTTATGTTTTTCGTGATTTACGGATCCCTAGAGCTATGACACGGGATCTAAGCTTAAAAGTTGTTATGTAGGTACCTTGTGAAGTGAGATATGAGATATGAAGATTACGAGGATACCTACGAAGATCAGTCGAAGGTTAAGGTGAGTTATATTTTGAGTACAAATTTTGAGTTACTAAGCTCTGATAATTCAAACGAAAATGTTGAATGTCTATGAAAATATTTTTGCGCATTTTTATCTGTTTAATACTCTCTATAAAGCAATTGTGGCTCTTAGCGGGTCTAACCCACTTACTAAGGGTTGTGTACACGAGTCCGTACTGCGGTGGATTGCTCCTCACTCGCATACCGACATATGATGTGGCTTTTGGGTTTTGCACGTTGCTCATCCGGTGATTGATCTTGAAGTGTGGTTTGTCTCGGAGTCTCAGCTGGGTTATGTTAAACATGATCTTGAAGTGTGGTTCATCCCGAAGATCAGATAGCTTAGAATAATAATGGAATGCGTTATTGGACTCAAGTAAAAGGTTTGGTTTCATTGAAGTGGATTTATGTTTTAAAACCTTCTATGCTTACTGTATGGCATTAACTTTCTTCGTTTTTATTTTATTTGAACCGTATGCGAAAATACATGACCCACTGAGTGTGCTAGTATTCAACCCAAAATCTTTTCAAATGATTTCAGGTTAATAAGCGGGCGGACGTGAAGAGCGGCTGAGGCAGGTTGGTTGTGCTATATTTTTGTTCTAAGTATGTTATGTTACGATGTACGCTCTTAAGTATGTATATTTTGTTGCTATCGTCTGGAAACTTTGTTGAGTATGACTATTATATTTGAAGTATTCTAAGTTCAGTTGATTTATGTTGTGATTTCTCTACTGCTTTTTTATTACTTTCTGATGGAAAGTACGAGTAGTCGGTCTCTCTTAGACGCATGGTGAAAGCCATCGTGTAGTAGTTGAGACAGTAATAACTTCATGAGTGGAGTTGGTTGGCCAACTCCTTTTGGTGAGCTAGTCTATCTGATACTCCATCATTTACCAGCCTCGAGGTGTAGTAGGACGCTCATACCCCATTATAGGGATGTCAATGGGTGGGCTTTACCCGAACCGATCCGGAACCGTTCAAAGCCCATTAAATTTTAAAGTGACAGTTCCGATTCTGGTTTCGGTTTCAGATCCGCTTGGACCCGGACCGGTCCAGACCCGAGCCTTTTGATCCGGTTCCAGGTCCGACCGGGTCAATTTTTTTTTTTTTAGCATATAGTATGTTTCGATAACATAAAGATTATCGAAACAATTGCATTTTAACCATAAAGAAGATCGAAGTCCACGTTCTAATCGCATATATCACAAATAAAATTTTAACTTTTTATTGTTTTATTATTTGCATTGATTCTACATTTACTTTCATAAATATTTGACTGTTAGATCAAGTATGCAGGCATCCTTTCATGCTTGTGTGGTGCTCCTATTTTCTTTACAATTTGGCTACTTTCTTTTAAATTCTCGTTTTCATTTTAACTTAACAAATTATATTTGTTGCTATGTTCCAGCAGTTATATTCATAGTTGAGTTGGTACTGATATTGACTGTTGTTTACTAGTTCATCTCAATTTCGTCATTTTATAAAATTATTTAAAATGTTGCTCTTCATTTTGCAACATAATAGTTTAATCGTATGTATTATGTTGTGCCAATCAAAGAAATAATTACCTTAAATGTTCAGATTAATGTATATTTATGATTTTCAAATTCACCATCATTGTTTTTCGTATTGTTTACTGTAACTTTGAGTTTTGCGTTGATTTAATCTTTTTTTTACTTTTTCTTTTATAATTGGAATAACTTCTATTTATCTTTTTCTAATTTTGAATTAAAGTCGAAGAAACGATAGAAACAAAAATCAAAGAAATTTATGGCCTAGAAGAAAGAAACACGGGTAATAATCATTTCGGAATGTACCAAATATATAAAATTAAAACGATGTTAGAAAAATGTCAAAGTGATATTTTCAAAATAACGATACGAGGACGAAAATACGTTAATTTTTCAAAAATCAAAATACGACTATGTTCAAAATACGTTTATATTTATTTATAATATATTTTATATTTTAGTCAAATAAAGATTTTTCCTTTGTTGAAATTTGAAATATGAAATTGAAAATTTTGGGGATTTGGGTGTAGCGGCCCAACGGGTAACCAGTTAGCAATGAGTAATATCCAATCTGGATCCATAACTTGATGGTCCGGATCCGATCCGGATCCGATGTTTACTGGACCGGTTCCAGAACCAGGACCAATACTAATTTATTGGTTCTGGTCCGGGTAAAGCCCACCCGTTGACATCCCTACCCCATTAGTTGTTATTGGTTGCCTGACTGTTCAACCCTCGTGATTATAGTCGGTTGTATACGACCAACTTAGCGTGCCGAGCTTTTCAACACCAATGTTGTGTAGATGTGTCTGTTTGCTTATTTTTAGTTTTTGTTTCTTTTGGATTTATCTTTGTTTAGAAGAGATGCTATCTAATTTTTGACAAACAAGTGAACCTCATATGGATGCTTGGTCTTTCCCCTTTCTTCCCATTTCTTTAATACAACTCTAGTCACGTTTCAATATTGGTGCCTTCCTTGGGAATTGGAGCGTGAAAGTAATTTATCTAAATGGCTAAAAAAAACTTGTACATTTATTGGCCATGGCTATACATACATGTCTCCCAAACAATATATCAAACAACAATATAAAAGGGTGAAAATAATCATACAAACTGTTTATTAATGAAAAATATGATGTTGGTCCATTTTTTTATTTCTTTTCTTTATTTATTAGCTATTAGACAGTTTAAAAATTAATAGAGTGTAAATTTATAATTTCGAATGAATGTAGTTTTATTTTCTTAACTCATAAAGTAAAATATAATTTGGAATTAACAAAGATGAACTAGAATCAAGAAATGTTGTAATATGGAAGAACTTATTTACAAAATATTCAAACAAAAATATTTTGGGTAAATTTTTACCTAGGACTGACAATTTGTGAATGTCGGGTTATTATCGTATCGACACGATAATGACACAATACAATAAGGTCAAACATGAACACGACACGTTAAGGATTTGTCTGACACGAACACGACACGACATGTACTGACACTAACATGACACGACACGACACAAAACAAAACGACAAATTCAAATCAAAATTAGAAAATAAATTAATAAAAGAAATAGAAATATATAAAATATAATTAAATTAATATTAAATAGATATAAATATTATCGAATTATACGAAAACGATACGATCCAACACGAACACGAATGCAATACGAAAATTATCGTGTTACACGAATACAACATAGATCCGATACGAATACGACACGAAATTGTCATGTCCTTATCGTATCGACACAATAAAGACACGAACGCGATAATGCTAAACACAAAACTGTTAATTTTGTATGTATTCGTATCGTATCGAAATTGACAATCCTACATATACCCTTTTTTATGATTTTACATGAGAGGGGTGGATAGTTAGATGACGTGTGGAAGCCTAGTTAGCGAATTGGGAAGGGGGAGTGTCCGCTCCACTCGAATTCGCTATATGTCAAAGCCTCAAAGCTTCGAAATGCCCAAACACATTTGGCATTTCCTATATGTCATCCTCTCTCCATATATATGCTCAATTTATGGTACTGTATATATATATCAAGTACTAAAGTACTTTATCATTTACACATTTTTATAATAATTTTGCAAGTTATTATGTGTGCTGCGAGTTCTGGTTCACGAAGATCCAGAATTCGATCTCAATCCATCACATATATATATATATATGGAGTGGATCAAATGATAATCATATCTTTTTTACGAACTCTGCGAATCATGCATAAGACGTTGAAGATGATGCAAAAAAATGTATAAAGTTTTGCATAACGAAAACTTTCTTAAATTATTTGTTGTGCAACAATTTTAGAAAGTTTTCGTTATTCACAACTTTATCTTGTTTTGCATTATCTTCAACGTCTTATGTATGGTTCCCAAGTTTTCAAAAAGATGAGTTCTCATCGATCCAACCCTATATATATATATATATATATATATATAGAGAGAGAGGTTCAAATAAGAACCAATTTTAACGTGAGAACTAAGAACCACGAAAATTCTTTACGAACAAAATGAATTTGTTATGAAAGTTAATGAATATGCTAGAAAAGTTGCTGAATCCAAAATTCATAATTTTCACCCAGGGTTCTAATCCCATGAGAGACGAATTTTTTTTTTTTTTTGATTCAGTAACTTTCCCAACAAATTCATCAAGTTTCACACTGAATTCATCATTTTTTGGTTTTCACATTCTCACAATAAAAATTGTTCTTATGTTAACCATCCCCTATATATATAGTTGAGTTCCTTTAGTACTTGATTTTTAGATAGTATATAGTATTCAGTTTAGATCATACATTTTGAACATATGACTGTATCACAAGTTGACATATGATAGCTCTTTTTTTATTTTTATTTTTTAATTTTCGCAAGGGGAAGAGAACCAACAACCTTCTTCATCTTCTCCGATTTTTTTTTACAACAACAGCGACGACAGTGACGAACATCAAATTTTAAGAGAAAAAAAGAAGATGATGATGATGATTTTGAAAAGAAAATTGAGTGATTTTGAAGAAAATAAGAATGAGACTTTAAGGGAAATTTGATGATCGAAAGAGATGGTTGCTATGGCGGTGATTTCAAACGAAATTCGCTAGTAATTGGAGAAGGAGGCGGAAGAAATGATGGAGAAAGATGAGAGAGAGTTTTCTTGTCGAAAAACACATCCATGCATATAACAAAATATACTCATGCATATAAATAAACAGAAACATGCATGTTGGTCACGTAATACAAACATGCATATATTAAAACAAAAACTTGCATATAAGAAAGTATAAACCCGCATGTTGGCCACAAAACACACTTATGCAAACAAAACACACTCATGCATATTTAAAACATAAACATGCATGTTGGCCAACGGGTGTTGGGGAGTGCGTGAGCGTGCATTGGGGCGACGCACGAGCGTTGAGCGTGTGCTTCCAACATACATGCATTTTTTGTGTTCAATTACATGTATTTTTGTGTTCATTTGTATAAATAATTATGTTCGACTATATGTATAGTTTATTTTTAGTATTATTTAACAAATCAAATTACTAATCTATCTTTATTGTAGCGAAATCAACGAAATTAATCTTAAAAGTTCCAAAAAATCCATCATGGGATCTATGAGATGAGTGAATGAGATTAAATACTACATACTATCTAAGGCTGAGTACTATATGATCTCGATTATATATATAATCCAAATCAAATCATTGTATATTTACCCTTAAATTTAATATTCGTATTTATATTAGAGTTTTTATATGCAAACTTGTAACTACCAAACAGCGGAGTATGTAGGCCTCAATCTAATTATGACACGAAACATGACAAAATAAAACCAAATGATATAAATATATGATATGATGAAAAAAGACGATAATAGGGAAGATAAATTGTTGTAGCCTGCTTTCTTTATTAAAAAATTTGTCACACCAAAGAAAACAAAGATTGGGAGGAGTCCATTTGGCACTTTTGAGACCTATTGATTGTTTATTTTAGTTTTAGCCACATAAGTTTGGTGCCTCACCGAACTCTAATGATATGAAACCACTGCATGCTAAATTGTATGGATGGCAAGTAATTAACAGCTATTATTTTGTACGAAATATAATAATTAGTTTATTTATAAATTAAAAACCACATCAAGTTTGTCTGAGGGACCAAACAGGTCGGCTTGAAAGACATTTTTCAATGTATACTACTTATAAAGTATTATATAGAATTCTTTAAAAATACTTTTTCATTTTTTCATAGTGTATCCGACTAATTTTAGCTCGTTTCTAATCCTGATTTTCTTTTTTAAGGAAATAAGATGTTTTCACATCTTAGTAACTCATGTCATGGACATGGACTATATAATATTTTGTTTTAATCATCAATCCGTATAGTTGCAATCACATATTTTACCACTGTCTAAAGTTGGATTCTGGTAAAACTGGTCTTATTTTGTTTAATAGTTCATAGATATTGATTGATGAATGATTAAGATTGAATTTTAAATAATAATGCTTCTCTTTTAGTTATTTTTTTTGTATATATTACAATAATACTTTATTCGTGATTATATATATATATATATATATATGTGTGTGTGTGTGTGTGTAATTTTGTTTAGTTGCCTCTTTATATTGTGAATATTGAATCCCCCTTTTTCACTAAATGTAGATGCAATATCTACAAAATCGGCATAATACATCCAGATATATTAAATATTGACCTTTTTTCTTTAAATCTCATTATCTATTACTCCTACGTCTCATCTAAGACGGTTCATTTCTTTTCAACACGGTTCTTTAAGAAAATGGTATAAAGTGATAAAAAGTAGATAGGTCCCACAACTTTTAAAGAGATAATTATTTCCTAAAAATGAAACAGATCATCTTGGATGGGATAGTAAAAAAAGAAATACAGATCATCTTGAATGTGATGGAAGAAGTAATATTTAAATAAATGAAAGAAATCAATGCATCTTGATAAAAAGAAAAAGATTGTATTTTTAGGACATGATTTTCATTTTCTTGTCCACATTCAATTCTCACAAATGGCATTATTTTCAATTTTTATGTCAAGTACCATCAATCGAATAAATTGCCCAACCATATACCATTAAACCCTTGTTAATTAAATAGTCTTGTCAATCATTTCCATTTTCAAATGATAGAGATGGTCAGTGAGAATGATGTCCAGCTAATCATGTCTTATCCTAATCTTTAGTTCGAATATTAGCACCAAATCATGCCTATCACAATATTTATATAGTGCTTAAGAATTAAAACCGTGTTTAGTGTATGTTAAACTAATATACAGTTCTGCCTACTAGATTCTCATCAACTTTATCCCGTTTATAAGTATAGCCGTGAATAAATATTATTGTGGTTCCAATAATGATGTAGCCCAAGTAGGTAAGCAATTATATAGGCTTTGTATGCTATTTTAATTAGTGGGAGCCGATCTACCGTTCACTTTCTTTTCCTTTTTCTTTTTTGGTACCCATGGAGGCTATTTTAGGTGCGTACTGAGTAAATCTCACGTTTTTATGCAATAGCGCAAAAAACTCATAGAGGCGTTTGGTGAGATTTGAACATGTGACCTCTCAATCACGAGGCACCTTAACAGTTGGGCTGTCCCTAGGGGACAACCGTTCACTTTCTTGATATCTAGTTTAGGTTGTAACCTTTTTTCTTTGTTTTCTGATATTATTTTTTGTTTTAGTACCTTAAAAATCATTATCGAATCACCAAAATTAAAACTACTTACAAAACAAAATTCGATTTCTTATTTTATTCATCTATTTGATGTTAAACGAAAAAAGGAATAAATCATTCTTCGATTTTTATGTAATTTGATAATTTTAATAACAATGTATGAGATATTAGAAAAAATATTAAAAAGGAAAATAAAAAGTTATTAGTGGATTAAATATCAGTGATATTCATAAAAGGTGCTCCAACTAGTGAATAACGTCTTGATCCTCTAAGTGTTCAATAAATTCTGCTGAAAAGAGGGAAACAATATAAATGACAATCACAAAAATTAGCTAAGAGTAATTGACATAAATAAACGCACCGGCACCGATCAAATATATTTTGGATTACGAAGACGTATCTGTAATAAAAGAGACATTTTAGTTATAACTTTCTTGTAGTTAGCGAGAATTAAGTATGATGTATTATCATCTATAGAATGAAGGGGTGGAAATTGGTTCGATTGAGATTAACCGGTTAATCGAAATCGAATTTCATGAAATATTAATAATCGAAACCGAACCGATCAATTATTTCGATTAATCAATTAACCAATCAATATAATCGGTCGGTCAACCATTCAATAAAAAAATAATTCAACTTTTGCTCCAGCAAGAATTCGAACTCGCAACTTCTCAGAGAATAAGAATTTTAGGTGTCTCTCATAAATAAGTGAGCTATGAAAGTTAATACATCCGTTGGGAAAGTCATTGAATCAAAAATTCAGAATTTTCACCTAAGGTTCGAATCTCATGAAGGGTGAAATTTATATTTTTTTTGAATTCAATAACTTTCTCAACGGATTCATCAACTTTCACACTAAATTTATTATTTTTTTGTTCTCAGGTTCTCACGATAAAAATAATTATCACTTTAACTCTCTCATATATGTATAAATATATAAGTCCCATAGGGACAGCCCAATGGTTAAGGTGGGTTCCTGTGGCCGAGATGTCACAGGTTCGAACCCCACCAAACGCCTCTATGAGTTTGAGCTGTCACACCTAGTTTTCCAGTGTGGTTTACATCTGTCGTGTGATTTGCGAGCTATTGCGAGGCGTGGAGTTTACCGGTCTTGCACTAAGGTAGCGCATTGCGGGTTCTCCATGATATATATATATATATATATATATATATATATATATATATATATATATATATATAAGAGTTGGTTATTGTGAGAAAGTTCCTTAATGTACGAAAATAGGAATAGTAGCACATATTTCATATTTGTGTAGCACAATCAGAATTACTATATTGCACATGTTAATTTAGCACATATTTCATCCATTTGTAGCACATATGCTAAATATATTAGTTTAGCAAATCTTTTATTGCAGTGTAGCACAAGAAGAGTTATAATGCTGCACAATAATTCATGTAGCACACAAAACACAAAACTATAGCACATCCGAAAATTAAATCTCAACCATTGATATAGCAAATCAAAGGTCCAAATTCATTCATATTTCCTACCAAATTATCCTTTCCTACATGATCCATCTCATATATATATATATATATATATATATATGTGTGTGTGTGTGTGTGTGTGTGTGTGTGTGTGGATTATTGTGAAAATCTTTGTTATCCTACAAACGTGAGAACAATATATTTTTCATAAAAGTTACTGCATTAAAAAAATCGCTCCTCGTGGATTCGAACCCAAGTGGTGTACAATGCACTCATCCAACAAAGTGATGCATCACCGTAGATCTTCGCGATCTAATGGCTGAAAATGGTTCTCACATTCTTACTTTAAATAAGGTTTTTATTTGAACTTTCTCCTAAATATATGCATCACCGAGCTGGATGAGTGCATTGTGCACCACCAGAGTTCGAATCTAATGAGGAGCGAAAATATAATTTAAAAAAAAAATACAATAACTTTTATGGAGAATACATTATTTTTACGATTATAGGATAAAAATGTTTTTATAATGACTTACCCCTATATATATATAGTGCAACAACTTTATACGTTCAATACTATATTATTATTTTTCACAAATATTTACATTCTTATGTGATTCATCCCCTATGTATCTATATATAATCAAACACTTATATGTTATCCAATTTTTTAAAAATGGTTCAATCAATGAACTAGTAACCTAATGATCCAGTCAAGTAATCGGTTTAATATTCAGTCCAGATTTGAAACATTTGCACCAGTTAGACCCCCTATGTCTAAAGAAACAGGTCTAGAAAAATTCACTCTTTACCGACTAATTTCAAATCCACTTCCATAAATGACATGACTGATACGAAGAATGGTGCATTTATGACAATGTTCTCAGATTTGGCAAGCAATAACATAGCCCGATTAATTTCACGTGTCACACCCCAATTTGGTGAAGCTCCATGCAAAGAAACATATGGCTTAGGATCCATGATAGGTAAAGATTATGATGACCTCAAAGTATTTCCATCAAATATATTATTGTAACGGATTAGGATTATTGAATAATAAGAAATAGAAAACGTAAAGGAAACACAGATTTACGTGGTTCATCAACAATGAGTTGGCTACGTCCACGAACAAAAAATGAGAACATATATTATTAGACGGCTAGGGTTTTTCAGAATCCAATTACAACTCTCAAAAGATCATATATATATAGTACTAAGAGAATACACTAGTTGAGCTCAACCTAATACGAGTATTAAGGCCCAATACTACATACCGTTGGGCCGGGGACGTCTCCGCCCCCCGGACCCCCAGGCAAGTGGGCGTCGCCCCTCTTGACCCCCGACTAACTATTCGAAGCGGGAGATAGTTTCAAGGCATCCTGAAGAAGATTAATATTCCACTCTTGAGAGTCAAACCCTAGCTCATCAGATGCACGCTACCAACAAGTCCTCGTCGTGTTATTTGAAAAGATGGTCTCATGTGAGAACGTACTCACGTGATTACGTATGAAGATCATACTCTAAATCTCAATTAAGTTATGGTCATCACACGTATGATTCACACGCAAAATCTCAATTAGAGTTTGATTTCCATGCACCTAAAGTAAGAACGTCATCACGGGATACTTTTTCTTATTTGAATTATCGCCACTAGAAAATGAAGGTCTTGAAACAGCCTATCTCCCAAACTTGACTCTGGTGGCAACCAACACCCTAGCAATAAAAGTTGTCAGTTCTTCTTGAACTCCAGGAGAAGATAAAATTATTGATCGACATCCAAATAAACAAACTCCAAAGTTTAATTACTAAGGATTTCAATATAACAAGCTTAGTAATTAGAGAGATAGCATGAAGATATTTGACCTCAACTTGTTGTGTAGACCCATTTAGCGACTAGGCGTGCCTTGTACTCCCTCTGTCCCATTATTGTTGGCTCGTTTTCCTTTTTGGGCTGTCCCATTAAGTTGATTCGTTTCCAAAAAATGAAATAATTTTACACTAAAAAGTGTTTCGAATTTCGTGACATACATTACTTTATACACAAAATACAACTCTCATTAATCTAAGTACAAAAAGAAAGGAGCCATGATTCATGGGATGGAGGGAGTATCTTTTTATAAAAACAATCTGCATGAAATTTTACTTGACTTAATTATAACTGATAGAAAATTTGTCAACAGATTAAAAAAATAGTTAAATTTCCAAGTATTTTTCCCTTCCAAAGTATTTCGTTTATTAGTCATAGGTTGCATGCATGTTGCTATTTGAAGAGCTTTGAAGTTTGTGAATATAATGTTAGCTCTGCGGAAGAACTGTAGAAGTAATGGTGTGAAAATAAAAGATTTGTAGATGGGAATTCGCTTGGGATCCTTTGTGTGTTCCAATATTAATGTTTTGTTTTTATTTATTTGTTTCTTCAATTTCAGTTTGTTTGTTTTATTTAATTTAACTTTATAATTGTTAAACAAGACTCTTTATATTGAATACGACTTATAAATATTTTTTAACATTTAATTTGCTTTTTTTTAATTAATAACTTATAACTAGGATTGATTATCCATAACATTTAATATTTTATGCTTTAATTTTAGCAATAAATGTTAATTAGGGCTAATTGATTTGAAATACACGAACCTTGCTCCGATTTTTATTTTGCAAACTACTTTTAAATTTTTGTTCTCATATACAAAGACTTTACATTATTTATAATTTTCTCCTAATTTTACTTTCTGATGAAATTGAAGCTAACTTGAAAGCTGAAGTCACCAACATGGACACACTGCCGCACATACAAAATGGCGTAGTTTTATTGTGTGTGTGTTGGCGCCATTAATCATGTCATTTCTATATTTTTATATTAAGTGACAAGTTAGCTTTAATTTTTATACCAAGGCTTTAATTTTGCCGGGAAGTGAAATTACGAGAAATTTGCAAATAGTGCAAAGTTTGTGTATTTGAAAACAAGATTTGATAGTCATGTGCAAAACAAAAATGGAAACAAAGTTTGTGTTTTTTTAAACTAATTAATATTATAATAATTTTTTCAATATCCCAGAACTCTAGTATTGTATAAATGGGTTAGAGCAAGCTCATTTTTTGAATTCACACCATCGTAAATTAGAATATCTCCTAGCTTGGTGGTCGAATTCGATCATCGTTTACGCATGTTTAAACTAGACTTCTATGGCTTTCTAATGGTATAAGCCACACCTTATAATTCTTACCAAGGAAATACTATAGGATGGTTTAGGACAGTATGTTGTGCATAAAAAATTTTAACACCTAAGTAAAATTCAAGTTTAAGTTTCGTAATCAATTAATGATCGAACTAAGCTTAATCGATTGCTATTCAGTATTATTTTAAGTCTTATCGTTAAGAAAATGAGATATGGTTGTGAATGAGAATTCAAAGTAATAAAAGTGAGTCTTATAAGGATAAATGCAAAATCTCTATTAAGTTAAAATCATGATTCCCTTTCAAGAAGAGTTATCCTTCGACTCGAACGTCTTACCTATTAACATCATGATGAAGGTCGAACGTGGATGAAGGAATAAGCAGTGAAGGGAAACCAAGAACCTGTTAGTGACGAGTCGCAATCAGGTTGTCGGTTATATATGTACTAATTCACCAACTTTGACTGATAATCAAATTCAGATTCTAAACTAGATGATAAATTTATAGTTAGAATTAACATGTATACTCAGGCTGAATTTGGAGTCGCTTGCGATTGGTCTTTGCATCCGTAGAAGGAGGCCTCATTCATGGTGCAGACGAATATATTTGGAACATATAGATAGAAAATGATTGGCCGATCAATTTGGGGCAAATGAAAGAAATTGAGATTAGTGAACACATGGCTTATAACTAAAACCTTGTACCAAAATGACAGTACAATTTTTTATTCAATAAAAAAAGTTAATGTTAAAATGTTTGGCATGTGTCCACGAGCCTTATATATTCGTTTTTTGTTTGTAGATTGAGTTGATGATGGATGAAGCAGTGTATAATGGAGTTGTTTTATTGCTAAATAGAATATATACTTTGAATGTACTTATGTGTATGTTATATGTTTTCTGGTGCAAGCACTCCAGAGTATGTTATGATATTATGATTTTAAAACAAGTCCTTTTTAAGATTAAACCAAACTCGTTTGTAGTGTGTTACCGACTAATTCTATTGTATAAATTATTTTACTTTACAAATATTGCAAAAGCGCGACTATTGGATCCATATAGATTTATCCTTTATCAATTTTATTCTTACTATTATTGTATGATAATGGAAGTGGACGTATGTTTCCATTTAGATTTCATGAAAAATAATATTTTGACAGTATAATTGATGTAATATTATATAATTTTCATCCTTTATATATAAAAAGGAGCAAACCACGTGCATCACACATGATCTCTACTAGCATATAAAAAGTATTGACATAAAATAAATATTATTGTATCTATAAAGAACCGTTTTAACTTTTAACATAAATATCAATGTATATATAAAAAAGTATAATCGTAATTTCAAAGAGATTTTATTATTATTATAATCAATGTAAACTAAAACAGTAGTACTAAAACATGAAATAATTAAAGTAAATAGATTAAATTATACTTCAAGAACTCGATTATTGCAAAATATAAAGATATACTTCATTTATGGCTAATATTTATTTATAGTTTTCTTTTTTCATACGTTTTTTAATTTTATTTCTTTTTTCCATTTGTGAAAACTATCATAAAATATTCTTTATTTATTACTCTCAATAATATCATTTATCTATATATTTATCTATATATTTTATAATTCATGGCTCTCCACTATCCTTAATTATTATCTCAAAAATATTATTTATTTATATATTTTATTTTTTATGATTCTACGCTAATTAATTTAATAGAAAAGGGACTTGGGTGATGCAGTTAGGGGTGAGCAAAATCGAAACCGAAAAACCGAACCGAACCGATGTATTTCGGTCGGTTAAACAGGCTGTTCGGTCGGTTTTCGGTTAAAAAATTGATAACCGAAATGGGTTCGGTCGATTTTCGGTTTTTGGGTCTTGGTTTTCGGTTTTGACCGAACCGACCGAACACCATTCATAGTTTATATAATATATATTATTTTATTCACTTTAGGGTTTCTCATTTGAGATTTGGTTTGCTCGCGTTGCCTCATTTCAGTCATTTGAACTCCAAATGTAATTAACTCAAGCAAGCTGCTTCCACGCGACCGCTCCTCCGACGAATCTCACCTCTTCTCTTTCCCCCATCTTCTCACGAATCTCACCGCTTTCTCCGACGCCGACGTTGCCGCACTGCTATAGCATGCGACGCCACGCATCACGGTGGTTTCGTTGCGCGTCCAACGCCACGCAGCTCAGAAGCTCCGACGACGTGGCGCGCACCCATTCGGCCGTCCCTCCTCTCTCTCTCAACACGCGACGACGACGTATTGTCCGTCGACATCCATGGTTAGTGTTTTCAATTTTGTGTTCAATTTACCTTTTTTTTACTTTATTAGTAAAAATATACACTAATTTAATAGTAAGAGAAATAGATGTATAATGTTTGTCGTGATTTGTTTATTAGATTGTTCTACTTGGTTATTGTTGAACAAATATTTTCATCTTTGTTTTAATTGTTATGAAACGTGTCTTGATATTGTATCCTTAGTTAAACATCAAACATATGAATACTTTTTGGTTAATATCCATTTTATTTTTTTTGAGTCCCAAATCGGTTCTTTGGTTAAAATATTATTTTTTCAGATCGGTCGAATCGGTTCGGTTCGATTCTTGCCTTTTTGACCGATGACACCCCTAGATACAGTGCATAAATATTGGTTGGATTAATCCGAAAAAGCCCTTCAAATAAAAAATTCCACCCAAAACTTCCTAAATTATCAATTATGTGATGCTATCCGTCGTCCTTAAACCCCTACTCTTCTCATTTCCCCGCAGCTCCGCCGCATCCAGAAGCATGAGCTCCGCCGCCGAGTTAGCCCAGCGAATGTTTCAGCTCAAAACGGACCCACTCACCGGAAAATCGGAGTGGGTCGTAATCGAAGAGGAAGATGAAGAAGACCATGGACTCCAAGCAACCCCAAAAGCACTTCTTGCGACCACGTCGTACCTCGACATGCTCAACGATTCCCGCCGCAACACCGCCTACCGCCTCGCCATCGATAAGACCGTCACTAAACCCTGCCACGTTCTCGATATTGGGTACAGTTTGAATAACTCACAACTGCATTACACACACCCAGAATTATTCCGCTGGGTGCATTAATATACTGGCCTCATTATTGTTCAATAGCTAGAAATACATGAAGTAATTTTAACTAACTTAAGCTGCTTGTAAATGTGCCCCTAAGAATGGCTACATGCGGTCGTATTCATGTGATTTTTTTGGAGATTATGCTAGTTATTATTAAGTAATAAAGTGTGTGCTTTGAACAGGGCAGGGACGGGATTGCTATCGCTGATGGCAGCTCGAGCTATGGGGCTTTCTGATTCGAAGGTAAGCTCTAGTTCTAAAGGGATGGTGACAGCTTGCGAGTCATACCTTCCCATGGTAAAATTAATGAGAAAGGTTCTCCGAGACAACGGCATGGATGGGAAAATTCGTCTCATAAATAAGAGGTCGGATGAGTTGGAAGTTGGCTTGGATATCCCATCACGCGCTGATATTCTTGTGAGTACTAATTCCAAGATACTTTTGCCAAATTTGGAGGGTGATAATCTAGTGTATATTGTATTTTAACATCAAATGCAGGTAAGTGAGATTCTAGACTCCGAATTATTGGGTGAAGGGCTAATTCCAACTTTGCAACATGCGCATGACAAGTTATTGGTAGAAAATCCACAAACCGTACCTTACCGGGCCACTACTTACGGTCAGGTAGTTTATCAAAGTACCATGGTCCCAACAATATACATGTTTCCTAACTGATCTTGGTTGATATCATCAGTTTTTTCTAATTTGGACTGTGTTTCACCCTTCTAAGTTCTAATAAGATAGTTGTTTTCTGATAAGGTCTGCTATATTTCATATGCTGTGTGTCCCACCATTCTAATAGCGTGCTACATATAACAGTTTAGATGAATTCCTTTTATTTGTGAGTTCCTCTATTTGATTCAGCTGGTTGAATGCACATCTTTACGGGAGATGCATGATTTAGTTCATAGAGAGGCAGAAGCATCAGATGGCATTCATCTTCTTCCAGGTGGGATGGCCGACCTTTTAGTTGTCAAAAAGCAACAGTTTGCAATGCATTGTAATGCAATTAAAGATGAAATCAAACTGGTAATTATTCTTTGATAAAATTGTTAGTAATTCTATCAAACTGATGTTGACAAGCATCCTACTGAATCTGGTACACTGATCAGCTCTCGGAGCCGTTCAAAGTTTTTGATTTTGACTTTTGGAGGAGGCCAGATAGTTTTCGTGAAGCTGACCTGCACATTAAGGCTACAAGTGGTGGTACAGTTCATGCTATCATCTCATGGTACATGATTGAGCTCATAGGTCATTGTCATTGATGTATTATCCAGGTTCTTTCTCTTTAATTACACAATCATCTAGGTGCAATTATGAATAATTCGCCCTCCTTCAGGTGGTTGCTTCAGCTTGATAGTGAAGGAAAAATATTCTATTCTACGGGGCCGAATTGGATACCATGTCCTTCTGATGTGAAAGAGTTGAAAACATCCTTCCTTAGTAAGTGAATGCTGTTTGATTAGTTTGTCTGTCATGGACTCATGCATGATGTACCCTATCTGGAATTATTTATTTGACTGATTTAAAATGTGGTTTTGCTCAACCTTGAGATACCAGTTTAAGAAGTAGAGGGGTTTCTTTCATGTACAGATGTACTTTAGTTTTTAGGCAGTGAAGTAATCCGGTATGAACCAGTTTGTATATTGTGCTGTCATAGGTTATGGAGATTGGTGTGATCATTGGAAACAATGTGTGTGGTTCATCCCAAGGTCAGGTCTGCCTGTATTGAAAGGCAAAGAGGTTCAGTTACATGCTGCTCATACTGAAACGAGCATCTCATATGAATTTAAGACCTCGTACTATGAGAAAGAAGATACAAATATTGACCTCCATACTCAAGATTGTCAGATTGTTCTGTTGCCAGAGAGAATTGCTTTGTATGGAGATAGTGGTTGGAGAGATTTGATGCTCAATGCCATTAAAAAAGCTGTAAGATTTTTTTGTTCTTAATGGAGTACAATCGCTAGAGATAATGTTTTTCCACTTATCCGACCTCTAAAAGTGAATACATAGCTTACCTTGTGAATGTTGCATAATGTGAAGGTTATTTTTCAACAAAGCACTCTTGTTTCTTAGTTTTAGTACTGATCTATTCTCTAATTTCACTTCATTAATCATTATAGTCACTCTTTTTCTTTTGGTGGACAAACGTGACATAATGATAACAACCTGTATGATAATAGATTAAATAAGTTGAGAAAACAAACTTCTTTTGTCCTTTATGGTTAGATGGAGCTCCTTCTCCTTTATTCGTTATCTTTCTTATTAAGCACTCTCTTTTAGGATTAAATGCAAAATCCTTAATATTTGGCCTATAGAAACCCAGTTATTTTTCTAAATAATAAACATACTTTCTTGGGTTTTGTTGTGTTAAACCTCAAGAATATGATTTTGTAATTAACTCGTTTTTTCTTCTTTTACATGAAGTTATAGCTGTGAGCATAAAGTAGCTCTTGTATATGTTTCAGTTCTAGTAATGAGTTGTGGTCAGTGTTATGTCTTATATACTTACATGATGTTATCATTCATCCACGCCATTTATAGCTATTGGCATTTTGCACATACTAGCAAGCACAATCTATCCATTTAGTTACCAGGCCATTTCTTCTGCTCCAAAGATTTCATTTTCCATACCTTGAAATGGTTCAATTAGTTGATTTTTTTTTGTTCCGTTAACTTAGTAAAACTAATTTTTGGACTTTGCTGCTTTGATCTGAAGTATATAGGCTTTTTGGTTATCTTCATCTTTCATACCTCAAGTTCCCTTTTTATTTTTCATCTTTCATTTGTCCTTTTCATTTTCAGTGCCATCAGAAAGTAGATCCCTTATGTTTAGTTGCAGATGATAGCATCTTCTTGGCTGTTGCCGTTGCCCATCTTTCTAAGACTTCACAAGTGATACCACTTTTCCCTGGTCTTGGAAAGAAGGGAATGCAGTATCTGGAAAAAGCTTCTGTAGCTAACAGCTACTCCATGGACCGTATAGAATTCCTGAGGAAAAAGGATTTGCAATCGAGTCTGCAAGGTTCCCTTGAGAGAAAGGTAAACTTATTGATGTTTAAATTTGTACAACTTTTTGGGGTTAAGAATTGCTTGAGCTAATATGGCGTCTGCAATTTCATCTTGACCATTAACTAAGCTATATCTCTTTCTTGATGTAATGCTGTAACTATCGCCTTGAACATTGAAAAAGGCTTATTTCTTCTGCAGATTGACTTATTCATCGCGGAGCCATTCTATTATGGAAATGACAATGTCCTTCCCTGGCAAAATCTGAGATTTTGGTAGGTCTTGCCTCTGTCTTAATTGGTCAATTTCATCTCCCTAAACGCTAATCTCATCGCTTGCTCTTGTTTCCAATCCATTTATTTTTTTCACTATTCTGTTGCAAATCATGGTCGCAATTTACCACAGCACTGGCAGACAATGCTTTCCATTTTATAGATACTAAATCATTCAACAATTTTCATAGCCTTAGCAATAATTTTCATATTCTTAGGAGAAGTAAAAACCTAGCTGTGAATCATGTCCTTTTCTTCTGTAATCAGAGACTGAAAGGAATTCACGTGTATAAAAATCGTATCTGAACTTCCCTAATCTTGAATTATTGTTTAAGGTCTTCAACCTTTTAGTTGGTAGTAGTAACTTGTTTGTTCATTTCTGTCCTTTCCAATGACACTAGCTAAATGGTACATGCTCTGCATGTTAAAGTTATGGATTTCAATAATGTGTAATTGTGTATATAAAATTAGATAATTTTATCACAATTTTGAAGAATTTCGACTTTCGAGTACGAAATGATTCTTATTGTATCAAAATGAATAAAATTGTAAATATAGATACCTGTATGATAGTAATAGATTTAGAGCTGTACAAAGATTTAGAGTTGTAAAAAAACCAAGCTTGATTTCAGGTCTGAGCTGCTTTATAAACCTAGCTTGAGATTAAGACCAAATGTTGTTTCTTGCAGACAAGTTTTCTTCTATTTCTGAATTTCTAATACTAGAATTTATTGTGCTTTATGCTAGTGAGCGTAGCATGAGCTTGAGCTCAAGTGTTCGAATCAGATGCCACAATTTGCTATTGCGGAAATACATTCTCTATTTCTTATTGCCTCGCTCCGCTGCAAAAGAACTTGAGCTAATATCTTTCGTTTGTGTTGATATTCTAGGAAGGAAAGAACTTTACTCGATCCCATTCTATCTAAAGATGTGTTCATAATGCCTTGTCGAGGGTTGTTGAGAGCTTGTGCAATGTACCTTCCTGTAAGTTGGTAATCCATGTGCTTTACTTGAATGATCTCTGGATTATCAATAGTTGACTCCAACATGTTCTGTAGGATCTATGGAAGAGCCGTTGTTGCCTGAAAGAGATTGAAGGGTTTGATAATTCAGTCGTAAATACCACATTGGGGGCATGTGTAGGTCTACCGGTTACAGAAGACAGTCCTTTTCTGCCCTATTTTATTTGGCAGTGTGGCGAGACCAAGGTATTCTCATGTTTGTCATATCTCATGTTTGATCGTGAAATCCTGATCTATATGTAATTTTTACCCCAGATTCTCAGCAAAATGGCCACTCTCTTGGAGTTTGATTTCTCAAAACCATTGAGCCCCTGTTCTGGAAAAACTAAGGTACAATATTGCTCCCAACACGTCGAAGTACTAACAAAATTTGTTATCATTGCTGTTTTAGGAGGCTCAATATGATCTACTTGTTTGCAGCTTCAATTTAGAGAATCCGGGACGTGCCATGGCTTGGTCGTTTGGATTGATTGGGTCATGGATACAGAGGACAACATCGTTCTATCAACAGGACCGGGTTGGTTTTCTCTCAAGGAATCTACCAATAAAAATATATATCATTGGTTTTTCAAAGTTTGCTAATTCTAATCAACCTAAAGAATCACAAGTTTTGATTAAGTATTATGTTGTTCTTGTCTGGATTTTCAGATAAAAGACATTGGAAACAAGCTGTGAAGCTTTTGAATGAGCCAGTAGAGGTTGGGAATGGCGACTTATCCTCAACAGAAATCGAAGCTTTCTTTGATCCTTCAAATGGTGAACTCATTCTAAACCACGCCTTTGTCATGAACCAAAGTTAGCCTGCGCGTTCTGCCTATGTAAGAGTTTCAACTTCTTTTCTGCCTTTTTCACTTGGTTTATTGTGTGCTTTCTTTCTGTCTAATTTTGATCCCTTAGTGCTATGCATAAGATTGTGTAAATTGGTGTTATTAGGTACCTTTTTGCATACACTGTAAAATGGACTCATCCAGAAAATGCTATTGTGGATTTGATACCTTCTCTAGTATATCCAATTCAGATGCAATTTTATTTTATGTTTTAGCTTCTACTTTTTGTTTCTTTATCTTGAGACAATGATTTACGGTCCGTTTTGATTTGATGTGTTAGCGAATCATATATTAAGGAAAAAATGTGCATCGACGGATGCACGGTACATCGACCACAATTAGGATTGAGTAAATATTATAGAACAATCCAACTGTTGTGATTTTTTATATATGTGTTCTAACATAAACATAATAGCAAATCAGATCATAACCTTTTAAACGGGTTCACAATAACGTCTTAACCACTGGATTCGAGCATGTTGTGCCTATATGGCATCTGTCTGAAATCTATGTCAAATATACGCATGGAATAATTAAACCACCTAAAAATTTAATTACAAAAATACTGTGAACCAACACAAAAAAGACGTCATCCACTCACCAATTTCAACCACGAATCCTCTTTTTCTTCTTACAAATTCCGCTGAAATCTTCCAATTAATGGAATCTTTATATTAGCAGAAACAAAATGGACTCTCCAATTCTCAAATTTTACTCCAAAAATCCACCAAAATTCTATGGCTTCTATACCTTCATAGAGCCAGGCTACCCCATCACTCTCACCGGCGCCTTCTTAGAGAATGTCGCCCTCGAGAATTATGATCTAAGCGGCATTGCCGATTTGGCGCACTTTTTGGTCTACGAGAACAAAGGAATGGTCTCCCCCTTTACACTGTCGAAGAAAAAGTGGAGGATTATAATCGATCATTCTACGACTAGTGTCGATACTTGGTGAGTGCGAATTGAAATTGAAAACTCTTTGCTTTGATTTCTTGAAAAAGTGAATGTTTCTGCCTGTAAAATTATCGGCGGGCAGTGCCGAAGGAATAAGTGATGCGAGTATGTGTCGGTCAGCCATCGCAGAAACTTCTCGTATGCTAGTGGGTTATGTTTATGATGAAGAGATGAAACAGGTATGGAGGTGTATGAGCTTGTGGAGTTGACAATTAGTTTTTGGTGATTTTGTTTATGCTTATAGAGTTGGCAATTTGCAGATGAAGAGTTTGATGAAGGAAGAGTTTGTTCACATACTGCGCCGCCAGAGCAATGGGTTTGCCTGATGAAGCTCCAATTACAAAGGCATAAACCTACACAAAAGCAGTCTGCAGTCGTCGGGAAGCAGGAATGGGGCAATTCCTTGAATAATTTAATTTGATTATGAGTTGGCAAATTCAAAAATTTTGAGTTGGTTGCAGTAAATTTAAAAACAACCACGTTTAATTTTTTCTTGGAGATATATAATTTTATTTCACATGTAAATAACATGGACTTCCAACATGTCAACTACGGATCACAATGGATCTTAGACCCGATCCAGATCTGGTGGTCCAGATTCATTTTTTAGGATTTGGAGTATAAAAATTTTGATCAGATCTGGATCCTACTCTAAAATCTCGGATCTGGGTTTTAATTTTTGATATCCAGATCCGATCGGTAAACCCGATTAATATATATATATAATTTTAGTTAAATATTAGTTAACCCTATATCTAATTATAGTATTTTTTTTTAACTTTGTCTTCTTCCAATTCAAAACATTTGCACCCCTCCATTTGATTTCGACGGAACTTCTTTTAAAAATCTAGTCTCAGTCTCTTCATTTTACTTTGATTGCACCTCTCTATTTTATTTTATTCATTTATGATTTAATCAAAAATTTGGGACAACACTCTTGATTTCTCAGACTATAAAACTTTCAACAGTTGAAGCAACAACAAACCTCAAATTTGGACATTGTTTGTGTGAATGATATGTTTGCAATTTTCATTAATCTTTTGTAGTATAATTTGATTTTATACTTCTAATATTGATTTCTATTTGATTATAAAGACAATGCATAATTTCATTTGGAAAAACTTAAAAATGATGTGAGAAATCCCTACAACCAACCAAACATGATTGATATCAAATCAGCTCAAGAATTCATGAAATATTTGAGGAATATTGATGATAGATAAGTTAATTTAATATTTATATTAGAAAAGAAAACATATTGATACGGGTTTAGACCCTAAACCCTGTGGATCCAATGAATCTGAGTCTAGATCTCATTTTTTAGATCCAATAGATCTGGATCCAAGCAAAAAAACTCGAATTTGGATCTGAATCTAACCAGATCCGATCCAAATCCGATCCATTATCATCCCTAATACCAACTATGCAATTCAAGTCCAAATCCAATAGTGAAGACATTATTGTGAATTCATTTAAAAATTTATATTCTGATTTGTTATTATACTTACTTTAGGATAAAGATGTTAAAAATCACAAATATTAGAATTTTAAATGATATTTACCTATTAGAATTCACCAATCTCTAATTACAATTTACTATGAAAAACTGGCACTACATTTCTGTCAATACATGCCATTTTTTTTTTCAAATGTAAATGATATTGTAAAAAAGATAATTGATACTTTTTAGAATATCCATAGTTATGTAACTATACATCCTGACAAGCATTTTGTATTCTCAATTATGACTTATTAATCACAATTAGAAACTCTAAAACTAGAGGTGACAAAATGTCAGGTTGGGTCCATTAAGATTTTTCAAGCACTAGGCATATTGTTGGGCCAGGTCAGGGCCCACATGTCAAATGTCAATTCAGGCCAGATCAGTACTGGCTGAAACAAGTTCGGCTGAAATGTAATGGCCAACCCGGCCCAGAATTAGGTCGGGTCATCGGGCCAGACGTACTCGACCCCACTAACTGGAACAAACGACCTATATCAAGTATACTTTCACTAAGTAATTCCACGGAAATACTCATTCCCACACAGATGGAAAACTATATGATGAGTGGAGCAAAAGAACAGAGCTGCTGGTATACAAAACAGACGAGTATAGCAAAACGACATCCATCATTTATTTACAGATGACTGCTGAGTCCAAAAAAGGGTCTTCCTGCGCCACACAAAGGGATGTTCAACTGACTAAGACCTTCCAAAACTTAATCACCTAAAATCAACAATACCAAAATCAATAGCAGCAACATCTTATCAACTGCTGTAGAATTCTTAAAATAACTTTACTTTTAAAATTTAGTGACCGGACAGGATTAAAGTAGTTAATTCTAATTTTGATTGGACTAAAACTAGAAACAAAAAGATGAGAGACATAACAAAAACAGAGTACAAAGCAAAGCATCTTCCAAGAATCACTTCCAAGAGGGTCCAAAAGTTCTTTGAAACTAAAATAGAAAAAACAAACATGGAGAAGAGAAACTATTACGAGTTTTCTTTGCGACGTTTACTTGACTTGACTTCCTTTCTAGCACGGGATAACTTGACTCTCTTTACGGGTTGTGATGACCCGACTCCCTTTACATCATTCACGACTCCCTTTACATCATTCACAGCGCTTCCCATTGCATGAATTAACATTTTCTTCACCTGACCAAAGAAATGCCATTGCAAAAAGTCATCAGATGAAGATTTAAAATATAATTTACGGAGAATGAGCAAAAAAACCCTAGCTTTTTTTTGTCAATAACTTGAAATCCAAATAGCATGCATACAATGAAAATATTCTATGATCACATTCACAACATACTTGCAAAGTGAATTTACCAATAGTGAGAGATGGTATTGCTTCAAAGATTTGTCTTGCAGCAGAGTACGTGTATTAAAATTTTAGTTTGCATGTAGTGACATCCCAGAATGGGATACCCCAAAACAGGTAGCTAAAATAAATTCAGAATTCAGGAAATAAAAGAAAAATCAAAGTATCAAACCTCAAGCTTGTCTTCCTTAGCCCTATGATTTAAGGGCAGCAGACGAAACTCTTCAGTCAGTCGGAAGCACGAAGGAATATTTTCAGGCGACACAAAATCAAGAGCGACTTTAGTGCAAGACTGCAGATGATAAAACATGAAACGGAATTCATTTCAGGAAGTTCACTTCTGCATAGGCACGCACTATAAGAATTACACCAGAAAATCCTGTGTACAGACTTCACATTTATATAAGAAACTAAAAAAGCATCATATAAACTAAATGTTGTAAGATTAAGAGATGCAATCATGCAACTAGTATTTCAACTTTCAACTATGTAAAAAACTAAAGTTTTATGATCACCAGAGTAAAGATGTGCCACAATATAGCCAATCTCCAACCTAGACAGCTCATCAGTAAACAAAAAAAAGGAAAGGTACATATGGAGCTACAACAATAACAAGAAACTAATATCAATCACAGGCCATGAAGCCACCTCTTTAATGAAAAAGGTTTAATGTCTAGCCACTGAGCAATTGTCAAATCACAAAATAGAAGAATCAGCATACCAGTTAATCAGATATTTTGGAGGAGTGAAATGAGAAGCTGGAAGTTTTAGGAGGCAAGGTGCTGATATACGTTAAACATGGTCTACAATATGATCAATGGGACAGTTTGACAGCTTGTAAATGAGCTAAAAACTTGATGACAAGGCAACAAAAATTAATACAATTAATCAGTCATACTTCCAAGTTCCAACACTTTGCTACTTCATCTATTGAACATGTTCATGGCATGCAACAGCAAAGATAATTGAAACAACCACGATTTCTGGAATTTACACAGATGTCACCAGCTTTAAAGTAGGCTTTGATTTTAAGAACAGTGCGAAACACGCTAGCCTAGAAAACTATCTTCTTAAGAGTCACAAGGCAGATTTTATGGCTTTGAGTACCATAGAAAAGCAATAGAAGGAATTAATATATCAAAGATAATTACAGTACCTTCAAATTTCGAACTTGGTGAGGGCAGCCTGCTGGTATAATGACCGCATCTCCTAATTTCTGTACAAATGTCCATGGTTCAATTCCTATCAAGCATACAAACAAAACACATAAAAAAACCATCTTTAAGGTGATTTCAACAGATGCAAAGAAGATGAAAAAAGAAAAGCAAACCATATTCCTCCTTAAGTCGTTTTTTGTGCTCTGTAGTCAAGTAAATAGTTTGGTCATGAATTGGATGGATAACCTGAAAGTAAGAGACAATCACAAATTCACAATAGAATATCGTGTAGAGTTCAATAGGACTCTTATAAGAGATTAATTGTAAAAACCTTTTGCTTTCCGAATTAGCTAACAAGTTTATGTTTTAAACTATTAAAGAGAATCTATCATCTTAATACAACACCAGGAATTGGTGTCCACTTTCCACACAATATCCATGCAATTGTTTCATATTACTACCTAAAGTAATTAACAAGCTGAATTCATGAGGTTTTTAACATAACTGTAGTTGCATACTCGGAGACAGGCCATGAAGTAACAATTTGTCAAAGTACTCAACTGATAAGCAAAAATGATAACATAGTTAAGAGGAAATTCACGAGAAGATGCTGCAACAGGTTTGTTTCTTCCAAAGAATTAAGGATTTCACACAAGCATTTTAGGTGCCATTCTGATCTTCTTAAGATAGAATAACAGAAAACAGCAGAAAGCACAATTTCCTCCATTCGATAAACTTGAAATACTGGATAAAAAGGCAAGAGACGGGATAAAGTGGAGAAGTAGATACATAAGAGTAATAAAAAGTTATACACAAATGTAAAATCATCACGACTGTATGATGGTATTCTAACTGTAGAGGCAACAGCATCCTGAAAACAATTAGAAGGTGCTATAACATATTGTTTCTCAGTACATGGGAAAGAAGAATATGTTGTGAAGACAATAATCTGTTTCATTGACTACTTTTATCCATCCAAAATAATAGTCACCATCAATGAACTTGACTTTTGTTTCTGTTACGTCGACGGTCATTAAATATTTCCCCCACATAAATTATCAAATTATCAAACTTCTGATTGCTATCACCTAAAAACTTTATCACAGAAAATGAGGATAGAAGTTGATTTTTTGAAATTACCTCCGGAACCAAATTACCATAGATATGCCTGAACTCATTGAAGTGCCTTTTCAGATACTCCTCTAATTTAGGAACATCTTGTTGCCTAAAGATGTCCCAAAGAGATCCACTTTCTGCATCATCAAGACTACCACTACACAAATTGGGGCCAACATCCACTTTTCCTCCAGAAACTTGTATTTGATCATTTGCATCCACATGAACTTGTTGTGCAACATCAGTATCCTCTTTAAACAACATCTCCATTCTATCTTGCTTAGCATGCTCTTCTTTGACTTTTTTAATTTTCTCAAGATTCTCAGGTTTAATCGTAACTCCTTTGATATGTGTCAAGACATTGACCTAATGTGAATGAAATTATAATAAGCACAGGAGTGGGCCATAGTTTAGCACAATACAGAATCAAATCTCAAGTAAATGACATAACAAAAAACTTCTGAGAGCAATTTAAATTATTTTGAGCAAGACCACAGATCAAGTATTATAACCTGTTTTGCTATCATTGAAACTCTTAACAAAATTTTAGGACATATTAATGCATAGCTTTAATGTCAATCACAAGTAGGAAAAGATGATACAAAGAGTAGCAGGCAAACAGAAAAAAAAAATCCTCAGATACATATCAATGCTCATGCAAAGAAAACCTACAGGCCTAGGATCAAATATATAATCTGGATAAGCAAGCTACTAAAATTAGAAAAGTGAGCATATACCGCATCAGACATATCGCAGTGGAGCTTTGTTACAGAATCTCCACGCCCCAGTTCTTCGTTAAATCCATAAGCTATATAGGTTTTTGGCCCCATATCAGGTTTCAAAGACCCTGAAGGAAGCTTAGTTGCAAGATTTAAGTGTCCATCTTGAGGATGTGTATACTCTTTGAACGGCAAGCAACTGATAAATTCAATGCCATGGCGAGGCAACAGCTGCTCAAATAAGGTGGATGGAGGCCAGTCTTTCAATTTTAGTATCTGAGGCCACCCCTTTTCATCAAATTGTGTCTCAGAATATGCATCATTATACCCTTTGAAAAATTGGTGAAGATTCACATCCACCTACAAGTCACCAATAATAAAGAAAAAGATAAGTTGCATGAAATTATCGATTTAAATGCTAAAACTGAAATGCAATCAAGACAGACTATGAAACCTTAGAAGTAGCATACTCTGATCAATCTAATAGTTTACAAACCAAAAGGCTGCACTCGTATCAAGAACAGCACACATTGTCCAAAAGTTTTAAATTGCAGTGACAGACAGAAACAGACCTCACACCAATCGAGGCAGCTAATAGCAGTCACATCGAGAAGTGTCTCGTAATCGACATTTTTAATTTGTCGGCAGGCACGCCACATAACCATAGGTTCCCAACTCAAGCCAAGGGTAGTTTCAAGCACATTACTAACTATTACTGGCTCACCCTTGACCAATGCCATTTGAAATGTTTCAGATCCCCATGCCCGATGTCTACAGCTGATGGACAGTATAAAGCGTTGTCACTAGAATCTTCTCTAGAGGCTGCTTTACATATCTTTTGGCTCATGACAGCTGATGAACACGAAGAACTTTCCTCAAGATATTCACTTTTGGTCGCATCAAGTATAGTTTTTGCTTCTATAAGCAACTTTGAAACATATTCATCTGATAACAAGCACTTCAATACCAAAAGTTCTCCACCACAACCTCCCTTGGTTTGTGGGGGACACGAAATGACACCATTTTCCTTTGATTTCCATTGTGATGGAGAATATGGATGATCCTCCAATTTATGCTCCATCATCAAAGCCTGATTACCAACATTCTTTGAATTTTTCTGCTTTTCGCCACCATGCAGATAATCAAACCCATAGTCAGTATATTTAAAAGATGGCCCTGTTACACCTCCCTGCAAGCACCCATCCCTAAGTTCTCGACAACAACTAAGGCAAAGGTCATAGGAACACTCAGGACAGCTTCTGTGGTAGTCAACAATAGAAGTTCGACAGTTGTCACTGCATCATCAAGGAGAAATTGAAGGTGTTAGAAATTATCAGAAACTATAACATGATTGACTGAAAGTGCTTCCCAAAACATACCAATAAATGCGCTCATCCGCATTCATTGCTGCTTCAATGATTTCAGTGTCTGAAACTGATACTCCTGCAAACCCAATAAAATGCTAAATCTAGTATGAAGCCACTACAAGCTTGAATTAACTTTAGCTATCATGTAATAAAGCAATATCAAATTTGAGCATAACCTGTCAATACAATCTACAAAACTCACCAGTCTTCTGAAACAGCATCAGATAAATATTATCTTTAAGTGCTCATACAACAAGCATTCAACATACTTCAGAAAAAGAGAATTTTTATTCCACAAAAAGTTCAGCATTTTCTAAAACAACTCAAGAAAGAAAAAGATATAAAAAGGAAACCTTGAATCTTTGCCTCGATTTCCCTCTCTATCACTTGTTCTTCGTTAATCTGTTCAATAAATGGCAGGAGAACTTTTATGATGTACTTAGAGTACTGAATCTTCTGCTCATCGCCAATTGTGAAGGTCGACTTCTCCTTAATCTTCGTAGCCGCCTACAAGCAGACAGTGCATTTAAACCATAAGAAAGATAGCAAAAGAATGAATAAAAGAAGCAAAAATCAGCCAGACAGCAGGTCAGAAACAAACTTCCGCAGGAACTTCCATGCGTAAACATGATTTGCAATTGCAGTTCAGTTGACAAACAGGACAAGCCTCTGCAAAAGCTTCTGCTGACATGTCAGGGTACCTATAATGAGAAACAAAGGCAAATGAAGATTATAGAATGCAGATACAAGTCCTCTTAGCAAAGAAAAATAGTCTACTGTCTATCTTCCCCTAATGGCCTGGCAAAAAACTAGTATTCCAAAAGAATTATGTGTCATATAGCTATAACGGTGTGACACAACACAAGACTTTGCTTTTTAATTTGATACTCACATAGCTTCTTAACATTTTGACGCCAAAAGTGAATGATTAATATAAACTCTTTGGTTTGTAATGATGCAATCTTTAAGGAAAATAATAAGCCAGCAAGGACCAATATATAAGACAAACATCAGCGTACCAGGTGAGGATACATGGATAACAATACCGCTTCGTCTTACATTTACTGCACCGGACAACCTCTCCTTTGTCGTTTCTTTGACACTGGTGACACATATTTGATTCCAGAAATCCCTGTAAAAGAAATGCAACAAATTAACATAAATGACTGTTCAAAGTTATATCCTATAACCACAACAATCTTTAACATTTCGACACACACTAATCACAACTTAAGGGAAATCAACTTATGGAATTTCCAAATTCTGCCTACATTTTCATCCCTTTTCATTCCAACTCTGGTCTTCGTTACAGTATCATTTAGCTCTTTTCCTTCAGCCTCCCCCGTGCCTTTATTACGCGAACTCCTTCTTTGATTAGTCTTCTCATCCTCCATTTCGGCTATTTCAGCTCCGACTTCATTGTTCTTCTTCCTTTTGTTACCCCTCTTCTTCCTTTTGTTACTCCTCTTCTTCCTTCTCTTTGATACCCTCTCATCTTCATCGTCTGTGTTATTCTCCGAGTTCATTTTTCCCATCTTCTCCATAGCCATTTTGCTGGACTGTCTAACCCTCGAGCGCCACCCTTCAGTCTCTACCTTGCTCTTTTCCTTCTCTAAATCATTATCAAACCCTTTCTCTCTTCCCTCAGATTCTCCAGTTTCCCCGCAACCTTGATTCTTATTTTCTTCATGATTCTTCCTCTGCCGACCCCTCCTCCTTACCTTCAAGTTTCCATTAATTGAGCCGTCAAGAACCGATTTTTCCTCGTTCGGGTCATCGATTTCACCGTTATTTTCGACCATAATTTCTTCATCTTTCGACATGAAAGCTTCAGCTTCAGCCTTCACTTCCCCCCTTTCCATATTACAAGATAAAAAAAAGATATAATCTTGAATATCAAGAAACAACCAGACAAACGAGAGAGTTGTATGTTTTCCCTCCTAAGTTTGGAATTGGGAGAGAGAGTCCTAAATAGAGAAGTTTAACCAGGCGGGAGAGGATAGCGATAGTGGGCAACAATAATAATACATTAAACAAATAAATAAAAAAAGGACTCCCCAAAAATCTTGAAAAGTCCCGCCATTTTTGGATTTCTACTTGGTGTATGGATTTGGAAAATTAGGGCACCCATCTCTCTCCCTCTCTCTCTCGCTCTCTCTCTCTCTGTCTCTCGTTTTTCCGGATTATTATATATACTGAATCATCTGCTATGATCAGCCTTTGTTTATGTATCCTGTATTTTACATATATATATATATATATATACTCAAACTGTGTTATGGTTGAATGCTTATTCTCCCCAGTCCTCTTTTACAATAGGCTACAGCAATTGTTCTATAATCTTGTCTGTGTGTTCTAGCGGTAGAATGGTTAATATCTGATGTCAAAGTTTTGAGTTCGAATCCATCGTGATGTTGTTTTAAATTTCTATATTAAATTGGAAAAAAAAAAATTGTTCGATAATTGGAGTAATATTATTTCATAAGCTTTTTCTAGAAAACGTGAATCATCAATCTCTTTTTCTCCAAGTAAGATAAGGGCAAAGAGGTAATTAGTGAAAAGCCCAGAATGACTAAGGCCTAAGGGCAAAAGGGATACAGGTCATGCAATTTTTTTATTCATCTTAGTTTCAAGTATATGGTTATTAGTGAAAATTACAAGTTTTCAGCTTTTTATTCGCTAGTTATAATAAATTGTTTCAATATTCTTTGCAAGTTTATTTATTTTAAATTCGAAATTGAGTTTATAAGTTTTATTATCGAGTATGAATTTCTTAGAAGTGCATATAAATGATCAAGATAATAATTTTTAGTATTGATATATTCTGATATATGTATATATAGATTTTTTTTAAACAGTTTTCAATCAACAATCAATGGCAAATTAATTTAAATAGTAATATGTTTGAAATGTTAAATGAAACATATCCATATCTATAAGGAAAAAAATTAAAAATATTACTAAAGAAAGAAAGAAAGAAAAAATTTAATATATGTGCTATAAATGCTAAATATGTGCTTGTATTAATTTAATATAACACTCCCCTAATATATAATATCAAGAGTATTTAATACAAGAAGGATAACTTAGAGCTTTGTTATAAGAGTAATTTATGGGCCAATGACAACCCATAGATATGCTTTTCGAAATTTTCTATTTCTGCTTTGAAAATTAACTTTTAGATTTTAGTTTTATAAAGTTGTGTATAGTATTTAGTTTTCCTTAAGAAAAGTGGCTTTTCTATTTTTGCCTCTTTTAAAATCATGAAACTAGTTGGGTGGTCTAGACCTCCTAGGTTTATCTCTAGCTAGTTCATAATCTTCTAATATGTCATTCACGTCATCATAAGTATTTTCGTTACGTAAATCAAGTAAAATATCACCTTGATCATTGTTATTATAACAATTAATCCATGCATGATCCAGTGCATGCCGCGATTGAAATCATGTGGAATCAGCTAATGAATACGCGTAGTTAGTTGGTTATATGAGGATGAATCTGAACCGTCAGACATCAACGGCAGCTGATCATTTATTGAAGAAGTTATGTGAGTTAGTTATACTGTTAGAGTATATACGTGAATGCATATTTGAGATAGCTTTTGAAAACAGAACAGAGGGAGTTAGAGAGAGTATGTGAGATATACATTTCTCGGCTGTTCAGAAAAGTTGTAATCATCTTGATATTCTTTAATACAATAACACATCTTGTTCTCTCCCGTGGATGTAGATCTTACGATCAAACCACGTAAATATTGCGTTGTTGTCGTTCATTTCTTTTATCTCTTTCGTTGCTACTCTTCGGGAAAAGCTTAACAAGTGGCGCCGTCTGTGGGAAGGGAATCACCCCGACACCGTTGATCATTCGGAGACATTAATCTAAGGAGAATGGCAACAACAAAGTTTGATGCCAAGAAATTCACCGGCAAAAACGACTTCGGTCTTTGGCGAATTAATATGAAGGCAGTCCTTACGCAGCAGGGATTGGCTGTCGCCGCGCTGAAGGGCGATGGAGGATATGCCGATTCCAACAACATCAAGAAAGTGGAGATGATGGAGAAAGCACACAGTGCTATTATCTTATGCCTTGGAGACGAGGTTTTGCGAGAGTTTGCTAAAGAGAATTCTGCCGTCGCGGTATGGTCCAAACTTGAATCCCTTTACATGGCAAAATCTTTGGCAAATAGACTGTATATCAAGCAGAAATTGTATTCTTTCACATTGATGGATGGGAAATCCATGGACGATCAACTAAATGATTTCAACAAGATAATTGATGATCTTGCAAATTTGGAAGTCAAAGTTGATAATGAGGATCGACTATAATCATTTTAAATGCCCTACCAAAGTCATACAAACACTTGAGGGATGCCATGTTATATGGTAGAGATGCAGATTCATCCGTGGAAGACGTTCAATCTGCACTGAGGGCGAAGGAGATGCAAAAAGCTTCTCAAGAAAAACCCCCCATTCGTAGGTGAAGGGCTGAATGTGAAACAAAGGTATGTAAACCGGAAATTCAGGAAACAAGGCCAAGCTGAAAAGAAACCGTGGCAGCCTAAGGGTAGGTACGATGATGAGAAGGAAACAAGAAAATGCCACTACTGTAAAAAACCAGGACACTTGAAAAGAGACTGCTATGCTTTCAAAATGAAAAAGAACTAGAAAAGTCAAACTCAAGATTTTACAGATACGTTGCAGCAATGTGACATGGCTGAAGCTCTAAATGTGGTGAAATCACATATGGAAAATGAATGGGTACTGGATTCAGGATGCTCTTTCCATATGTGTCCAAGTGAGGATTGGTTTTCTGAGCTCAAACGTGATAATCTAGGATCGGTTCTATTAGGGAATAATCATGTTTGCAAGATAGAAGGAATTGGAAGCATTTAAGTTACAAATTCATTATGGATCTGTGAGAATGTTGAAAGAAGTTCGATACATCCCTCAGTTGAAAAGAAACTTGATATCATTTGGAGTATTCGAATCAAATGGCTACGAATGGAACTCATCGAAAGGACAGATTTACATCTCAAAGGAATCGAGATTAATCATGAAAGGTGTAAGGAAAGATAGCTTATACTACCTTCTGGCAAATACAATATCACCTTCTGGCAAATACAATATCTGGAGAGTTCGATGTGGTTAAAAGGGATAATTCAAATATGTGGCACAAAAGGCTCAGACACATTGGAGATAAAGCATTGAATCAATTGCTCAAGCAGAACAAAATCAATAACCCGTGCTCATTCAAATTGGAATCTTGCGAGCAGTGTATTTTTGGAAAGAGCAAGAAACATCCTTTCGATTCAGGTAAGCACACTTCTACTACACCTTTAGACTATGTATATTCGGATCTATGGGGGCCTGCAAGGAATGAGACAATAGGAAGGGGTAAGTACTTTATGTCTATCATGGATGATTATTCAAGAAAGATATGGGTTTATGTGTTGAAAGATAAAACTGAAGCTCTCGAAAAATTTAAAGAGTGGTGTGCAGCCGTTGAAATTGAGAAGAACATCAAAATGAAATGTTTGAAAACTGACAATGGCCTAGAATTTGTTTCGGACAAGTTTCGTCAGTTTTGTGTAGAAAAGGGGATTAAAAGGCATAAAATTGTTCCTTATAACCCTCAACAAAATGGTGTCATAGAGAGAATGAATAGGACCATTCTAGAAAGGGTAAGATGTATGTTGTTCGAATCGGGATTACCAAAAAGGTTATGGGGAGGAGCTGTTAATACAGCTGCGTATCTCATTAACAAAACACCATCATCCGCGATAGGCTTCAAGACTCCTGATGAGTTATAGAATAAAAGGATTTCTAGTTATGATCACTTAAGAATATTCGGATGTAGAGCATATGCTCATGTTAAGCAAGACAAACTGGAATCAAGAGCGTTGAGATGTATAATGCTAAGTTATCATGAGGGTGTAAAAGGATATAAACTCTGGTGCACTGAACCAAATATGGGAAAGGTGATAATTAGCAGAGATGTAATCTTTAAAGAGGACCAAATGTCATATCTGATAAATGGGGAAAACTCATCTGTTACGGGCTCAGAAGTTATTGGAGATGAAACCATCCATGTAGAGCAATCTGTCCAAGCTGATCAGAGAACTGAATCTGACGACAAAGAGTCAAATAAGGTAGTTGAATCACCTGAAAATCTGAGAAATTACAGACTTGCAAGGGATAGGGAAAGAAGAGTTATCACATCTCCTGATAGATATGGACATGCAGACATGATTCATTATGCTCTAAATATAGCTGAGGATATTGAAAATGAAGAACCAAGAACTTATGCAGAAATGCTGAGAAATCCAGAAAGGGATAAATGGTTGTCAGCTATGAAAGAGGAGATGGAGTCATTGCAGAAAAATGGTACTTGGATAATTGTTGATAAACCGATTGCAAAAACTTGTAAGTTGTAAATGGCTTTACAAGAAAAAGGTGGAGTTACACGCTGGGAAAGAACTGATTAGATACAAGGCTAGACTTGTGGCTATAGATTTTACCCAACAAGAGGGTGCGGATTTTAATGAGGTTTTTTCTCATGTTGTAAAGCATAGCTTCATTAGAATCATGTTGGCTGTGGTGGTGAAGAATAATCTGGAACTGCAGCAAATGGATGTAAAGACAGCTTTTTTACATGGTGAATTAGATGAATAAATCCACATGGAATAGCCTGAGGGTTTTGTCTTACATGGATTAGAGAACAAGGTTTGCTTGCTGCAAAAATCTTTGTATGGCTTAAAGCAAAGCTCCAGACAATGGTATGTGAAATTTGATGAATATTTGTTTTGTGAAATCCAAATATGATAGCTGCATTTATTTGAAGAAGAAGGATACAGACACAAATGCTTATCTTCTTTTGTATGTGGATGATATGTTAATCGCAAGTGATAGCAAATCTGAAATCCAAAGCATAAAAGAAGACTTGAGATGGAGTTTTGAAATGAAGGATCTGGGAGATGCCAAGAGAATATTGGGAATGGATATTTTGAGGAATAGAACTACTGGAAAATTATGGCTGATACAACACGATTATGTGCATAAATTGTTGAGAAAATTTAACATGCACAAGGCTAAGTCAGTTTCGATACCTTTAGCTATGCATTTTAAATTGTCTAATGATCACAGACCGAAAGATGACAAAGAGAAACAGGAGATGGCAAGAGTGCCTTACTCAAACGTGGTTGGCAGCATAATGTATACAATGGTGTGCACTAGACTTGACTTATCTCATGCTATAAGTGTGGCGAGCCGATACATGAGCGATCCTGGAAAGTATCATTGGGAAGCACTAAGATGGATTCTTAGGTATCTAAAAGGAAGCTCGAATAGAGGGATTATGTTCCAGAGAAGTGAAGACGATTGCGAGTCACCTTTAATTGGCTACACAAATTCAGACTATGCAACGAATATTAATAATAGGAGATCTCAATCTTGTTATATTTTCAAGTTGTTTGGTTCGGCAGTCAGTTGGAAGTCATCCCTTCAATCTGTGGTGGTGTTGTCGACCACCGAAGCTGAATACATGGCGATCACAGAAGCTGTAAAAGAAGCGATTTGGTTGAAAGGTATTATAGCTGATTTTGGCATCGTTCAAGATTCGATTATCTTAAACTGTGATAGTCAAAGCGCCTTACACTTAACCAAACATCAAGTGTTTCATGAGAGGTCGAAATATATTGATGTTAGGCTACACTTCGTGCGTGACATTGTGGACAAAGGGGTTGTGAAGATGGAGAAAGTATCTACTGATGATAATGCATCCGACATGCTGACCAAGGCATTACCAAATGCAAAGTTTGTTTACTGCCTGGAGTTGGTAAACATCTTGCCGCTTAACTGAGATAATGTTTGGACTTTGTAAGGAGTCATTTGGAAAGAATTTGTATTGTGTTGTTTTATTTTTGGAGAATGATGGATTGATTGTTAAGGTGGAGATTGTTATTATAACAATTAATCCATGCATGATCCAGTGCATGCCGCGAATGAAATCACGTGGAATCGGCTAATGAATACGCGTAGTTAGTTGGTTATATGAGGATGAATCTGAACCGTCAGACATCAACGACAACTGATCATTTATTGAAGAAGTTATGTGAGTTAGTTATACTGTTAGAGTATATACATGAATGCATGAATGCATATTTGAGATAGTTTTTGAAAACAGAACATATGAAGTTAGAGAGAGTATGTGAGATATACATTTCTCGGCTGTTCAAAAAAGTTGTAATCATCTTGATATCTCTTGAATACAACAACACATCTTGTTCTCTCCCGTGGATGTAGATCTTACGATCGAACCACGTAAATCTTGCGTTGTTGTCGTTCATTTCTTTTATCTCTTTTGTTGCTGTTCTTGAAAAAACTTAACAATCATGAAGATCATGTTAATTAAAATATTAGTAGGCACATATTGAGAATCATAAAATGAAGTCAAGTTATGTGATTGCTCATTAGTACTCGTAGTTGTATCATGTTAGGAATAGTAATAGGAAAAGAAGACAATTAATCATGAAAGCTTAGCTAGACCACATCTTGACTAAGGTCAATCGGCCGGGATAAGGCCTGTGGGTCAAATGGGCCTAAAATTACTAACTAAATAGATACCAATTTAAATGTAGATAAAGAAGGATGACATTGATTTTTGAAACTTAGCATATATAACAGCTTCCAGAAAATGGTTCTTCCTACACCACACGTAAAGTTTCCATCTAAGAGCTTCCAAAACTTAATCACCTAAAATCAACAATACCAAAATCAATGGAAGCAACATAATATGACAATACTAAACTACTTAACTTTGATTGGAAGCAACATAATATGATACATATAACCAAAACATAGTATAAAACAACCCCCCCGGAACCGTATAGGAAGTTTTCTTCTTTATTCTCGTCCGATTAATAAGTTCTTTAAAAGTCTTGCAATTCGAAAATCCATGATTGGAATTGATGTCCTTTCATTGATTCCTCCTAAATTGCAGCTTTCAACCGGCTTGGTATCGGCAACTCCACTTGGAGAGCTATAATATTCATCATTCTGAAAATAAAAACATCTTTTTTTCTCGATAAAATGATGTGAACCACTTATTCTAAATTAAATGGTATTTTCTCTCTTTTATCCAATGCGGAAGTCGAAATGTCATGAAATCCCCCGCTCTTCGGGGGTGTCTCAAAGAATCGCTTCTTAGTGTGTCTCCAAAAATAATTGAAATGGAAATATAACAAATAAAAGTGGTGAAGAGAGAAACTATTACCAGTTTTGACTCCCTTTACATCATTAACGACTCTACTTATTGCGTGAATTAACATTTTCTTCACCTGCCCAACAAGACGCCATTGCTAGAAGTCAAAGATGAAAATTAAAATTAAATTTCAAGGAAATAACCCAAAACAGGTAGCTAAAATAAATTCAAGAAATAAAAGGATAATCAAAGTATCAAACCTCAAGCTTGTCTTCTTTAGCCCTGTGATTGAAGGGCAGCAGACGAAATTCCTCAGTCAGTCAGTTGGAAGCACGAAGGAATATTTTCAGGCGACACCAAATCAAGTGCGACTTTAATACAACACTGCACAAGATAAAATCATGGTAGAATTCATTTCAAAACTTCCAGTAAAGGAACATTGCACCAAAAATTTGATAAGTTCACATCCGCACAAGCACACGCTGTCGCTATAAGAAATGGAACGACGTCGTTTTGGATGGACTTTTTCACGTTTTTATTTAATTTTGTATTGATGTGGAGTCCAGTATGGAATTCCCGGTAGCCACGTAATAGTTTGTACATCGAAAATTGATCGACGGACATTAAGTGAATTTTTTTGAAACGTTAGGAATCAAAATAACAATATGCTTATGTTTGAACATTAAATGAAAAATCATGAAATGTTGAACATCAACTTATATTTACCCTTTTAAAAATATAAACCTTGAATATGAAGAGACAATCAGACACCAAGATTCGCAGACAAAACAACGAGTTTTGTGTTTTACCTCCGAAATTTGGAATTAGAGAGAAAGAGATTCTCTGAGCTTCTCCAATGGTTCATTTTATAATAGAATAAACTCTAAACTTTTATTGAATAAATTGTAGAAGTGTAAAAAAAATGAATTCATAAGGTTGATTGGAATTATTATTATTATTATTATTATTATTATTATTATTATTATTATTATTATTATTATTATTATTATTATTATTATTATTATTGTTGTTGTTGTTGTTGTTGTTGTTGTTATAGTTTTGCTATTGTTTTTATTATTATTATTATTATTATTATTATTATTATTTATTATAAATAGTTAATATTATTATTATTAATTTTTAATAAGAAAATTTTGGTAGACAAATAAATAAATTTAGTCAATCTCATGTTCATATGAATAAGTAACATTATAAAGGATGAGAGGAATGATTAATCTCATATTTCATGAGAATGAGCATTTTTCGAAATGATGATTCATACTATGAAAATCTTAACCACTATAGAATTTAAAATGGACACAGAAATCACCATTTTATTTATGTATACATAATCACCTAATATGCATTAAATAATTAGTATGACTGAAAGAAAAAATTGTTGAAAACGTATATTTTTATGACATAATTAATCAAACGCACGAACGTAGTTTGATATGAAGTATGAAAATAAACAAACCATAAACTTAGTCCATTTTTTTATTTGCACAAACATACACCCTATTTGGCTACGATTTAATCATTATCAATAATAAGAGTGGTTAATCGATTTTTTAGGGATAAGGTATAAGTACATCCTTAAATGTTTTTGCAAAAAAACAAATATATCATTATCGTTATGTTTTTAGTGCAATTCCTTAACGTGTTTAAAATCGTACAAATCACCATGATGACTGAAGGATGGTTTAACTCCGTTAAAAAAATGAATAAGGTGCAAATACACCCTTAAACATTTTTACAAAAAGCAAATATATTTCCATCTTTATATTTAGTAAAATTTTATCCCTAACGTAGTTACAATCATGCAAACGCCATGATGACTGACGGATTATTTAACTTCGTTAAAAAAATTGATTTTTTTCCTTATATGCAGTGCCCTTTTTTCACATCACCACATTTACCATCAAATTCCTCTTTATCTTCGTCTTCCGATACGCTATTTCTCCACCACTCTTTCTCTCTGCGACCGTCTTCACTTTCTTGATAGTTTCTTGGTGGCTCTCTACATGCTTGATTAATGTCAAGATATTATTGATCATGTGAGAAACCGACGTATATAAATTTTACAGATATTTGTCATTTCTTTTGTTTCCAATCAAATCGAGTTGTTTCAAATTCAAGAAGACATTGATGTAAGTGTGCTCATTAGTCGTGATCGAATTCAAAAGGGTCTTGATATTTCTAAATGATCAAGGTAGGAAAGAAGGGAGAGAGACAAGATCGGCTATGTCGGATTCGATCTTGTAGAGCCCGATCGAGCGCTCCTAAAAATGTTGGGTGACGATTCTCTCCGGCGAGTTCAATTCTTAATTGCTACAAAAACGTTTAAAAGTATATTTGCACTTTAACCCTAATATAAAAACATGATAGTCTATGACTTGATCACAAATGACCACCTACTTATTTATTTAAACTCATTGTTGCAACGGGACATATAATAATATATGAGGCGGTTAAGGATGTAATTTCTAATATTTAATGAGTAATATTCATATTCACATATTATATATAAACAAGTGGCAACACCTAAGACCCAAGGTACCGTCAATAAACACGTTAATATACCAATTGATGGGCAGGTTACAACAATACACTAGTGTCTATAAATTTAAAGATGCGAATTGTATATTCAAATAGGACCGTAAATAAGTCAAATTATTCGTGAGTTATTCGGAGCTCGACTCGATAAAAGTTCGTTCGAGTTTGTTTAGTGAAGCTCGTTAGCTAAACAAACCAAGCTTGAGCGATAGTATTCGGCTCGTTAGCTCGTGAACAAGTTCGTTAACTGATTTAACTTGAAAATATATAATTATTAACTAGATACAATTATTTTCTTTCTATAATTGGTAATTGTTTTGTTAAATTTCTAACTACTTTTATTTTTATAAGAAATCAATAAATATATTGTATTACTATAGATAAAATAATTTATTTTTAAAATAAAATAATTAATATTCTAAACACATATCTAAACTTAGAAAGTCTGTTTGGGTTCGATTAAAGCTCGAATAAGATCGTGAGCTCAAAATATTCGATAAATAAAACTTGAGATTCGACTCAATACTAAACAAATCAAGTTTGAGCACGATGGTGTTCGGTTCGGTTCGATTACATCCCTACATTCAAAGACAACGCTATGATTTTAAAAATAGACGGATGAAATTACATTTGTCCGATCTCTCTCCAAAATTACAACTTGCCGACCCCGAATCTCACATTTCAAGTTGTTCAATTCAACCTAGTGGGGGTCTTTTCCTGCAAGAAAATAATAATAAACAAATGCCTTCTGACTTGTCGAATTAATAGAGCTGCTGGGTATATCCGGTTCTTGCTTCACCGGATCATTCTGTCATAATTAGGCTTTGATTGAGCTTAAAACATTTTTTTTTCATTCGAGAGCTAAACTTGTGATTAGGACAGGTCGGGAATAATGTTTTAGCACACAAAATTGTTCACTTAATTAATATTATAATACTCGATCAATCTCCAGTTGTGTCGTGCTCCACAATTTTAATCTTCGATCGGATGTAAAAGTTTCGAATATGATGTGGTTTTTGGAGGAAGTTTAAAAGGGCAAAAAGTAAAAGAAATGAAGAGTTTTTTTATTGTAATGATGAATATTATCATACCAATATTGGGACTTTTGCATGTTCATGTAAAGAAGAAATCCAACAAGACCATGCAATGACGCAATTTTTGAGAAATATGTACTTTTACTTTTATTAATTAGATGAAATTTTAACTAATTGCATAAGTATCATTAATTATTTGAGATCTGTCTTAAGATCTTCAGTATATAAGCTTATTCATCTTCATTTTTCTCGACAGGTATATAAATTCTATGTGATGCAACACACATGGACACATGAGGAAGATTATATATATATATATATATATGAATTGATTAGGAATCAGTTTGAACCATAAATCTTTATATAACTTATGATTATCATATATAAAAGTTAATTATTACATTATTTAGCATGGAAATCAATTAATTATTGACATTCATTTTAGTTATTGATTTAAAAGTCCTAACTTACAAATGCATATTGATGGAGACACATGTGACAAGATGTTTTATTTGAGTAAATAGTTAAGAAATAAATCATAATAATAAAAAAAGATAACTAATAAAAAATGCATTCTTATAAAAACAAAAACTAGTCACGCGTACAAAAAATATAACAAAATAGCCATTATTACTGTTTTACTCATATTATTGATCGAATTAGCTTATTTTGCTTACTATTCAATAAGGCTCGAGTTAAATTAACGATGGAATTAGTTTTTTTATCTCCAAAGAATCAAATTAAACGGTCAATTATTAATGGAATTCCTTGTTGCTCTCTATGAAATACCCGTGCCTGAGTTATGATATATATCATGAGTAATACGGAAATAGATCGAGTTATTTTTCAATTTAGGTATAAAATTGGGACTTCATGAGTTGTTTTCTCCGATTCTTGAATTTAGGTATAAAAGGGGGAAATTCATGAGTTATTTTCCTCTGACTTTTCAATTTAGGTATCTAAGAGACTATTCATGAGCAACAACTCTTGAAATATTCATGAATAATATAGATCCGTAAGGATAAGAAAATACTTTAACATAATTTTTTTTTTAGTATATGTTTTTTATCTTTACAATATTAAATGGATATTTTGATAGATTAACTCGTAAAAATATAAGCGCTATTGACTTCAAAGTAATATATATATATATAGGGTTGGGTTGGGTTTCCGTAGTACCCGGTCCCCAGATAGTATGTAGTACTCAATCTAGACCACACATTTTGTACACGTAGACGCACCAAAATTTGACACGTGGCAACCCATTTTTCGCTCAGGGGCAAAATGGGAAGGCACCCAATGCGCCGGATGCCCTTCCGCTGGGTAGGAGTCCGCTGGGGTCTCCGGCGGCCGAGTTTGGCGAGAGGCACCATAAAACACGATAATGCATAGAGAATAACATAACAATGCATAGAGAATAACATAACAATGCATTCAAAATAACATAACAATGCATCGCACACAACCAGTGTTGGGTCGCGTTGCAGCGCGCTGGCCGACGCTAGGTGGGACGGTAGGGATGCCGGATGGGCTCCGACGCTGGTAGGGCGTTGGGCGCGATCGGCGCTAGGTTTGGGAAGAGCCACAACAAAACATAAATAATACATATGAAATAACATGTCACCGCATTTAAAACAACTAAATAATGCATTTAAACAATATATCACGCATCGCACCCAACCGGCGCTGCGGTGCGTGCAAGCAAGCGTTGGTGGCGGTTGTGCGCGAGCGGCGATGGGTGCGTGCGGCGCGCTGGTGCTCGCATGGCGCTGGATGCTTGTGAGCAATGCTTTGGGCGCATATACGACATGCATTAAAATTGAAACTCGTATGCATGTTTGTGTTCAGTGAATGCATTTTGTGTTCATTTGAATGCATTATTCGCTTCAACTATATGCATGGTTTATTTTCAAAATCACATAACAAATCAAATTACTAATCTACCCTTAATGAAGCGAAAATTAGCGAAATTAAGCTTAAAAATACGAAAAATCGAACCATAGGATCTATTAGATGAGTGGATGAGATTGAGTACTACATACTATGTGGGTTTGGGTACTATTTGATCCTCTCTCTCTCTCTCTCTCTCTATATATATATATATATATATATATATATATAGGGATCAAATAGTACCCGAGCCCCGGATAGTATGTAGTACTCAATCTCATCCACTCATCTCATAGATCCTATGGTTCGAATTTTCGACTTTTAAGCTTAATTTCATTGATTTCAGCGTCATTAAGGGTAGATTAGTAATTGATTTGTTATGTGATTGCGAAAAACAAAAATGCATTTAGTTGAACCGGATAATGCATTTAAATGAACAAAAATGCATGCGATTGAAGAGAATAATGCATGTGATTGGAAGTTCGGCGTCTATCGCGGAGGCGCCAGCGTGGGCTCACGCCCGCGTAGCACGCACGCCAGCGGCGCCGTGCTCGCGTCGCTCCAGCGCCATTCGCTACGTTGGCATGCATTTTACGTTTTGTTAAATGCATGAACATGTTTTGTTAAATGCATTGTCATGTTTTGATCAATGCATGGACGCGCTAAGTTAAATGCATGTTTCTGTTTCGTGGGAACATGCATTTTTATGTTTTGTTCAATGCAGTTTCATGTTTTGTTCAATGCATTTTTATGGTTTTCGATATGAAATCTCTCATCCATCATTCTCTAACAATTTCGTCGTCTCTTTCATTGATTATCGGCGAATTGGCCGTGAACCACCGTCATAACCACCATCTTTCTCGATTCTTCAATCATCTATCAAATTCATCTTCTATTTTTTCTCAAAACCCATCAATTTTGTTCCTCAAATTTTTCTTCTTCTTTTTCTTTATTTCAAAATCTGTTGTTTGTGTATCTTGTTGCCGTTGGTCGCCGGTGTTGTCGCTGTCACCGCCGGTGCCGTCTGTCTCAATTGCCGCCGTCGTTGCCTCCGGCGTCGTCCGTTGCCGTCAAGGAGAGAAGAAGAAGGTTGATTTATTTCTTCCCATTTTGCCCCTTGCGAAAATTAAAAAAAAAAGAAAAGAAAATGAGCTACCACGTGTCAGCTTGTGGTGTTGCCACGTGTTCAAAATGTGTGGTCTAGATTGGGTACTACATACTATCTGGGGACCGGGTACTACGGGAACCCAACCCTATATATATATATATATATATATATATATATGAATGAGATCAAATACAAACCAATCATAAAGTATAAAATAAGAACCATTTTCAGCCCTTGATTCGTGAAGATCTACGGTGAATTCATCACCTTACTTGATGGATTCAAACATATGGGTTCGAATCCCATGAGGGATGAATTTTTAATTTTCTTAATTCAGACACTTACACAGTGAATTCAGACGCTTTCACGGCGAATTCAGACGATTTCAGAAGTTCGTAGTTTATAGGTTAAGGATGATTTATATAATAATCTCTCTCTCTCTCTCTCTATATATATATATATATATATAGATGGTTCATGTATGAAATGATAATTTGGTAGAAAATGAGAATGAATCTGGGCCTTTGATTTGTTGGATTAATGGTTGAGATTTAATTTCGTTTGTGCTACAATTTTATATTTTGTGTGCTACGAGGATCACTGTGCAGCACTAGAACACTTCTTGTGGTACGATGCAATGAAAGATGTGCTAAGCTAATATATTTAGCATATGTGCTAAACTGATATGTGTAATATAGTAATTTTGATTGTGTTGCATAAATATGAAAGATGTGCTAATATTCCTATTTCCTATTAAGAAGCCATATTTATGAGAGATAAATGAAAAAGGAAATACTCTGGCACTCAAACCACTAGCAGAAGCTAGAGATTAATAATCAAAGAAGTTTCTTTTAATAAATTTTTAACGGTTGATGAAAAGTGGAGACTATTTCGTGCAAATTCAGTGGCTCTTGATAGAGTTGGAATATCTCTAAATAATAACATATTTTGACTTCTTCATTTAATTCTATTAATCATGCTGAATATTATTTTGTAGGGTTGATACTTTCATAATTAATAAGAAAGTTGTTTCATAAATGTAGACAAAGTTTAGAGTTTAATTAAAGATGAAGTTTTTGATCTTTTCAACCAAACAAAAATTAGTTGGTTTTTATGAGCAAGAAACTATACCATTTGGAATCGGTTGGGAAGATCTACAAATACTTGATCATCAAAGCTTGCACATTATATAAATATAGGTAGGATATATGGCTTCATTAATCTGATTCACAGAGAGCAAAGTCTAGTGTTGAATCAGTGCATTGTTTCTGAACTTGTTGTTCAACATTAAGTCCCTAGTAGAATGCTCTGATAGTCTATGAGTGGGATATTTTTAGTCACTAAAGTCTGATGGTGTAAGAAAGTGTTATAAATGCTATATAAAGTCCTTTTTATTTAGTGACACTTTTTTCAATATGTTTAGAAGGGATATATATTTTTATTGTATTGTTTTCGATAGTAGTACGGTGTGATTTTTGTTATATTGTATTTGTTCTTGTATTCATGAGTTATAGTGAATTCAGTTAAATTAATAACTTATAGATGAAAACTATTCTTTTTTCTTCTTAAGAGACTCTTTTAAGGTTTTGTCATTTTTTTCTTCTTTTTCTTTGAAGAAGAAAGGTTTGATCAATTAAAGAAGATATATTTAGTGGTCTCTTCAAATTTTGTAGAGTCAATATCGCTAGCATGCAACTTGATTTTTTTTTATGTCAATTAATTACAGAAATTTTAAAGATCGCATCACGGTGGACTCAAACCCGATACATTTGGCATCGGACTTTAACCACTATACCACTAGGCCAACACACGCACACAACATGCAACTTGTTTGTGTGAGGAAATGGACCCAATCTTGAGGTGTTGGCAATGGACCTTATTTTAGTTGAATTGTAACAAGTTATAGGATTTTGGGCGATGGAGTGGAGGCTTTCTTGGATACTCGAGTGGTTGGCAACCAAATAGTATTGCGTTTCTTTTTAGGCTAAACTATTATCTTTTATTTAGAGATGATTAGGTAAGAGTATTTCTACTTTGGCATCAAGTTGACGCAACAAGAAATATTACACAAATTAATGATTATTTTACATATGATTGAAGTGTATTTTCGTTATTCATATAATTACTAAATGACATTAACGATAAACCGTGGAGTGTATTTTTGTTGGTCATATAATTAATTACTAAGGGGGTGTTTGGCTAAGCTTAATTTAGAGAACTTATAAGCTCCAATAGCTCATAAGATATTTCAAAAGCTTATAAGAGGTAATGTTTCAAGTGCTTATAAGTTGTTAAAGTGTTTGGATAATTGATCTTATAAGCTAGAGAAAGAATCGTAAGTTAGAGAGAGAAAATCATAGTTAGAGAGACAAAATTGACGAGAGATGAAGTTGATCGTGTATGTGTAGGAAATAACGAACTATAATAAGGTTATTTTGGTAAATTCATAATTGCTTATAAGTTTATGAAAAATAAGTTAGGTTTGACCAACTTATTTTTACGGGAGCTTATAAGTTGTTGTAGCTTATTTTCACAACTTATAAGTTGTTTAGGAGCTTATTTTGCCAAACACTTTGCAACAGCTTATAAGCTGTTTTAAAGAGCTTATAAACTCAGCCAAACACCCTCTAAATGACACTAACGATGAACCGCAAAAATCAAAATGAGAAATTACCTTACATTATGAGTATGAATGTAAAAAAAATAATCAATACTTTATTAAAACAAAGCCTCCTAAAATGACGTTCTTGTGTAAGGATACATGGAAACCATACTATAATTGAGATTTCGCGTGAGAATCACATCCTAATTAGAATTTAGAGTGCGGTTATCTCACGTGAGAAAATCCTCATAGGATAACACATTCTTTATTAAAGTGATAACTTAATATCTCATTGGGAGAATATTATACGAATAAAATTATAATAGAAAAATAAATTAAGGAGGATGTCTAGCTCTTCGATTTCTTTCTTCACTTCTTTTATTTGCAAGAAAACAAGAAAAAATAAACTAAATATATATTTAAAATGTTAGCCTATTTACCTGTACCCATCTACCCGATTAAAAAGCGATTTTAATCTCAAATTCGCACAGTAATATCCGTTAAATATCCGAACTCGTTTAAATATATAAATCCAAGTAGTTACAACAATTTGTTATTTGTCCCAATAAAAATCCGAACATTACAAAATAAATATTAATGACAAATAGTATACCTAATGAAAAATTATAATATTATTACAAATGTCATTCCATTTTAGTTATCCCAAAAGTGTGGACCTACTTTTAACACTTTAACTACTTTATATTTTCTTAAATAGGAAAAATTCCGGAGGAGTTCCCACTTGGGCGTTTGACTAATGTTTGGACTTATTTAGGATTTGTATCTGTTAACGAGTGTATTGATTTTTGTCTCTCTAATCTTCTGCTAAAATTTTGGGTACAACTCTTTTAAATTATTTTTATTATTTGTGGTTTCAATAATAAGTCTAACATATTGGTCAGAAGAAAATCAGTTTATCAATTGAGTAATACTTCATAATCGTGAGTTATGTCAAATAAAATATTTCAAATAATAAATTTAAATGTGAATAAAATAAGAATAAAATTAAATATTTACATTTGACTAATCGGTATCCGTCAGAAGAGGTGGAACAAGTATTAGCACCAAAACAAAATTATTTAATATAGGAAAACGTACAGTTTTATCCTTTTTACCTAGTCGCTGATGGGGTCGTGACAACTATTAGTCGATAAATAATTAGTGACGTCATTATGTAGATTCCCCAAATACAACTATTTTCCAAATTTATTTGCTTTCCCAGTCGTTCCGTTGTTTCTGAAGGTGGGCCCGAGAAAGAAAAATATCTACCGCTGGAAGTGCAAAAGGGGCTCTACATACGGATTGAAGTCAACCATTATAGTATTTCACAATCCCCCTAATAATATCACAATTAAATTCTTTTGAATCAATCTAGTTCGGATTTATCGCATGGAATTTTCACAATATATGTAATTTTCCATTACAGTACATAAATACAATTTAAATTATTGCCCTTACCTTTTCAGCTTATTTCTAAAAAAAAAGACAACAACATGATACAGTTTTCCAATTTTTTTCTTTTTAGTTTTCATTTTTGGGACGTTCCTTAATTTCATTTCTATCCATTTATGGTAACCATATTTTCAACTTATTATTCTCAATAATATCTTTTATTTATATTTTTACCACCTATTGTCCATCACTATTTTTCTTTTTTATCTTTAATAATCCATTTATTTATACTTTTTACCATCAATAGTCAACCACTAATTAATTTAATATATACATTATAGACAATTAAATACATTAATCGATATGTTTACGTAATTTTTTTTTCAATTCTAATCTTTCTGTTATTTATATGATCTATTATAAATAATTTATCATATAATGTTTAATTTTTATTGAGATGAATAATTAATTATTATAACTATTTATATTAATAAATTTAGGAATAGATTTGGGGATGGATGGAGTCTTTCAACATCCTTTGAAAAAGTCCTTTTTTTTGGAAACCGTCCTTTCGAAAAGTTCAAAACTATTGGAATTTAGAGGTGCAGTATCTCAAATTTGGAAAAGATCCCACATGGATAATAAAAGAAAGAATTATTCAAGAATTAATTAGACCTTCAAAAGACCCTCTTTCCTCTCACTTTCGCCCCCTTCACCACTCCGAACGCGCTATACATTCACACACATATATATATATGAGTGTGTGTATCTCGTTCTCTTTTCACGCAGAAATACACACACAAACCCACCACCTGTGTTGCATCGAAACAAGAAAAACAAACAAAGTGTCATCTTTTCTTGGCTTTCTTCTGCAAAAGTATTCTTCCCTTTTCTTTTCACACACGCAGAGATATTCTGTCTCTGTCGCATTATTATTTTTAAGTGCAGACAGAAAGTCTGAGTGATATAACAACAGAAAAGCAAACAGAAAAACGCAAGAAAGAAGAAGCAAAAAAAAAAAAAGAGTTAAAATGCGGGTGAGTTTGGCAGGATTGGTGATTTTATTGAGTTTTGTGGGTGTAGCGAGCGCAGACGAGGGCAGGGTGCACAGAAATGCGTATGCTACCATGATGTATATGGGCACGCCGCGGGACTACGAGTTCTATGTGGCGACACGTGTCATGCTGAGATCGCTCCGTCAGCTTAAGGTCGATGCTGATCTCGTCGTAATCGCCTCCATTGATGTCCCTTCCCGGTGGGTTAAAGCTCTGTGTCTCTCTTTCTCTCTCTCTCCTTCTTTATTTGTTTCCTCGCATTTCTTCTTTATTTTGTGATTTGTGATATGGAAATCATTTTCAAATGGTAACTCTTTTGATGATTTCTTGCCTTTTTTGGTGATTTCTTTGTGTTCGTGTTCGAATTTTAACTGTCTAAATATGGTGGAGGTGGTGTTATCAATATAATAAAAATAATATTGTTATTTTACTTGTATGTTTTGTTTTGTGCAGTTTCCCATGTTTACTCCGTCTATAAATATTAGTATATGTCGTAATATTATGTCTTTTATGGGAATATTATCGTTATATGTAGGCTGTGTACTATTATGTCACATAAAATTCTTATATTTAAGCAATATTTAGATTTAATATACATATTTATAAATGTTAATCGTATATAAGTTGATATATGTAGTGATAACGTCAAATACTTGATGAAACACGATGAAGAATGGTAACATCTAACTTATCGAGATATATATATATATATATATATATATATATATATATATATATATATAGTTTGGTTCAAATAAGAATCATTCTTATCCTAAAACTAGAACCAAATGATTAAGTTATGAAAGTTGATGAATCCGTTGAAAGTTAATGAATTAAAAATTCGAATTTTCACCCGGTTCGAATCCCATGAGGCGAAAATTCTATTTTTTGGATTCAAGAACTTTCCCAACGGATTCATCAACTTTCACCGTAATTCATCATTTTTGGTTCTCACGATAAAAATAGTTCTCACGTTAACCCTCCTATATATATATATGAGATGGATCGGTAGGAAATGATAATTTGGTAGGAAATATGAATGAATCTGGGCCTTGATTTGCTATATCAATGGTTGAGATTTAATTTTCAAAGTGCTACAGCTTTGTGTTTTGTGTGCTACACGGATTATTGTGCGAGACTAGAACTCTTCTTGTGCTATCAAGAATGAAATATGTTCTAAACTAATATATTTAGCATATGTGCTACGAATGGATGAAATATGAGCTAAATTAACATGTGCAATATAGTAATTCTGATTGTGCTACACAAATATGAAAGATGTGCTACTATTCCTATTTTCGTACATTAAGGAGCTTTCTCACCATAACCAACTCCTATATATATATATATATATAGGAGATGGATCAGGTAGGAATGGATAATTTGGTAGGAAATAGGAATGAATCTGAGCCTTTGATTCGCTGGATCAATGGTTGAGATTTAATTTCGGTTGTGCTACAATTTTATGTTGTGTGTGCTATGCGGATTATTGTGCAGCACTAGAACTCTTCTTGTGCTACGTTGCAATGAATGATATGCTAATAAATATATTTAGCATATGTGCTAAGAAAATATGAAATATGTGCTAAACTAATATGTGAAACATAGTAATTGTAATTGTGCTATACAAATATGAAATATATGCTAGACTTACATATCTATTCTTATTTCCTACACTTATTTCCATTCTCACCTGAACCATCCCATATATATATATATATATATATATATATATATATATGTGATGGACGGCAAAAATAATATATATTTATTAATTATGAGAAACTGTGGTATGGCCTGTACGTTAATTAAGTTATTTATATGGGGTTGATTTAAAGAAGTGAAAAGGGCAGACATGCAACTCAACATTACATGAACATAGAAAAAAAGAAGAAAAGAAGAAGAAGAAAGAATGGAATAAGTGTGAGTGTTGGCCTAGTGATAGAGTGGTTAATGTCCGAGGTCAAATGTATCGGATTCGAGTCCATTGTACGCAGCCTTTAAATTTTTTATATTAATTGATAAAAAAAGAAAAAAGAATGGAACAAGAAAGATTGGGACAAGAAAGATAAGTAAGGGAAAAAAAAAATACGTAAAAAGAATTAATGGAAGATTAGATTGAGTCAAATATTCACAAAGGGGACTTATCGAGAAAAGAGCGGTTTTCCCAATTGACATTAATTTGGATATTCTTACTTTACTGTCTCTTTCTGCTCTGCACCGCCCATCTTTTGATACCAATTATTATTATTATTATTATTATTATTATTATTTAATATACGCACCAAATAGTAATATTTTTCTTCTATCAGCATTTCGATTATATTTACGCTGACGCATTCAATTGGCATCTCAGATGCCACCCACTTGAGCATATCCAGTGGGCCATGCCCTATTAAATTACACATGGTGATGTCAATATTTTCTTGTTCTAAAATTTTGCATATATGTTTAATTTATAAATTTACTCTCTCTATTTTTGTAATTTTTTTTAATAAGTGTCCTAATTTTAATTTGAAATTACAATTATATTATACATTTACTTAAAATATTTTTAGAATTTAATAATTAGTTGTATATATAATATATGTATTCATTCATCATGGTAATTAGTAAATTTATAAAGACAAGTTTCTCTATTTCTTAAATATGTATAATTTGACAGTTGGAGATATTTAAAGAAAATAGGAGAGAGTATTTTATTTGATGGTAGGAAATTGATTAACATGACTCAATCATTTTTCTTAATTTGGTCTTTATAAATACACTTAAAATGTGAAAAAACAGGGTTCCGTAACTTTTAATTTCATATCTGTAAATCTTATTTTTCTTAATTTTGACCTTTATATATAACATATGCACTGAATTTTTTTCTTTGTTATAATTGTGATTTATTTTATGTTTTTCATACTCGTATATATACAAATAAATATAAGTTTCTTTGTTGATGATGTAAAAATATTAGATGATGCAAGAACATAAGGTAAGAATTCAACTAGATAAAAATTTAAACAACCTAAAAAGTAATTATGAATTCCTTAGCTGAATTTGTAGTCTTGGATCCACGTCCTCTTATTTTACTCTATTCTTCTCTATTATAATTATTTCCATTGTGGATATTTCTAGGAAATTCTCCAACCCACTACGTTTGTCGATAAAATTGTCAAAAGTCCTATATAACTTAAGTGCAGGGTTGGCCGTATTAAATGATATCTATACAACTATTCATAGTTCAAGTGACAAATTAATAATAATTTTTATAAAAAGTTTAATAAAAGAGAAAAATATCTAACACATTAAAACCTATCCCTAATATGATTAATCAATTAGTCATGTTTTACGGCACGTCATCAATCTTTTCACCTTTGATTATTTTTCAATCATACATTATCTTCGAATATCTTGTTTCTTCCCAAACAAATCAACATGTAATAAGGAAGTATTATATTCCAAGGAGGTATATGCCTTCTTGGTTAAGATGAAAATTGTATGATATTTATAAATCTTGAATTTCTTTCAACATGTAATATTTTAATGTTTTAATCCGTAAATTAGATGAAGAAAGTAACTGTGATATCAATTTGTGAGTTTTACCCTCATCCTAATCACTCAAACCCATTAAATTTTAAAGTATTCCAGATCCGCTTTAGAAATTTTAGATCCATAGGCATCTCAATACTTATTTATGCTGTCAAGCTAAATTTAAATAGACTGTCAATCGATCCGTCACTCATCGATTTCGCCCATGTAGATCCGCCGATCCGGACCACTTAAGACCCATTTGATGGTCTCGATCCGATCAATATCTATGTAACCGTAACATTATTATTTATTTGTAATATCTTATTCGTTGACATCCTTATGTAACTATAAATGCATGAATAAAATAAAGTAGAAAAAATGGACCTCACTTACTATTGATGAAGAAAGTTGTGAAAATAGACCCATAGTATTGATTGAAATTGTTGGCATCTGATGCTGTCAACTTGTGCTCGGTTTCGTATGTATCTCTAGTTTGGCTTCATCAAATATGTATAACAATGCTATCTTTTACATGTATGAAGAAGCTCATACATAATAGTGCATAAATAGACGACATTTGGCTAAGCGAATTTCACCTAATTTTGTTTGTGACATTTATTAAAATCTTGAGTGCATGTCACTATAATTGGACGCTTGTGAAACACCAACCTATTTTTTAAGTTATCGTTTGCCATTTGCAGTTAATCTAACTCGTAAGTTGTAAGAACGTAAACGAGTTTTTTGTAAATTTATTTTTTTATGGTTTTTGGGACAACTATGCATTTGGATCGAGATCTTTTCCTTTTATCTCTTTGTATTCATTCAAATGTTGATATACATCCATATAGGAATGACATACTATTGACCTTCCGTGAGCATCTTTACTTAATATTGTTTATGTTTAGACTATATTAGTATTATTCTTTTTTGTTTTATCTATTATGTATATTTAATACCCCATTCGTCCCAATATTCATGGCTCCTTTCTTTTTTGCACGTAGATTAAAGAGAATTGTATTTTATGTGTAAAGTATTGTGTGACGAAATTCGAATCAATTTTTAGTATAAAATTGTTTCATTTTTTGGAAACGGGACAACCCCAAAAAGGAAAACGAGCCAACAATAATGGGACGGGTGAAGTATTTAAAAAATTATTATTGACATCATTAATTTCATAAATTATATAAAAATCAATGCTCAATTTGTTATTTTTCCTCTATAATCAAATAAATAAATAAATAGAGCAAATTGAGCTTTGATTTTTATGTAATTTTTGATATTAATGATGATGAGAATAATTTTTGAAGTCCTAGAATATAAATAAATAGATAAAATTAAAAAGAGAATAATGCTAATATGCCTTAAACATCAAAGGTATTCACAGAAGGTGAGTGACATATCACTTATAAGGATAATTCAATAATTAAATGTAAGTATATTTTATTTATTTCTTAATAAAAGATAATAATACTTTTATATTTAAAACGTACTGATCTTCAAAACTATGATAAAATCTATCTACTATATATCTTATTTAATTTGTAAGTTTTATTTGAGTTGCACGTACCACTTTATTTAGTGTATCTTGAAACGGAGAGAAGTGACGCGACCTAAAAATTTCTTGACCGTCTTATTTAATAAATTGTTATTACACGGTCAATAATGTGTCCTCTAGTAGTTTATAAAACAACTATATCGTGCAGTGCATGACATATACTATCAACCTTGAAATTCTATTTCTTTATTTCCTTGTATTTGACCCAAGTTTTAGATAACCAACTATAAGATGAAAAATCTTCGATTTAAATCGAAATATAATTTTAGTTCAATTATTTTTGTATTCTGTTCGGTTCAGGTTTTAAAATTTTAAAACATCGATATTTCAGTTTAGTTTCAATTTTAGAGGTGAAAATACTAAATAATCGAAAAGTGAACTGAACTATAGGTTATATATATGATATATGATTCTAATTATATAGTATTTACTATTTATTCATGCTTTATAATTTAGTAATTTGTAATATTTATTTATGTTTTATTGTTTAGATCTCATTCAATATTTATATCATCCGTATGATAGAGATGTTTATTTAGGAACTAAAGTTTATAAAAATTTGGTTCGATCAAGTTTGATTTTTAGATTATACGGTTTGATTTCAGTTTCTTATAGTAGAAATTTTGATTAACTGTGCTGTTGAATGAAAATGAATTGACGGTTAACATGTGCAGAGAAGAAGAGGATGGAGCAAAGGTGGTGAGCGTGGAGAACATCAAGAATCCGTACAGCGACCAATCGCAGTTCGATTGGAGATTCAAGCTCACACTAAACAAGCTGTACGCATGGAAGCTGGTCGAGTATGATCGCGTGGTGATGCTCGATGCCGACAACCTCTTCCTCCTCAACACCGATGAACTCTTCCGGTGCGGTCACTTTTGCGCTGTCTTCATCAATCCCTGCATCTTCCACACCGGCCTCTTCGTATTGCAGGTTCAAACACATTTCTGAAACATATCTCCATTTTCTTGATGATATTTGTAAAATAAGTTCAAACATTTCAATAACTTATATGTCTTCTAGATTAAGCTTAGCGAGACACCCTCTATATATATGGTGTATGCATGCTTATCGTTTATATTGAACTGCATATGTGCAGCCGTCGATGGCAGTTTTCAATGACATGATACATGAATTGGAGATTGGGAGAAGCAATCCCGACGGTGCAGATCAAGGATTTCTAACAAGCTACTTCCCAGACTTACTCAATTCGCCTCAGTTTCTTTCTCCTCCAAATGGCACCAAGCTCGATGGAACCTACAGGCTTCCTCTCGGATACCAAATGGATGCTTCCTACTACTGTAAGTACATCACAAACACGACCCATTTATCTCCGAGTTGGGGAATGAGATGATTGAGATTCGTACCCTGATCTCTCACTCTTATAGATATAAAAGTGAGGAATACCTTATAAGTTGGGGAATGGGATCAGGATTAAGATTCTTACAATCACCTCTTACCCTTATAAATATAATGATGTGTTTTTTCAATGGATTTAGATCTCAAGCTCAAGTGGAATGTACCATGTGGTCCCAACAGTGTCATCACCTTCCCAGGAGCCTCATGGTTGAAGCCGTGGTACTGGTGGTCGTGGCCGGTCCTCCCATTAGGCATCGACTGGCATAAAAAACGCCTTCAAACTATAGGGTTTGTTTTCCATCCTTTTCGAGTATCTAAATTGGGTGATAGCTCGGATAGATAGAAATAATATAGGTTAATCTACCATATATTATAATAATGGGGGACACATGGGTGCTAGGGAGCACCAGCACCCCCAATCATTTTTTTATTTTAAAAAAATACCTTATATACGTATTTTTTTCGAAATTCTTACAATTTTGAACTTGTCTGATTATATTATAGTCGTTGAAGTACTCAATCTCATGTATTGTCGATCTAATCTGTGGCGCACAGATATGGGGCGGAGATGCCGATGGTGCTGATCCAGGGTGTTTTCTACTTGGGCATAATGGCCGTGGCGCGTCTAGCCCGGCCTAATTTATCAAAGCTGTGCTACCGTCGCGAAGAAAAGAGTGTCTTCTTCATACAAACCGGGTTCAAATTGATCGCTATATGGTCCATTCTTGCCGCTTACATAGTCCCTATTCTCTTCATTCCCTACACGATTCATCCGGTGATAGGGTGGAGCCTCTACTTTCTTGGCTCCCTTTCACTCTGCTTCGTCGCTGTGAATGCTTTCTTGCTCCCAATGGTGCCCGTTCTCGTGCCGTGGTTCGGGTTCTTGGGCGCCCTTCTTGTCATGGCCTATCCTTGGTACTCAGACGGCGTCGTTAGGGCCCTCTCCGTCTTCGGCTACGCGTTTTGCAGCTCGCCTTTATTGTATGTGGCGTTTGTGAGAATCGTGTCTTCCCTGCAAGTTTCGCTCGAAAGGGAAGGCTTCTTGCCTAGACTGGGCGAGAGTGCGTCGCCCTCTGGCTTGAGCAAGTTTTACTGAATCTTGTGTGAGATCGAGTCACGGATCTTTCTTGTATAGGGTGCAAGGGAGGAGAAGGAGGATCATGTTCTGTTCAGCCCTGTTATGCTTCTTCCTACACAAAATTGACAAGAAATTAAGTTGGTAGTGAAATTGGATTTTCCGTTGTATGTCATGATTTGATTAATTCTCTTGTAAATTCCTGTAGACAAAAACAATCACATGTGAACTCTTTTTTTTCCCCTAGTCAATTGATGCTCAGAAACATTCACAAATTGAACTGGTATCTTTAGTAATTTGGAGGCAGAAAATTGCAATTTTAAAATGTTATTTATTTATTTATAAGAAAATTCCATTACATAAAGCTTAAAAACATATCCCTGTTACAGCCTCTCCTAACCACTTTGAAGGGTAAAACCGTTTTATTTCAGAAAATTTAAAACCGTTTTACAACCTAAATTTATCATCAAATAAATAGTACTATTTAAAATGACAATAACACCACGAATTTTTTGAATTAATCACTCACCTTTTCATGCCTTTAAGATATTTTATTTAATTGGATGACTTAAGAACCTCTATTGTTGAAGAGGCAGAAATATAACAGCCATATATTTTGCATATTGAAAGAAATATTAGTCTCAAGTTTAAAAACATATATTAGGGGGTGTTTGGCTAAGCTTAATTTAGAGAGGTTATAAGATGTTTCAAGAGTTTATAATAGGTAATGTCTCAAGAGCTTATAATTTATTAAAGTGTTTGGATAATTGATCTTATAAGCTAGATAAAGAATATGAGTTAAAATGAAAATCATATAGACACGATAGGTGATTTTAGTGATGTGTAAATAACTCACTATAATAATGTTATTTTGGTAAATTCATGGTTGATTATAATTGGAAAAATAAGTTAGAGTTGACCAACTTATTGTTGAAGAGGCAGAACTTATTTTCACAGCTTATATATTTTGCATTTTACCAAACATTTGCAACAACTTATGTCTCAAGTTTAAAACATATCTTAGTCATCTCACAAAAATACCCTCACTTCTACGCAATTGCATAAACAGGAAGGATGGAGGTTGGGGCTGGGGGGCATGGCCCCAATTATTTATTTATTATATATATATATATATATATATATATATATATATATAATTATATATATATGTAATTAGGTCAAGAAAAATAAAAAAATATTGTTATGTTGAGAGGGAGTATGTGGATCACATAATAAAATAATAAAATTTAATGGACAATTTTCAATTTAAATGGTTCATCTTCTTAATTTTTAGAACTTAAAATTTTTAAATTTCAAATACAACTTTTCTGCTACATTTTTTAGTTTATATATTTAGTTATCTGGTGGTTTAAATTTAGAATTTATTATGGTTTTAATAATTTGATTGAACAAATCATGACCTTTTATTAATTGGTATATCATCAAATATTAAGACGTATTAATTGTGTAATGAATAATTAATTATTAGTCATATTGGTAATTGATTGTAAAATATCTATACTTTTCAAATATTTTTTATAGTTTAAGTTATATGTATCTTTTTCATCATTAATCTTATCTCATTGTTCACTTGAATGAATCCCTCATATAAATGTATTAAAAATATTGTTAACGTCTAACTTTATTTTAAAGTTCATCTTCCATTTCTACCATCTCATGCAAATCGTCTGGCAATACGTCTACCTTCCCTTCAACCTATGGGGACACTCTAGCAGATAATAAGGAATCTGTCAAGATCTCAACCGGTCCAGTTTGCTCCTCTAAGCACACCATACTTCCATTAATCACCGTCAACATCCCCGCCATCGTAACCGTGCCTATTGCTGCAATAGGTTTTGTCAGAGAAATTTTATAGAATATATAAGTGTAGTATATTTACCTCTTACGTGATAACTCACAATGTAGTATATCCACATCTTACATGATATATCATATATTATTTAAAATGATAAATCTTATATTATTTCAAATATTATCACGTGAGAGGTCGATGTACTAAATTTACATATGTTCTATAGAATTTCTCTCAGAACACATACTTCCATGTATCTTTGTTAACCACCTTTATCAGGGGCTTTCCCAGCTTCTTCTAACTTGATTATATTCACATGATAGATACGATAATGGAAGAGGAAGATCAAGTAATTGGTGATTGTTTTACTTGGTTTCTCTAGTATATTATTTTAGTTAAGTAGGCTTGGGCCTATTATTATTTATTAGGACAATGGACTGACTTTTAAGGCCCATAGTTTAGGATTATCTTTGCTTTGTGACTAGCTTTTGTTTATAAAGCTAGGGCTCATCTTCTTTAGGGGAATATCAGAAATATAGATTAATTTGGAAACCCTTGTTGGCTTGACTTCTCGTGATCGAGAAGATTGGGAGTTCTTGTGCACTCGTAGAGTAATTCCGATACGTCGTGTGATTGAGGCGTACTGATAGCATAAAGTAATTGATTCACAAAGAAAGAAATTAAGGTTTTCAGTCACACATGGATGTGTGGTTAAAAATATATTTATGTGTGAATATAGATTTTATTCTCACATAATTCAAATGTCAACAAGCTAAATTCGGCTTCTAACCTCAGTCCATGTAAAGAAAGAGTTTATATATGTATGTGTGGATAAATCATCAATTTTTATCTACATATATATACATCACCAAAGTAAATCTTTCCTAGCATTCGGCTTCTGAGCTTTCGAGAAAGATGTATTTTCTATGACTTGTAAATAAAGATGAGAAATTTCAACCAAATTAACCTCAGTCAAAGCTGTCCTCATGCATAAACATGAAGAAATACAACTAAGCTACATCTAGAGTTGGGGATTTGGAAATAATTTAGCACAATGGATAGCAAACATTATAGATAACTAGTGTGCTAAGTAAAATAAGCAGATGGCAAATAATTACAAATTTAATTTCAAGAACATCCGTGGCAAAAATAAATCTACATAATGATGTGATTTTACTTCTATTCATAAGATATAACCTTATCGACAAAAAGAATGTTGGTGAAGTCCTAACAAGAACCGAAAAGCTTTGGTTGCTAGAACAAGGGTTGAAAAAGAATGATCATCAAAAGCAAATATTCTTTAATTAAAAGATAATCAATGTAAGTGGATATGTATGAAATAAACTTATCACAACATAGCGACCAATGGTTCTGCTCATGGGTTCATATCATAAAATATGAAATGTAGAAGGTCCTACTATGTTAAGAGGAACTATACAAAAGTATAGCATATATACGCTTACTTGGAGGATAAGCGTGAGTTTCTAGTGGCGAGAATCTTCATCGTGAATTTGCTAACAATATAAGAACTATCAGCTCAAGAACTCAATGAAAACCAAGAGAATCGAACAACGATAATATGGAAACTTACCAAATCCAATAAGACCCACAATCAAACAAACCAAGGTGAAACTAACTACTTCTCAAAGGTCTCATTACTCCACTATAATAGTTCACACATTCATCGAAACTACTTTACAAAGGCAGATTCTAAATCATTGCAAGTTATTGAAACTGCAAGAAGATTTTCATAGATAATGAGAATCCATACTAGCATTCTCCACCTCATTGTTTGTGGTTGTTATTCTCCCAAAGGACTTCAAGAGACCACATCCTATGAAGTAGAAATTCTCAAAATCAAAGATTGAAATTTACGACGAACAAACATAGTTGACATAATTGAATGAATAATGGTGAAATAAGTCACCTTTTGCAATCGATAAGGCCACCAAAAGGGTCATTTGCTAGCCAATTTGCAATATTATTTCGAGATTTATTATACTAATAATCATTTCAAAATCACAAATTTACTTAAATGAGAAGAGATGTACAAAAGCAATGGAAGAAAAGCGGTGTAGAGAGGCACGGAAACAACGCAAGACAACCCAGAAGAAGACACCAAATGTCTACGCTAATTTCTGCAATAACATATAAATCACAAAGGGAAAACAATTACCAAAGGTGACACCAAAAATTAATAAAATTCCAATCTTTTGCAGATTTTCTCATTAAAAGGAATAATTGATTTGAAGAAATCGACGTCCGATTTTTCATCCAAAATCGATCTTTCGATTCTTCAAGCTAAAATGGCGAAGAGTATGACCTTTTTTATTAGAATTGATCTAAGAATTTGGAAGATGGGAGAATGAAAACCATGCTTTCTTAGAAGATTTGTTTCCATGGCGGCAAATGAAAATTTTCATCCGAAAAACTTTTCTTCATGTATTGCGGAAATGAAATATTTTAAATGATAACATTTTTATCGATTTTCCACATAAGCAATTTAAAGTTAAAAATAAAATCACAAATTTAAGAATGTGACTAATTATTTTTTCACACATATTAAATGTCAATAACACATTAAAATTAATTGATTGATTCACACTTATTTAGTTATGTGTGGATAAACACACATAATATGTGTGGTAAATTATGTGTGACCAATACTTTAATTTTTGTAGTGGCAAAGATTGTTGATATGGACGAAGGATCCGATAGATATAAGTTCCAAGAACTCCACTATAATAGTTAGGCAGATTCAGAAGTCTCTCTAGATTGAGAATTTAGTTTGATCACTTCAAGATCGTAGAAATCTCAACTCAATGCTATACAATCAGTCAATAATCTCGGTATGGTTGAACGTCACAAGACCTTGTTCAAGTGTCTTCATAAGTTCATAGACAAAATAAAATACTCTACAAAGAAAATTCAACTCACAAGACAAATACTAATTTTCTTTTATAATGCAAAGTGGTGTTTTATGTTAGACTTGTATGCTGAAAGCATATTAATTGAGCTTGTATATAATTTTTCTGTTACCACTATTCCAATCTTTTATCTGATTATTTACTTGATTGCATATGTTGTCCATTTATCTCATACAAAATTTAGATCATACAGTTTGTAGAAGATCACAATAGTCTGTATGATTGGTTAAGATGATTGAGATATAAAAAGGATCATAGTCAAGACAACTTGAGGATGAGTTGACGGTATAGACTGCAGTATAGATAAGAAGTAACTTGATTTAGTTGTTTGTCTATATTGTTATGTATAGATCTCGGTAATTTTACATTAATCTAAACATCGATAAGGTTTCAGGTGAGTATGAATTACTAACCATCACTTTGACTTGTTATGGACGAGGGTTATATGGGATAACCCATTATTCTTCGTATCTTAGGTGATGATAATGCTTATATGTCATGCTGGTTACCTGTATCGAACAACCGTATCCGTTTAGGACGATGACGTCCCATTAAAGAGCTCAAAATGTTTATTGTACTAAACCATGTAGGTTGAGTTAGCTCACGTATAATAATAAGGTTGAGTGATACTACTTAAGAAATTAAAGAGATTAATTATTTTAAGTAATCAAAGTGTTATATATAATTAATGGACGTGCAATATCTTAAATAAGGGGATTCGTAAGTCAAAGTTCAAGCCCGACTCAACTTCGATAATAAAGGGGTAAGTCAACATTTGTCCTCTAGTGGAATCATGAATAAATGTCTATGAATTTATTTATGTTTTGGACTGAACATAAGATAATTAATTCATTTGAGGTTCATCTTTATTCCTTGTATTTGGGCTAGCTCATCAAGGTCTATTACTGTTGTAATTTTCGATCATCCATATGGAATCTCACTGGAATTTTATTCTTATTAATGTATTATTTATTTAATACATCTTCTAGTCTAGAATAGATAGATATTATATGATATTATTAGATATCAAGAGATAATTATTCTAAAAATGAATTATCTTTAGGGAATAAGATAATTAATACATTTATTAGATGTGCCAGAGTCCTATCATAATAGGATTCTAGGGGGAGCACTATAACTATAAGGTAGGAGAAAATCAGATTATCTTCTCTTTATTGTGATTTTTGAAAATCACAGATCCTTCATATGGGGCAAAAATTTTGTAGTGTTATCTATAGATTATTCTCACTCAGTATTAGAGATCAACATCCGGTACACAATCTTTTATGACTCAAAAGGAAAAATAATTCGTGTACATGATAAAGTATTACTACATTCATTAAAAAAACACAGAAACAACACATGTTTGAGGGGGACCATGCTTAATCTTGGTCAAATGGTAAAAAATAATTGATAGATTCTTGGACAAGAAGTACAATAACCTAAAAATACTATTATTGGGACATTAACTTTTGACATACATTTTTTTTTTGTCTCCTTTGATAGATCTATACTTTAAAATACATCATTGTTTTGCTTTTTATATTTGAACATATTCATCATTATCATATACTTTAAGTCAATTGTAATTAATAACAAAGAAAAAACAACAGAGAAGAATGAACATATTCAAACTTTGTCTGAACAAACTCTACATTTTTAAAAAACGAACGGAGAATGATGCCAGCATGTCACAGCCCGGTTTGGCTTAACCTTACCGGACCGTGACTTGGGGTTCGGTTTAAGTGAATATGAAAGAATAAGGGTTTCAACTCATTTCATCTATGAAGAAATACGGATGTTTCCAAACAGAACGAGATTTAAGATGGGCAAAATAACTTATATAAAGAGTTGATACGAATATTTGGATAAAACAACAACTCTTACAAGGCTTTCAACAGAAATATCAAGAACTTAACATAGTAGCAAACTATAACAGAGTTTCAAGAGTTTGGCAGCGGAATAAACGTGTGAGACATGCATATGGAGATGCATTCTCAAGGTGAACCAAAAATACTTCATTCTTCTTGACAAAAGATTCCGCTCAACTCCTGCTCTGTTCCATCACCCGCTCAACCTGCACATTTAAAAACAAACATGTGGTCGAGTACAAAGATACACTCTGGACACATGCCGAAAACATTTTTACTTTACGAAATATCAGATCGCTTTCATCACAAGAAGATACGGGTTTTATTTGAAAAGGCCGTGTGCTTACAAAAATACATTTTTCATTACTTTCACAAAATCGATCGCAGATCATTTTCTTTCAACGATATTCCAAGTCGGCATATGGATTAACGTGTCGGGAGGAGGCCTCCCTTCACCCGGACGCACGATCGACCGCCATGAACGGTTCGTAGGTCAAATAATCGACCGTAACCCTGGCTCGTGTCAAGTGTACATAACCCTAAGCTAGGATTCCCCTTCACCTCCAAATAGATCCGAATTGTATTACTTTTCATGTTGCCTAGGCAACCCGAATGGACATATACAAAACATAAAACATTTTAAGCGCATAATATCGTATCTAAATTTTGCGTAAAAACAGAAGTAATAACAAGAAATGATCTTCCAAGAAAGCTCAGAATGGTTTTGATAAGAAAGCCCACCTCGAGAACTTAAAAGTTTTTATGTCACTATGGTTTTACTTTCCGTTTCTCCTCTTCTTCGAGTCAAACCTTATCAACGTAAGAAACGAGATTTTTAGCATATCATTATGCTTCGCAAGAATCATCGAACCGAACCAACGCACGTTCTATTATTCCATTCTTTCCTTAGTTCAAATCATACGTTGTTACGTACGAATCTTAATTTCATATCTAACGTCGTCATGTACTGACTTTACTTCTCATCTTACGTATATGCTCAAATTCTACGTATTCACAGACCTATTTCCTTACTTCTTAACTTTTTCCACGTATCATATCGTATGATTTACGTATCACATATCATAAGACATCATAATCTTTCACTTTCACAATTTTTGAAAATTTCCATATATATATATATATATATATTTCAAAATTTTATTTTATTTACATAATATATTATTATCATCATATATTAATAATATGACATAATATTCATCATATACAACTTGTACATCACTATTTCATTCTTTTGTGATTTTCAAAATTATCATCTTATATTATTTCATATATTTCCAAAGAATTCCACATAAAATCATAAAACTTTAATCATGAATAATTATCATATTTCATGTTCAAAATAATAATTAAAAATTCATGTACATCACATATAATTCATAATTATTTTCGATCATAACATAGTTTTGTTAATACATGCTTAACTTTGTATTAAAATCATAATTCATGCTTATAAACGTCATATTAACATATTAAATTAATCACTTCGACATATAGCATAACTTTCACGTATTTCACATAATTTTCGAAAGCATGTAACAAAACATATCACATATGAATTTCTAATATGTTTACATAAATAATAAGAAGTGTAGAGTTTCTAACCTTCTATATGGTTTCGATCGACGTCGGCGACGTTATTTTATCTACGATCAAGAATGCTTTGAAGAACACTCTAATTTTTTTTTCTCTCTATTTTTCTCTCTATTTCTTTGCTATTTTCGGTTATAATGTTATAGGAGGGGTGACCTCCTATTTATAGGATTTATGAGATGATTATAATCATTACTTTATAAAATATCTTAATATAAAGTCAAAAATTACAACTCATTCTTATCTTATTAAAATTCGGTCCTCATGAGTTGTCAATGAGTCATTTTTGATCTTATCCTTCTTATCTTATTAAAATTCGGTCCTCATGAGTTGTCAATGAGTCATTTTTGATCTTATCCTATGCTTTGATTATTCATCATATCTTATCTTTTTGAAATTATAACATCTAGGTGTAAAAATCAAAAATTACAACTCATACCCTACCTTGATGATGTTTTACGCCTCCTCACTTATACATAAGATAATTATTTTGTTTTATTCTATAGTTTATTATGTTATTTTATTATTTAATTAATGTATCTTATAATTATCATAGAATAAATAATTTATCACTTTAAATAATGTGTGTGTGATTTTCGGTCCTCTCTACAACCTTAGGATAAATTTTTATTTTTTTCTATATCATATACTTTAATATTATCTTATAATAATATCACATTTGAAAAGTCAAAATTTTCAACTTAGGATAAGGTGTCATTTTCAAAGAGTTTCAAAAATATTTCCAACCTTAATTTTAGTCCATAATTTCGGCCACTAAGATCCAAAAACCATAGGTTACTTGTTTAATTTGATAACTATCTCTACTTTACACCTAATAACATGATAAGATCATAATCATCACCTTTCATTAATTATAGTATGATATTTATTAATCTTATCACATAAATCATAGAATTCTCGCCACTTTTCATGCAATTGTTATCCCACTTGTGCAAATTTGCTAATACAATTTATATTATCCTAATAATATCATAATTATTATCATATGATAGCAATTAGATATCAATTAAATTTTATTAATGCCATAAGTCCAAATTTTCGAGAGTTTATGGAATCAATTTGCTAGACATTAATTTTTTTGAAATAAATAGCTAACACATAGCTATGTGACATATTATAATCCTTAGATGATAAAATAAATCATAGGAAAATTAATTAAGATCAATTCTATGTACTAAAGTAGAGTAATCGGCAAATAATTCAAAATTAAGGATAAATTACCAAACTTTTATTCTTTTCATAACTAATATTATTTTCAAGATGAATTACATAAATATAATGATATTATATCATAAAATAAAAATTTGGAACATTTCTAAGCAATTTCCCCAATTTTTCGGAAATTAGGGTTTCTACGAATTAAATTTTTACAAAATTCCATTCTTACCATATTTTGTAAATTTCGAAATTTTCATAATTTCTAGGAGATAAGATTGATCTAGAAATCATGATATTTACCAAGTATATAATTAAATAAATTATTTAATACAATTATCACATATAAACTATGATTTTCAGATTTCACATAAAATGATACACTATTTTCGAAAACCATGCCAACTAATATCCAAAATATTATCTCATATGATATTTATCACATTTCTACACATTTCTAAGTGATAAACATTATCCATGCTTAGTCATAACCTTATCTTATCATTTTATAAAAATATCATAGCATACTTATCTTAAAAATGTCATTTTCCAACCTTATCCTATACATCTCATTAATTTCAAAAATTACACCTTGGTTCAAGATATTTATCTTTTCATATACTACATGATAAACATGACAACTCATCACATAAAATCAAGTGATCACATATTAATTCATAATTTAATCACTTATTCTCATGAATTTCGAAAATAACAAATAAATAAGGAAAAATATTTCTTTTTCTTCTTTAGCGTAAATAATATCCCAAATATACTTAAAAACATATTTATTTATATTAAAATTTGTTTCATGTGAAAAAGATTAAGAAATTTTCGATTTTACTCAAAATCGACGACTACCGACGTTCATTTTCATTCTCGTTTCTATCATACTATTCCTTCTTTATTTTCGAAATTTTTAAACCCGAAATTCGGGTTGTTACACAGCCAATAACTGAAAAATATTATGCACGAAATTAGATTGAATGCAGTATTGAAATGCATGGAGAAAAACTCTCGAACTGTTTTGCATAGAGGTTGAGGGAGGCGGTAAATTAGGGTTAGAGGATAGAGGGATCCGTGGTAATTTAGAGAGAGAGAGAGAGAGAGAGAGAGAGAGAGAGAGAGAGAGAGAGAGAGAGAGAGAATTTTATATATTTATTGTTATGCCCCAAAATGTGATTAAAAAACTGAAAATACAGTTTGCTAAATAATATGTAAAAATTTGAATTAGTTCAGTCATTTTATCTCTACCGTTTGATTTAGTAATTTGGATGATTTAGATTAGTTCCTAATTCTCAACATATGAGTGGTTCCCTCTATAACCACATATATATATAAATTACAAAATTGCTCAACTATAAAACTATAAATTTATGACAATAGAACATAATGAATCTGTATAATATTCAGAATAGTGTCACGCGGTGACAACATTGTTTGATTATTTATATAATAGTATAATATTGTATCAAAATTATAAGATATTAGTGAAATTAATGGTATTTATTCAAAATTGATAGAAGCCACTATAATTGTGAAAATAATGTCACACGTTTACCACATTGTTCCATTATTCCATAAATATACTTACGTAGTATTAAATTATAAGATATTAGTGTAATCGATCCTAAAAATTAGAGAATTGAATGAAACAACTATTATTGTGAGAATCATGCCCCATGTTGTTCACTATTTTAAAATAATAATTAATTTTAAAATTTTGAAAGAATTATAAAAAATGAAATTACAATAATGAAATTTGAAAGAAATCCATAAACCCCTTAAGCTTCGAAAACCACTAAACCGAAACCATATATTCTAAACACTAAACTCTTAAACCCCTAAATTCCCTTTACATCATATAAATTTATTTTTTGTAATAAACTAATGTGGTTGCCACAACCAGACAATGTGATAAAGGATTAGGGTTTCAAAGCATACTACTCAAGTTCAAATTTCAGTTGCCATAACCCTTGTTTTTTTTTTCGTTTCTGTTTGTTTTCTTGTTTTATTTTTATTTTATTTTACTAAAACTGTGGTTTAAGTATTTTCTTGATTTTTTTTCTCTCGTTACGTTAAAGTATTTTTTTTATTGTATTTTATGACAATCGAAATGCATTTGTAGCTATATATAGTTAGAATTGAAATTATTTTTTACCAATTTAATATATTAAATCAAGTTTATTTAAATCACCATGTGTTCATCATCAATGTAAGCATATCCTTTATCGAACAGAATTTTGTTCTTGTATTAAACTAAATAAAAAGTGTAAGATTGTTTATATTCCTAAAGATGACCTTGAGTGGTGAAACTTTCCAATAATGAAAGGTTAGATTGATGTTCAAATTTTATCGTTCCCTCATATTAAATATAAATAAATAAATAAAAGAAAAGAAAACCACAGTTAAAGTAGGCCATATAGTTCTTTTTCTAGCACCAATAAAGTAATAATTCATTTTAAAATATTTAAAATTATTTTCTATTTTATTTTTTAAACAAAATATTAAGATTGATTTTTTAAAATATATTCCGTATAGATTAATATATATAATAGTTTTATTTTTTCTCCATTCAAACACCAACCATAGTTTTTTCTTCTTCTTTTTTCTAGTTTGATAATGACTCTAGAAAATTAGGTGAAATTTCGTAAAGGATGATATAATTGAAATTAATTTTGTTTATTTTTATTTTCTTCTTAAGTACACCATATCTTTTTGGATTTTATACATATATCTTTCCTTATTACTTAACTAATTTTCCTTATTAATCGCAACTATGAGTCAATGATCATGGATGTTGCATGATTTTTTTATAAAATAAAGATTTTTTTTCATATATGTTTGTTCAGAAAGAAAAACACAAACATGTATATATTTTTCCTAAATTAACAAAAAAATGAGTATATTTTTTCCTATATTTAGGGATTTGATCATATTTATTCATAAATTAATGCAAAGGTTATATGTGTAAAGTATAAATTCAATTAAAAATAACAATTACTACAATTTAGAAATTAATAAAAAAATTATCAAAAAATCCTCATTATATACATACATAATACGTAAATTTATCAGTATCCTAGCTAAAAAATGTGTTAGGACTCAGGACGTTATATTACAATGGATTCTGAAATTTCTCAATTTATACATAATTATAAAAGTCACTATTTAAACGGTAGTCAAAATTTTGAATTATTTAGCTCAAGGTTTTATTTATTAAAGTAATAGCATTCTGGTCCATACTAAATGTATATACCAAAGTTAACTAAATCCGAGGCTCCGTGGAACGTAACGTGCGGAGCAAAACACAAAGAACAGATAGCACGGCCGATCCATAGGTTCAGAAACCAGCTTTTATATTTGGTATGAAACTTTTTTTACATTTCATATTTTAATATGGCAAGTACTTACTCTGTCCCATCAAAATAATTCATTTTTATTTTTCACACATATTAAGAAAATGCATTTAATGTCTTGAGAAATATAATTTATATACAAATGTTCTATTTTACTCTTATTTATTATTCTACATTTTATTTTCAAAAATATTAAATAAGATTATTTAGGTAAAAAAAGTTTTAATACAATCAAATCAAGAAAGTAAACTAAATCTTGGGACATTCCAAAAGGGAATAGATGAGTAATTTTGTAAATGATAGTGGGGGAGTATTTAATTTTATGTTAAATACTATTCCATCTGTCCATCAAATACGTTCATTTAATTCCATTTTGGTCTGTCCACAAAAAATATTCAATTTCCTTTTTTGGAAACATTAACTTCACATTTTTACCCTAAAACTATCCACTTATTTACAAAAAACCACTGATAGCCTACCTTTTTACATTCACTATCTATTAATATATTCATTTATTATTCTCATGGCCCACCATTTTACATTCACTTATTTTACACTCATTACAAATTATTAAAACTCGTGCTACCAAAATCAAGGAACGAATATGGTGGACGGGTGGAGTATATTATTATATTGAATATCTTATGAGGGCAGAGGGCTTGCAGTTTGTTTGAAGTTTGAGATGCAAACATAATAGTTGGGGCCACGATACAACAACGGAAAGTTCTGACTGGTGGTTGGGGCCTACCATCCAGGCATGCCCCGCCCGTGACTATATTTTTCTCCCATCCACCACTTAATTTATGTCTTTAAATAATTTCCCATATCACATAGTGAAGTGATTTTTCTAATTTTAGCAATGGCATATTAGTCCAAAAAGAAAAGGAAAAAAACACAAACAATTTCTTTGTCTAGCTTTGCCCGTTAGTTGTTAGTAGAGAATTTGTGGCTTCTTCTTACAACGTTCTGAAAACACAAACATATTTAATACGTTGCTACATTTGAGTTGCTACATTAATGGGACTAAATTAATATATATATATATATATATATATATATATATATATATATATATATATATAGGCGTTAACGAAAACCATTTTTATCATGGTAACGTGAGAACCAAAAACGATTAATTCAGCTGAAAGTTGATGAATCCACGATAGTTATCGAATCCAAAAATAAAAATTTTGTCCCTCATGATTCGAACCGGGAGAAAAATCTTAATTGTTGAATTCATTAAGTTTCTCAACGGATTCATCAACACGAATTCATTTGGTTCTTAGTTTTAATATATATATATATATATATATATATATATATATATATATATACACACATTGGTTATTAACTAATTATAAAAATATATCTTATACTATAAACTACGACTTAATGACTTCGTTGTGAAAGTGTTTGAATTCGTGCGAAAATTAATGAATTTAAAATAATGGAATTTTACCTCTTATGAGATTCAAACTCAGATATATGAATTCATCCAATAAAATAATGAATTCGTCATAGATTTTTACAATCGAATGATTGAAAATGGTTCATATGTTATAATTTAAGATTGATTTGTATCTTATATATATATATATATATATATATATATATATATAGTGAAGTTCAAATAAGAACCATTTTTAATGTGAGAACCAAGAACCACGAAAATTTGCTATGAACAAAATAAATTCGCCAGTTAATGTATTCGCTGGGAAAGTTATTGAATCCAAAAATTTAGAATTTTCAACCAAGTTCGAATCCCATGAGGAGCAAAAATTTTAATTTTTTTGGATTCAGTAATATTTTCAACACATATTCATCAACTTTCACAACGAATTCATCATTTTTTGAATCTCACATAAAACGGTTCACATGCTAACCCCTCTTTTCTCTCTCTCATATATATATATATATATAAACTCTATATGGGAGGGTTAACGTGAGAACCATTTTTATTGTGAGAACGTAGAACCAAAAATGATGAATTCACAAAGTGAAAGTTGATGAATCCCGAAAAGTTATCGAATCCAAAAAATAAAATTTTCGTCACCATGGGATTCGAACCTGTGAAAATTTCTCGAATTGTTGAATTCATTAAGTTTCTCAACGATTCATCAACTTTCATAACTAATTCATTTGGTTCTTAGTTTTAGGATAAGAATGGTTCTCATTTGAACCAAACTTATATATATATATATATATATATATATATATATATAGGAAATGGTTGAAATAGAAACTAATTATCATGAGAACCGTAAGAATATTATATTGAACGTGTAAAGTAACTCTACTATGATAATGCACTAAAAGTATAATGTTGTTATAGTGAGATTATGTTATATGTTCAATGCAAAGTTCTCACAATTCTCATGATTAAGATTTTTATTGTAGATCAATCACACACACACACACACACACACATATATATATATATATGAGATGGATCAGGTAGGAAACGATAATTTGGTAGGAAATAAGAATGAATCTGGGCCTTTGATTTGCTATATCAATTGTTGAGATTTAATTTTCTAAAGTGCTAGCTTTATGTTTTGTGTGCCACACGGATTATTATGCAAAGATTAGAACTCTTCTTGTGCTACTGTCAAAGAATGAAAGATGTGCTAAACTAATATATTTAGCATATGTGCTACGAATGGATGAAATATGTGTATAAACTAACATGCAATATAGTAATTCTGATTATGTTATACAAATATGAAAGATGTACTATTATTCTGGATGAAATATGTGCTAAACTAACATGTGCAATATAGTAATTCTGATTGTGCTACAGAAATATGAAAGATGTGCTACTATTCCTATTTTCGTACATTAAAGAGCTTTCTCACCATAACCAACCTATATATATATATATATATATATATATATATATATAGAGAGAGAGAGAGAGAGAGAGAGAGAGAAAGATGATGGATCAGGTATGAAAGAAATCATTTGTAAGAAATAAAAATAAATCTAAGCTATTGACTTTAGTAAATCAATAGACAATATTAATTTACATTGTGTTACAGTACATTACTACATATGCTATACTTTAATTTCACATAATTTATTTAAAGGTTATACAAGTAATTGTGTTTTATGTTAAAAACGGTTATTTCCTTGATTTTATAGATTTGTTGTAATCTATCTTGTAAATTCTTATTTTAGATAGATTATATTTTTTTTGTTGCACTGGTAGAATAAATTCGTGGCATTTGTCGTACAACAATAAATTATGTTGTGTGATGTATAATGTGTGCCACATATTTATTAAAATAGTGCATGGTTTGTATTATATATAAGTGCTACAGAAAGTGCAAGTAGTGCAACAATAAATTATGTTTGCTTGATGTATAATTTGTGCCACATATTTATTAAATATGTGTTACAGAACGACTAGTTTGTGCAACATTATATTGAGCAGATTATAAATTCCATTTTTTCGTAAGTGGCGAGATTATCGGAAGTAAAGAGATTTATGTCTGGAGTAGCAGAGAAAATAAAAATAAATTTATACCAAATTTACCCTTATTCGAATTATTTAATAAAAAAAAATTGAAATCATTAGCTAAATTCTCTTAAATCTGGATGGTTGATATGGGCTAGATGTATGAATGTGATATATTCTTATTTTTTTATATTTATATGCATTCTCATCAGAACTATATATATATATATATATATATATAGAGAGAGAGAGAGAGAGAGGGAGAAACATAGTCAAATAGTTAAAAATCTCATTAAGACATACCTCACAAGTCACACCACCATAAGCCATGGCAATCTGGCGCGTCACCTCAACTTTCCGAAGGCGAAAAATGAAGGGAGCACACTTGATACAAAATCAATAATTCATTATTTAAAATGATATATATCCTTTAATTTTCTTTTTATTCAGTACTCATTTTTTTTTATTATATCAAGCAGTCCACCTGGAAAAAGTATTTTATTTACATCTTGATTAATGATTTTGATAAACTCATTGATGGGATATGGCCCAACCGCTCAGGCCCACTGGCAGGCCCAAACGAGCTGGGCTTGACCTAATGAACGGCCCCATGCGGTTAATGTTGAAGCCCAACATCTAAACCCTAGACCAAATCAAATGAGATATTCAAGGAGCAAGATATGGAAGGCGATATTCAAGGATCAAGATATGGAAGGAGATCGGATCCCACAAATCAAGGGATCCAGTACATCTTTAGAGATCCACAAACGTGTATAAATATGGGTTAAGTCGACGGTAGAAGGGTTAGCAACTATTAGAATATTAGAGAGCTTTTCAAGACATTTCATTGTAATCCTACATAGTGAAAGTATTGAGGAATCACCCTCCGTGGACGAGATCTTATTCTTGATCGAACCACGAAAAGCCTCGGTGTTCTTTACGCTTTTCATAAATCCGCACACTAGATTTATCATTACGCGTCGTCGTGGAAACTTCAAACAAAAAGCTTCGCTTTCTACAACTCAATGGCAAGAACTGTGCAAACTCTAGACGCGGTGGTGCCGGGCAACAACCGCTGGCGAGGATGATCAAGTAGTCACGCAGTCGCTGGAAGGGATCGCGAGGCCACAGAATAACACACCTGAGAGTCACATAGAAAACATTCCTATACACCCTCGTGATCGCCGCCCTAACGAAGAGGAAGATGCCGACCTCAATACCGGTGAACAGGCGGTTCACCGATCTCATGAGGTCCTCGGTCGAGCCGTGTCCGAATTCCGCAACGCCAACATAGGCCAATTCCAGAGTTTCCTCAACCAGAGGGCAAACGGAGCGGGCATCTTAAGAATGCTCGGACTGGTGGTTACGGGCGCTCGAGGTCGCTCGCCTCGGTAATCAACGCCACCTCGGTGCGATAGCTGAGAACGCGTACATCGCCCCGTCGCCCAAGTCAATCACCTCGACGGACGACCACAACCATTCGCCTCGCGCCACCCGTGAAGTCGCCACCGGAACACCGCCCATGGAGCCGAAAGGATGGAAGAGAGGAGAGGCGGGCCGATCTCCCTCGAAGAGACGATAGACGCCGCCACGGACTCCCACCCTCCGAGAGAGAGATGGCAACGAGCCCGGGGTTCGACCACACGGAGGATCATCTCCTTTATCCGTGGAAACTCGGATACGCCGCCCAAATGATATAGGGCACCCAACATCGCCGCTACGATGGTCTTGGATCCCTCCGACTTCCTTTTCGCCACACCACCAACATGGCGAATCAAGGAATGGAAGATTTTCGTCACGACCGACTATTTAATTACTTAATTAACCAAATAATCAAAGCTATGATCGGTTTAGTAATCGATAATCTCTTAATAACAATTGATTTTAGGAAATAGATTTTGAAAACAAACGGCAAAGATAACATTTGAAAATGAAATAAGCCAACCCGCACTCGAGAATATCCAACAAAATACAAACGGAACGCAACCTCGAAATACATACATAAGAATTTTTAAAAACATTTACAAGTTATCAAAAGTATGGTTTCACGCTTCAGGTTAACGTGAAGACTAATGAATGTCATGTACAAGACATGACACTCGGCCACGATAGTTCGCAGAAGAAAACAAAATAACTAATTCAATTTCGCCACACCTCTTCCATGCTCAACCCGCAACATAAAACACTTATTGGGCGTGAGTACTAGAAGTACCAGTGGTAAATGCTATTATAATGTTCAAAACTTATAACCTTGTTCAAGTAGACTTTTCTTTCAAATAATCTTTAGAAATCGAATTTATTAGTTCATAAGAAACATTGATCCTCATAACATATCACCACAATTTATTTTTAAACATATCAAGATCACATACCCGAGTTGGTCCCGAAGGATCTCAACTACGGTCATACCCTATCTCACGCTATTCGTAAAGGGAAGTAGGCCTCCTCCCGCAGACCATGGCCGGCCTACATGAGCAAGCTCACGACCATCTACCCGCACAAGAATTAACATCTTCCTACCGCAGATAGGTAATTGTCGTCATACCCACAATGTGGTAAAACATTTAGCGTGATTATCATGTGGTGATCAAATGTTTTCACAAGAAATCAAGCTCATAACATATCATGTGTTTAGCTTTATAATAAAGTTCGTAATGCATTACCCACCTCGTGACGTTTAATCTAATGACTTCGCTTCTTCTTCCTTTACTTCTGCTTTTCCTTGTGGATCCTTAGAACATAAAGATTATGTAAATCTTTAGTAATCTTCCTTTCTAATTTCGATATATGTTAACAACTATCAATTAACATATAACTTGTTTTACTAACGCCTAATTCTACCGAATTTCGCGAATAACGCTTAGAATAGGTATAGCCCATATAAATCAAACTACACCAATACCATCCCAAACTCCTCAATATCATCATTATATCATTAAACATACACTTAAGAACATTATACAAGACTAGTATCATATATTTCAATGTTAATCGCCTAAGGCGATTTAACTCAATATATATATACATTTGAATATCTACAACCCATTAAACATCAAATATCATATAATTATACTAAATTAACATCATTGATCATTAATTCATGATCCATTCAATTATAGATCAATTATATCACATATGAACATAACTTTCAACCTAAACTTTAATTTTTATAACTTTTGATATCTATGTCCAAAAATTCCCATAAATTCTATTTAGGCCTTATTTTTATCATAGATTACAAATATCAATTCAAATCCATGAAATAAAATCAAGAAATCAAAGTTCATGAAGTCCCCTTCATTTTCGAAAATTAGCATATCATATGTATAATTGAATTAAATTTATAAATTCATTTCATGCATTATTCATGTCCCTAAGCATGAATATCATGTCAAATTCATCAATAAAAATCAAAATCATCAAGTTCCCATCACATGAGATTTTCAAAATTTCAAGATTGTACAAACATAATTTAACTTCTAATTTCTTCATTTATATGGTTTTTATAAGCATACTTAAACTTATTTTCAAGCTTAATTCAATCATATCATAACATGTGAATCATATTCAAAATTTAGGTTTATGTACCATTCTTGAATTCCTAATCTTTATGAATTTAAACAATTTAAAACCATAGAACATGTTAATTATGCATAATAAACATACTTAAATCAATAAACATAACAATATTTAAACAAATCAATCATAAATAACACCTCCTAATTTTCGAAAATCCTAGGTCTTTAGAACATAAGATTCATCATTTTAAATTGTAAAAACTTATGTTAAATAAAGTCATTACCTTGCTTGGAGTGATTTACTAGCACCTTAACACTTAAATTTGGGATTAAAGATGAAAATTAAAATTTGTGTATGTGTGCTTGTGTGAGTGCCGAAAAATGAGGATGAAATTGGGGGTGGGAGATGATATATTTTATGTGTTGTGTTTCTAGAATGTGTATTTAAATTTAAATGTCATTTTGTATTCATTTTTCTTTAATTAAACACAAATTTCAATAAACTTATAATTATACTCCAAATTTTACTAAGGTCATACCTTAGTACATTTTAATTAGTAAGACTATATTTATAATAATTAATAAAATCAAATACAATTTATATTCATAATTTAATTTAGATTCATATGGTATAATCTAAATCACTTTATTTAATAAAATTCAATTCATTTCAATAATGCTTCTTAACTTTTTGAAAATTACATAAATAAATTCCTTAATCCTTAGTTATTAATAAAACAAATTTATTCAAGACTTTAATATCTTAAATAATATTTTATCTCATTTTATAAGAAAATACATGCAAAAATAATTAATGCAATCCATAGCATAATTTCTAATTTATAGCATTTTTCATACAAACATTCGTTAATAATCACAAAATTCACATTTCTAATAATTCTCTACATTTTCCGATTCCATATAATCAAATCTTAAATTAATCGGATTCATACCGATTAATATTTCACTATCTTGAATTTTATAGATTCTTAGAGCTTAAATAGCTTTTAAGCCCTTAATTATACCTAATTGCTTTAATAATTACTATAAGATTTTCGGTTACTACATTTTCATATGTGCAAAATCTTCCCGAGGTGTTGGTCTCCAACGCCCGACGTTGGTTCACCTCGCCCGAGCGACAAAGATACACCGCCGAGGATCTCATGGATCGCTTTAAATGGCGCTTCTACCGTAAGATGCCACCTCAAGAACCGTCGTCCGACTCGCCACCATCCGCTAGCGGACGGACGAGACGATGTCAATTTCGCCTCGTGATTCATCAAGGAGTCCTCAAAATTGATGAGAGTAACGATCTCACATCATCAATGCGCTCAAAACGGATCCGACTGGCGACCGAACAAAGAGATCACCAGAGAAAGTCAAGACGGCTAGCCGCCTGGACCACGGTCGACAACTACGCCAGGGGACGAGTCGATCGCAAGAAGAGAGACCGGACGGCGTAGGTCGAGAGGAAGAAGCCGGACGACCGAGGAAGAGGCACCGATCGCCAAGTGCCTTCGACAGATCAAGAAAGGCCCGATGGAATCGGTGCCGACCTCGCCAAACCCACGTGGCAACGCTACTCATCCGCTCAAATCGAGGGTCGAAATATTTGAGCCCATGTTGAGCTCTTCCCAAGCCCTCCCATGAAAGGAGGATCCAAGAAGAGGTCGACGGAGCAAGATTGTGATTATCACCAAGGGGTATGGTCACAATACGAGGATCGCGTAAACTTGAGCTCGCAGATCGACGAGCTCGTCCAGCGAGGATCGCTTAAGAAGTACCTCGGTGCGTCCCGGGCCGGGAATAAGAAGCGCAGAGGAAAGAATGGAGGTGGCAACAACTGTGGGCCGACCTCGACGACGACCCAACCTGAAGATGATGAGGACGATGGTCCCAACGCCACGGAGCAAGTCTATGCCATCACCGGACTGCCCATAGGTACGATGAGGTCGTCGTTGAAAACCAAGCTCGGAGACCGACCCCCGAGGAGCTAAAAAACAAACGACTCCGGGACGGTGAGAGCATCGTGTTCTACAATGATGACCCAGTGCCCAAGATCATGCCCCACTAAGACGCTATAACTATACAAGCCGTGGTGGGAAACAAGAACATCCACAGAGTCTACATCGACATCGGAGCCTCTATCAGCATCATCTTCCAGAGCTACCTGGACAAACTCGAGGTCTGAGGGATCCAAAAACATCCCGCACCGTCCAAACTACGGAGCTTCACTCAAGAGACGGTCCAACCAGAAGGCGTTATCACCCTTCCGGTCACTGTAGGACGTGCTCCCAAGTCGGTCACCAAGGCCATCCAGTTCTTCCTGGTCCGAGCTCCCTTTCCATACAACATCATCCTTGGGAGAGACTGGCTCTACGCCACCACGGCCGCCCGCTCGGCCTACCACCTCACCATCAAGATACCAACCCGGTGGGAGTGCTAAGCATCCAGGGGTGACCAAACAACAGCCTAAAGAATGCCTACGAGTCTCAACCTGTGATGTGGCCTTACCTCGTGCCTAGCAACTACGTAAACCTCGAAAGCGCCACCCCGGACAATCTAACCGACGACCTCCACTATACGATGACGACCCTTCCAAGGTCGTCAAGGTCGGACCTGTGGTCCAACTGATATTCGACAAAGACGTCGTGCAGCCTTCGAGGAATACAGGACGTGTTCGCATGGTCCCACTCGACATGACCGGTGTCACCCAGCTCATCACCACCGACTCAACATCGACCCGGCTACCAAACCGCCGCGGCGGAAGAAAGAGGGTTTATGGCAGAGCGCACAGTCATAAGAGACGAGGTGACCCAACCCAAGAGGCCAAAATTGCTCGAGGTCAAGCACCCGACCGGATGGCTAATCCATCGTGGTCCAAAACCGGGAGGGAGTGGCGCATGTGTCGACTATACCGACTCAACAAACACCGCCTCAAAGGATCGCTACCTCCTCTGATATCGACAAGAAAGTGGAGGCACCGGTGGGCCACAAATTTTCGCTTCGGATCTGCATAAGGGTACCACCAAGTCTTAATGAGTAAGGAGGATGCCCCAAAACGGCGCTCATCATCGACTTGGTGCCAGATATCGAAAAATGCCTTCGCCCGAAAACGCTTCTGAGCTACCTACAAAGGATGGTTGACGCAATATTCAAAGATCATATTGGGAAGATCGTCGAGGTCTCGTCGACGACATCGTGTCAAAAGCAAAAATGTAAAGTTGCACCGACGACCTCAAAACTATCCTCCAACTCCCTAGGTCGGCCAACCTCAAGCTCAACCCCCAAAAGTGCACATTCATGGTGAAGACGGAAATTCTGGGATGCTGGGTTTCACAAGAAGGCTTGAAGGCCAATCCCACCAAGGTGAAGACAATACTGACATGCAATCACAAACAATCCGTGAGATCCACAAACTCAACGGATGCTTGGCATTCTCACAGATTTCTATCTCGGGCTGCGAGAGGCAACTTCCTTTCTTCAAGATCTTGAGAAGAGCTCAACTCGCCTCGGGAGGAAGAACATCATGTCGCCTTCACCCACCTGAAAGAGTACCTCGCCGACCGCCCACATCGTCCGCCCAGAAGGCGAGCCTTTCTTTATATCCGTCTCCTGACGGGCAATCAAAGATCGGCATCGCGCGAGATGAGATCGGACGACAACTCCCTATCTACTTATCGGTTGAGCTCTCAAAGGACCGAGACTAGGTACACCACTTCAAAAACTAGCGTTGCACCGGTGAACGCAAGCGACGCCTCCGACCTTATTTCCAAGCCCATTCAATCCGTGCTTCGATCGACTTACCCCCGAGACAAGTCTTGTCAAGACCGAATCATCGTATGAGGCTGTGGGCACTGGAGCTCGGTGAGCATGACATCTTATACTCCCCGCACCGCCATAAAGGGCAAGCTTAGCCGATTTCGTTAGAGGTCAATTCACTGAGGTCACCCCACCAGAGAGGACACCACCCCGCTCACAACGGAGGAACTCCCTCGAACTACCCGATGGCATTGGAAGATGTATGGACGGGGCTTCAGCAAAACAGTGTGAGCTGCATCTTGCCTCGGCCCGAAAACAAGAAGTGACCTATGCCTCCGGTTTACCTTCCCGACCACAAATAACGAGGTGGAGTATGAAGCCTTATCTCGGACTCCGCCTCGCAAAGGAATTGAGAGGAAAGATCCAAATCTTTGGAGATTCCTGTGTCGTGGTAAACCAAGTCTTAGGCAAATCACGAGGCCAAAGAGGATCGAATGAAGCAATACCTTGAGAAGGCTAAGGAGATGTCAATGTAATACCCGTATTTACATGTAGATTAACCCATAATTAAGATCTCATTAAGAAGGAATTGCATCCTTAAGAAAGAGTTGGTTAAGTTAGAAGCTTTGCATTAAGCTTCGAGTCGAGACGATAGAATTTCGACAGATTTGAGATAGAATCTGAGATAAGATCCTTAAATCTAGTCGAACATAAGAAGACCTAGATTTAAATAGTCTTGATATGATAGATACATGCTCAACGAAGTCTTGATTTCAGAAAATTGAGAATTTCAAAATTTACGGTTTTATGACGTCGGCGTTTGTCGATTAAGCTCGGATGAAGAGCAAAATATTTAAAATGGTTTTTAAGGTCAAAAATATGTTTAATAAGTATATTTTGATGTTTATGAGTAATTATTGAGGTTTAAAGTAGAGATTCAAAAGAGGTTGTTTTATCGGATAATTTGTGTCGATTTCTTGCGATAAAAACGTTATGCATTATTCTACAATAATTATATTTAATTTCTAATTAAAATCTATGATTTATGTATTAAATAAATAAGAAAAAGAAAGTAAAAGAAAAAGGGTTCTAGAAATAGGATGAATAATCCTTTTATTTAAGAAAATCAAAATTTAATTATTTATTACATAAGCTTAATACATACTTTATACTTTAAGATCATTATCATCATCATTTGAGCTCCCCAAACTCACGCAACACACACTCACACACTCAGCAAATTTTGAAAAAATTGGGCCAAAAATAGGAAGATCCGGCCGTTGAATTTTCGATCGGTCTTCGAATAGAGGTATAATCTCGTACCGAGAACACATCTATGGTTTTAAAATTTTAAAATTATGATCATATGTTGAATTTAGTTTTTGGTCATTTGGGAGAATTATGATTAATTATGTTTTGTTGATTATTTATGAATATTATGATAGATTCGACGCTCACGTATTGTTCGACGTTGAATTTGTAAAGCATATGTTTATTGTTTGAAAGTTCTTGTAAATTTCAAAATAAGGGATGTTTGATCTTGAATATATGATGTTTATATGATTGAATTTTCTTCATATATATGTTATTGGATTGATATAAACGTGTTTGGAGCAAGAAAACGTTTAAAATCGAAACTATGTACAAAATCCCAATATGGCCGAAACCCTAGGCCTTATGTTGTTGGATTTTGATTTTATTTGATCATTTTGACTTCATATTTGAATTCTATGAGATAAATAAAGTCTAAAATAATTTATTCGATTTTTCCACGACGATTCAAAACGGTGAAATTTTAGTTTGTCGGCGAAAATTAGTTTTCAAAGCCAAAGCTTTGATATTTATGTTTTATTGATAAAATGATGATATTTAATGATAGTTGAGCATGTATATAGGTTCGTTGGTGTTAGATGACGTCTCACGTGAATTTTCGACGTTAGACCTTAAGTGACATCTTAAGGGGATTTTCGGTTATTGGTTAAGATGAGATGATTGAAGCTTGTTGTTGAGTTTCCTATGCATATTGAGACTTATGGTGATGAATTGAAGGAGTTTGGGCTATGTTTGGTTGATCTGGTGTTGATTTGGCGATGCGTTTTATAAACGTTACGCTTCCGAATTTTCGATAGAAATTGTTGTTAATAAGATTCTAGAGGATGCAATGACCCAAGTTTTGATAACCATAGTGTCTTAGATTTGATATCGAGAAGATATGGTCGTGTCGACGACTAAGATAAGTAATGTTCTTGTTTGGCTCTTGATAGACTTATATGCCGTTTCATATGGATAAAGAAAGAAATGGAATTGAAATTGGAAATTAGTTCCTTAGCTCTAAGGAACATCCAGGTGGGTATAAGTATTCTCTATAATAATATGCTTATGCTTTGAAATATTTTCAAATGATATAATATGTTTATGCATGAAAGATGACATGAGATTTTATGATATGCATTGATTTGAAAAGTTGATTGACTTGCCAATGTTTTTAAGTATGAGCATAAGCATGATGCACTACCTATCCACGGGAAAGAAAGAAAAGAAAGAAAGAAAAAGAAAGAATTTACCGACGTCGGGTATGACCGTAGTTGAGAACCTTCGGGTCCAACTCGGGTATGTGATATTAAGGTGTTTGAGAAGGAGGCTCTTCTCAACACGCATAAAGAATCCGTGGATATGGGAAGGAGAAGAAAGTTGCATGCAAACATGATACATGCATATGCATATGATATTATGATGATATGAAAGCAAGTAAGTATTTATTTATGAAAGTACATGTTATGGCAAGTCAAGTTTATAGCCCTAAGGGCAAAGTTTATCTTTATGTTTTTGGCGTATACCCACTGAGTGCATTTTTTGTACTCACGCCCTGCATATATTTCTAAATATGCAGGTTGAGCTGGAGAGAATGCTGGAATCGAATGCTGCGCGAATGAGCTTCTCTAAATGTTGATTCATATTAAGGTTTTTCTATTGTTATTGATATGTTTTATTGCCCAGAGAGTTATCTCTTCATACATAATTCTCAGCCACGTTTCGTTGCCGAGCTTTGACCTTACTTGCTTATATGTTCTGATACGATAAAGTGATCATGTCCAATGTTCGGTGAACAAGGATTGCTCAAATGTTCAGAATGGTTTTCGTTGGAGTCAGTATTATTCGGTTAAACCGTTGTCATTCCTTGTTTTAAATTGTTGATAAATTCTTCTTGTTGACAAAACATTCTTGGAAACCTACTTTATATTTTACCTTCTTGAACCGTAAATGTTAGATTCATTCATAAAGAAAGTTGTTGTCATCTCTTTTCTTGACATATGTTTGAACCCGTTGTCGTTAAATTTTCTTCCTAATCCTGAGTCACGGCCTAATTACCTGATTAGGTAGTCGGGTCGTGACAGAATGGTATCAGAGCGATTTTGAGTTCTGAACCTGTGAGGCTTTGTAAAATTTTGCAGTTTGTGCACAGTCTTGAAATCTTAGCATGTAAATCCTTGCGAATTCTTGTACAGTTTGTGTGTTGACTTGAATTTTAAATTCAAGAATTCTTGTGAGAATTGTGCAGTTTGTGCACCTTGAGTATGGAAATTCTTTTGAGCTGACTCTGTTTGAGAAAATGAATTATAAAATCAGTTGTTTGATTCTGATTTGAAAAAAATGAGTTAATGAGATAATTGTTCTTGAGAGAAGCTCAGCATTCGATTTCGTCATCTCTAGCTCAACAGGTAAAAGCTTATGCTTATGATTATAGTTATCATAGTTGATGATTGAATATGTATATGTTTAAAATGAATATTGCTTATTGAGCTAAAGTTGGAAGGAAATCATGAGAAAGAAAGATGGCGAAACAATATGAATAAGTTTTCTGCAAGAGTTCGAGTATTGTTTTATCTATGATGACGAAGATCATATGGACAGCTTAGAAGAGTACGACTTGTTTGTCGTCGTCCTGTTGTTGTTATCTTGTTGTCGACGTTACGTTGTCACCGCTTCGCTTATATTCGCCAAGAAAGATCAAAGAGAATTTCTATCTATACGCATCGACGAGCAAGATACCTTAGACGAAATTCTCGCTTGATTCTATCGATTATGGAAAGAGACGCTTGAGTAAGACGATCGAGATTTGATGGAAAATTTCAGCTTGATCTCTTTATTGCCTAAAGAGTGACAAGATTGGGTTGTTCTTGTTTCCATTGATTATGTTAGGTCTGGCTTTATTGTTTTGAGCAAATTGATTCTCCAGACTCCTAGTTACCATAAAATTTTAATATTTGGTTCATTCGAGCCCCTCTCTTTTGATTCATTTTTCTATTGCTAAATCTATTTCAGCTTGTTCATCAACTTCGTTGGTTGAAAATTTCTTCTCCAATGGAGGATGATGATGGTGAAAATCTTGAAACCAAAGATGTTAAATCTTTTATGCCCGAGCATAATACTAGCACCTTATTCTAAAACTAGAGTCTTCCTTATCAAATGCTCACTAGTTATATCTAAATCGATATAGATCTTGTACAAATTGATTATTCTTAAATCGATATTGAAATTGCCCTTATTGATTTAGATTAATGCGATCGACCAGATCTCTCGAAATTCCTACATCGATCGATTCATTCTATTTACTTATGTTTCCAAGACTTCTCCTTTGGAGACTTGAGAAAAGATTCATGCTAATTCATCGAGACCCAAGTATCTCAAAATTTTTGAGTATGAACTCGAGTGGTACCAATTGTTGGCACAAAGACGTACCATAACCCCGGATATTGGCCAAGTACTTTTCAAAGACAACCTTTTGGGGACAGAATGGAAACTAATAGTCATAGATTGTATCAGACGTGTTTGTCGGAGATATCCAAGCATCCATATACAAAACTCAGATGACAAAGTTATTCTTTGTTTGTGGAAGTCATCAGAGAGACAAATTCCTTTCCTTGAGATCTATACGATCATTTTGCTATCCAACTATTTCATTTCACATTATAACTTTGTGATAAGCAATTTTGAAGATCTTTGCGATCTGAGTCTGTTTTCAATTGAAAACTTTTTCCTAATTCTGGATAAGAAAAATATGCTGCATTTTGGCATTCGTTTGCAATGCAGTACATCACCCAGAAAAAGAAATTCTCATTCATTATTCTGAAGAGGAGGAATAAGAAAGCACAATTCTTTTCAAAACTTACTTGTACCTTCTCTTTTTAAACCGATTATAGAATTGCAGAATCTTTCGGTGTCAAAATCTTTTATCCTTTAATGAAGTGGATAACCCAGTTGATATTAAAGAATGAGTTCACTTCGTTGAACAAGTTTTCAAGTTTTGGAGAACTCTGATCAGGAATATCTCCTATGTATATCGTTAATGTTACAGGATCAACAGCTTTGATGAAGAGTACGTCGAAAGTTCTTTCCTCCGAGTACTTAAAGAATTTTACGCGAGAGCAATTCAAAGAAGAATTTTACGAAAAAGTGTATACCTCGAATTTCGCAAACGTAACGAGATTTAGTTTACTTAGTATGAGCGCAGAGAAAGAAGATTGTCGCATTATAAGGTCGTGAATTCGCATCAATTCGTGATGCTCTTTATAAAGTTGAAAGATGAGAAGACATACGTGTTGGTTACCAAATCGAGCGTGGGTGACAATCGATCGACTCACGAAATACGATTATGTTATTCGACTCTTATCACGTATGGAGTCATGTTAGCTCAAGTATACGCCGAAAGATAATACGCTTACATAGAATGCTCGCCTCAATTATCTTAAATCGAGACTTCAAGTTTACATCTCATTTTGGATGAGTTATAATAAAGTGGATACAAGATCGAATTGCAGTACAACTTTTATCTACAATAGATGATCAATCTAAATGGACCATCCAGATGTTAGAAGACAAGATCAAAACGACAATTTATATGGCGCCCATGAAGTCTTTTACGATAGCAAGTGTAGATCGTCGTTTTATTTAAAACGTATTTGAAGAAGAAAGTGCTTGGACCAGAAGCAATTAAAGAAATGGTCGTAATCGTACGACAAGTTAAGACAAGAATCCAAGACGTTATCGAGATGTATCGAATCATACGAGATTCAAGAAAGATTGGCAAGTCGCTCATGATAAGCATTTTCTCCAAGTTTGAAAATATTCGCAATGTATTCTATATGCTACAGATATAAAGCTATGTGTTTAATTCAAACACATGACACATTAAGAGAGCAAATGTTCGTGAACAAGATTTAAGCTATGAAAGATAGCGAATCGCCTTAAATCGACATGGAAGTATGATGATTTAGAAGAGACGACATGGAAGTTAAAGATCGATGATAAAGAAGTGCTCGAGCTTTTGTCGACGTACAAATTTCGAGGACTAAATTTTTGTAAGGTGAGAATGTAATACCCGTATTTACAATGTAGATTAACCCATAATTAAGATCTCATTAAGAAGGAATTGCATCCTTAAGAAAGAGTTGGTTAAGTTAGAAGCTTTGCATTAAGCTTCGAGTCGAGACGATAGAATTTCGATGATTTGAGATAGAATCGAGATAAGATCCTTAAATCTAGTCGAACATAAGAAGACCTAGATTTAAATAGTCTTGATATGATAGATACATGCTCAACGAAGTCTTGATTTTAAAATTGAGAATTTCAAAATTTACGGTTTTATGACGTCGGCGTTTGTCGATTAAGCTCGGATGAAGAGCAAAATATTTAAAATGGTTTTAAGGTCAAAAATATGTTTAATAAGTATATTTTGATGTTTATGAGTAATTATTGAGGTTTAAAGTAGAGATTCAAAAGAGGTTGTTTTATCGGATAATTTGTGTCGATTTCTCATGATAAAACGTTATGCATTATTCTACAATAATTATATTTAATTTCTAATTAAAATCTATGATTTATGTATTAAATAAATAAGAAAAAGAAAGTAAAAGAAAAAGGGTTCTAGAAATAGGATGAATAATCCTTTTATTTAAGAAAATCAAAATTTAATTATTTATTACATAAGCTTAATACATACTTTATACTTTAAGATCATTATCATCATCATTTGAGCTCCCCAAACTCACGCAACACACACTCACACACTCAGCAAATTTTGAAAAAATTGGGCCAAAAATAGGAAGATCCGGCCGTTGAATTTTCGATCGGTCTTCGAATAGAGGTATAATCTCGTACCGAGAACACATCTATGGTTTTAAAATTTTAAAATTATGATCATATGTTGAATTTAGTTTTTTGGTCATTTGGGGAGAATTATGATTAATTATGTTTTGTTGATTATTTATGAATATTATGATAGATTCGACGTCTACGTATTGTTTGACGTTGAATTTGTAAAGCATATGTTTATTGTTTGAAAGTTCTTGTAAATTTCGAAAATAAGGGGATGTTTGATCTTGAATATATGATGTTTATATGATTGAATTTTCTTCATATATATGTTATTGGATTGATATAAACGTGTTTGGAGCAAGAAAAACGTTTAAAATCGAAACTATGTACAAAATCCCAATATGGCCGAAAACCCTAGGCCTTATGTTGTTGGATTTTTGATTTTATTTGATCATTTTGACTTCATATTTGAATTCTATGAGATAAATAAAGTCTAAAATAATTTATTCGGATTTTTCCGCCGACGTATTCAAAAACGGTGAAATTTTAGTTTGTCGGCGAAAATTAGTTTTCAAAGCCAAAGCTTTGATATTTATGTTTTATTGATAAAATGATGATCTTTAATGATAGTTGAGCATGTATATAGGTTCGTTGGTGTTAGATGACGTCTCACGTGAATTTTCGACGTTAGACCTTAAGTGACATCTTAAGGGGATTTTCGAAGCTGTTGTTGAGTTTCCTATGCATATTGAGACTTATGGTGATGAATTGAAGGAGTTTGGGCTATGTTTGGTTGATCTGGTGTTGATTTGGCGATGCGTTTTATAAACGTTACGCTTCCGAATTTTCGATAGAAATTGTTGTTAATAAGATTCTAGAGGATGCAATGACCCAAGTTTTGATAACCATAGTGTCTTAGATTTGATATCGAGAAGATATGGTCGTGTCGACGACTAAGATAAGTAATGTTCTTGTTTGGCTCTTGATAGACTTATATGCCGTTTCATATGGATAAAGAAAGAAATGGAATTGAAATTGGAAATTAGTTCCTTAGCTCTAAGGAACATCCAGGTGGGTATAAGTATTTTCTATAATAATATGCTTATGCTTTGAAATATTTTCAAATGATATAATATGTTTATGCATGAAAGATGACATGAGATTTTATGATATGCATTGATTTGAAAAGTTGATTGACTTGCCAATGTTTTTAAGTATGGGCATAAGCATGATGCACTACCTATCCACGGGAAAGAAAGAAAAGAAAGAAAGAAAAAGAAAGAATTTACCGACGTCGGGTATGACCGTAGTTGAGAACCTTCGGGTCCAACTCGGGTATGTGATACTAAGGTGTTTGAGAAGGAGGCCTACTTCTCAACACGCATAAAGAATCCGTGGATATGGGAAGGAGAGAAGAAAGTTGCATGCAAACATGATACATGCATATGCATATGATATTATGATGATATGAAAGCAAGTAAGTATTTATTTATGAAAGTACATGTTATGGCAAGTCAAGTTTATAGCCTAAGGGCAAAGTTTATCTTTATGTTTTTGGCGTATACCCACTGAGTGCATTTTTGTACTCACGCCCTGCATATATTTCTAAATATGCAGGTTGAGCTGGAGAGAATGCTGGAATCGAATGCTGCGCGAATGAGCTTCTCTAAATGTTGATTCATATTAAGGTTTTTCTATTGTTATTGATATGTTTTATCGCCGCAGAGTTATCTCTTCATACATAATTCTCACCACGCTTCGCTTGCGAGCTTTGACCTTACTTGCTTATATGTTCTGATACGATAAAGTGATCATGTCCAATGTTCGGTGAACAAGGATTGCTCAAATGTTCAGAATGGTTTTCGTTGGAGTCAGTATTATTCGGTTAAACCGTTGTCATTCCTTGTTTTAAATTGTTGATAAATTCTTCTTGTTGACAAAACATTCTTGGAAACCTACTTTATATTTTACCTTCTTGAACCGTAAATGTTAGATTCATTCATAAAGAAAGTTGTTGTCATCTCTTTTCTTGACATATGTTTGAACCCGTTGTCGTTAAATTTTCTTCCTAATCCCGAGTCACGCCTAATTACCTGATTAGGTAGTCGGGTCGTGACAGAATGGTATCAGAGCGATTTTGAGTTCTGAACCTGTGAGGCTTTGTAAAATTTTGCAGTTTGTGCACAGTCTTGAAATCTTAGCATGTAAATCCTTGCGAATTCTTGTACAGTATGTGTGTTGACTTGAATTTTAAATTCAAGAATTCTTGTGAGAATTATGCGGTTTGTGCACCTTAGTATGGAAATTCTTTTGGTGACTGCTTTGAGAAAATGAATTATAAAATCAGTTGTTTGATTCTGATTTGAAAAAAATGAGTTAATGAGATAATTGTTCTTGAGAGAAGCTCAGCATTCGATTTCGTCATCTCTAGCTCAACAGGTAAAAGCTTATGCTTATGATTATAGTTATCATAGTTGATGATTGAATATGTATATGTTTAAAATGAATATTGCTTATTGAGCTAAAGTTGGAAGGAAATCATGAGAAAGAAAAGATGGCAGAACAATATGAATAAGTTTTCTGCAAGAGTTCGAGTATTGTTTTATCTATGATGACGAAGATCATATGGACAGCTTAGAAGAGTACGACTTGTTTGTCGTCGTCCTGTTGTTGTTATCTTGTTGTCGACGTTACGTTGTCACCGTTTCGTTTATATTCGTCAGCAAAGATCAAAGAGAATTTCTATCTATACGCATCAGATGAGCAGTATACCTTAGACGAAATTCTCGTTTGATTCTATCGATTGCGGAAAGAGACGTTTGAGTAAGACGTATCGAGATTTGATGGAAAATTTCAGTTGATCTCTTTATTGCCTAAAGAGTGACAAGATTGGGTTGTTGCTGTTTCCATTGATTATGTTAGGTCTGGCTTTATTGTTTTGAGCAAATTGATTCTCCAGACTCCTAGTTACCATAAAATTTTAATATTTGGTTCATTCGAGCCCCTCTCTTTTGATTCATTTTTCTCTATTGCTAAATCTATTTCAGTTGTTCATCAACTTCAGTTGGTTGAAAAATTTCTTCTCCAATGGAGGATGATGATGGTGAAAATCTTGAAACCAAAGATGTTAAATCTTTTATGCCTGAGCATAATACTAGCACCTTATTCTAAAACTAGAGTCTTCCTTATCAAATGCTCAGCTAGTTATATCTAAATATGATATAGATCTTGTACAAATTGATTATTCTTAAATCGATATTGAAATTGCCCTTATTGATTTAGATTAATGCGATCAGCTTTTTGTATCTCTTGAAATTCCTACATCGATTCAGTTCATTCTATTTACTTATGTTTCCAAGACTTCTCCTTTGGAGACTTGAGAAAAGATTCATGCTAATTCATCGAGACCCAAGTATCTCAAAATTTTTGAGTATGAACTCGAGTGGTACCAATTGTTGGCACAAAGACAGCCCATAACCACGGATATTGGCCAAGTACTTTTCAAAGACAACCTTTGGGGACGAATGGAAACTAATAGTCATAGATTGTATCGACGTGTTTGCCGGAGATATCCAAGCATCCATATACAAAACTCGATGACAAAGTTATTCTTTGTTTGTGGAAGTCATCAGAGAGACAAATTCCTTTCCTTGAGATCTATACGATCATTTTGCTATCCAACTATTTCATTTCACATTATAACTTTGTGATAAACAATTTTGAAGATCTTTGCGATCTGAGTCTGTTTTCAATTGAAAACTTTTTCCTAATTCTGGATAAGAAAAATATGCTGCATTTTGGCATTCGTTTGCAATGCAGTACATCACCCAGAAAAAGAAATTCTCATTCATTATTCTGAAGAGGAGGAATAAGAAAGCACAATTCTTTTCAAAACTTACTTGTACCTTCTCTTTTTAAACCGATTATAGAATTGCAGAATCTTTCGGTGTCAAAATCTTTTATCCTTTAATGAAGTGGATAACCCAGTTGATATTAAAGAATGAGTTCACTTCGTTGAACAAGTTTTCAAGTTTTGGAGAACTCTGATCAGGAATATCTCCTATGTATATCGTTAATGTTACAGGATCAACAGTTTTGATGAAGAGTACGTCGAAAAGTTCTTTCCTCCGAGTACTTAAAGAATTTTACGCGAGAGCAATTCAAAGAAGAATTTTACGAAAAGTGTATACCTCGGAATTCTGCAAACAGAACGAGATTTAGTTTACGAGTATGAAGCAGAGAAAGAAGATTGTCGCATTATAAGGTCGTGAATTCTGCAGATCAATTCGTGATGCTCTTTATAAAGTTGAAAAGATGAGAAGACATACGTGTTGGTTACCAAATCGAAGCGTAGGTGACAATCGATCGACTCACGAAATACGATTATGTTATTCTGACTCTTATCACGTATGGAGCTGACAAGTTAGCTCAAGTATACGCCGAAAGATAATACGTTTACATAGAATGCTCGTCTCAATTATCTTAAATCGAGACTTCAAGTTTACATCTCATTTTGGATGAGTTATAATAAAGTGGATACAAGATCGAATTGCAGTACAACTTTTATCTACAATAGATGATCAATCTAAATGGACCATCCAGATGTTAGAAGACAAGATCAAAACGACAATTTATATGGCGCTCCATGAAGTCTTTTACGATAGCAAGTGTAGATCGTCGTTTTATTTAAAACGTATTTGAAGAAGAAAGTGCTTGGACCGTATAATTAAAGAAATGGTCGTAATCGTGCGACAAGTTAAGACAAGAATCCAAGACGTTATCGAGATGTATCGAACTGTACGAGATTCAAGAAAGATTGGCAAGTCGTCTACAGATAAGCATTTTCTCCAAGTTTGAAAATATTCGCAATGTATTCTATATGCTACAGATACAAAGCTATGTGTTTAATTCAAAACACATGACACATTAAGAGAGCAAATGTTCGTGAACAAGATTTAAGCTATGAAAGATAGCCAGAATGCGTCTTAAATCGACATGGAAGTATGATGATTTAGAAGAGACGACATGGAAGTTAAAGATCAGATGATAAAGAAGTGCTCTGAGCTTTTGCTGACGTGCCAAATTTCGAGGACGAAATTTTTGTAAGGGGGTGAGAATGTAATACCCCGTATTTCTGTAACAGAGATTAACCCATAATTAAGATCTCATTAAGAAGGGAATTGCATCCTTAAGAAAGAGTTGGTTAAGTTAGAAGCTTTTGCATTAAGCTTCGAGTTGAGACGATAGAATTTCGACAGATTTGAGATAGAATCTGAGATAAGATCCTTAAATCTAGTCGAACATAAGAAGACCTAGATTTAAATAGTCTTGATATGATAGATACATGCTCAACGAAGTCTTGATTTCAGAAAATTGAGAATTTCAAAATTTACGGTTTTATGACGTCGGCGTTTGTCGATTAAGCTCGGATGAAGAGCAAAATATTTAAAATGGTTTTTAAGGTCAAAAATATGTTTAATAAGTATATTTTGATGTTTATGAGTAATTATTGAGGTTTAAAGTAGAGATTCAAAAGAGGTTGTTTTATCGGATAATTTGTGTCGATTTCTTGCGATAAAAACGTTATGCATTATTCTACAATAATTATATTTAATTTCTAATTAAAATCTATGATTTATGTATTAAATAAATAAGAAAAAGAAAGTAAAAGAAAAAGGGTTCTAGAAATAGGATGAATAATCCTTTTATTTAAGAAAATCAAAATTTAATTATTTATTACATAAGCTTAATACATACTTTATACTTTAAGATCATTATCATCATCATTTGAGCTCCCAAACTCACGCAACACACACTCACACACTCAGCAAATTTTGAAAAATTGGGCAAAAATAGGAAGATCCGTAGTTGAATTTTCGATCGGTCCTTCTATAGAGGTATAATCTCGCATCGAGAACACATCTATGGTTTTAAAATTTTAAAATTATGATCATATGTTGAATTTAGTTTTTTGGTCATTTGGGGAGAATTATGATTAATTATGTTTTGTTGATTATTTATGAATATTATGATAGATTCGACGTCTACGTATTGTTTGACGTTGAATTTGTAAAGCATATGTTTATTGTTTGAAAGTTCTTGTAAATTTCGAAAATAAGGGGATGTTTGATCTTGAATATATGATGTTTATATGATTGAATTTTCTTCATATATATGTTATTGGATTGATATAAACGTGTTTGGAGCAAGAAAACGTTTAAAATCGAAACTATGTACAAAATCCCATATGGCCGAAACCCTAGGCCTTATGTTGTTGGATTTTTATTTTATTTGATCATTTGACTTCATATTTGAATTCTATGAGATAAATAAAGTCTAAAATAATTTATTCGGATTTTTCCGCCGACGTATTCAAAAACGGTGAAATTTTAGTTTGTCGGCGAAAATTAGTTTTCAAAGCCAAAGCTTTGATCTTTATGTTTTATTGATAAAATGATGATCTTTAATGATAGTTGAGCATGTATATAGGTTCGTTGGTGTTAGATGACGTCTCACGTGAATTTTCGACGTTAGACCTTAAGTGACATCTTAAGGGGATTTTCGGTTATTGGTTAAGATGAGATGATTGAAGCTTGTTGTCGAGTTTCCTATGCATATTGAGACTTATGGTGATGAATTGAAGGAGTTTGGGCTATGTTTGGTTGATCCGGTGTTGATTTGGCGATCGCTTTATAAACGTTACTGTCTTAATTTTCGATAGAAATTGTTGTTAATAAGATTCTAGAGGATGCAATGACTAGAGTCGGAAAATTGGCCCGGCCGATGGGCGGCCGGGTACCGGAATTGGGGTCGGTTGGGCTCAGAAAATAAGGGCTAAAAAAATCGGGCCTAAAAAGCCCGCCCACATAGCCCGACGGGCCTATCGGGCTTTGGGGCTAAAAAGCCCGGGGTTTTCGGGCTAAAAAGCCCGCCCACACATTTCAAGTTTTAATATTTTATATTAGTAGTAAATACTAAATAGTAAATATAGAAAATAAAATGAATGACAATTAAAAACTCCTCATTTCGTCCATCCCTCTCTCTATTACATTTCTTTAAGATCGATGTTTGATGTTTGATGATATTTGTAACTTTAAGTTTATCTTATTTACGTTGAAATTAATATTAGATTTGTTAGTAGATTTAATTTATTTTATTTATTTTGAAATAGATGTTAGTAGACGTAATTTATCTTATTTACTTTGAAATTGATGTTAGTAGATTTAATTTATTTATTGATATCATATTTTTTTGAAATTAAAAATAATATCTTATTAAATTAAATATTGGGCGGGTTTAGCCGGTGGCGATGGCCCGATGACAATGGGCTAGGCTACCACATTTTCACTGATAGCATTTGGTCCGCCATTTCTACCCTAGAAACCACAAGCCCATTGGGTAGGTCACAAATGACCACCCATTTGCCACTCTAGCAATGACCCAAGTTTTGATAACCATAGTGTCTTAGATTTGATATCGAGAAGATATGGTCGTGTCGACGACTAAGATAAGTAATGTTCTTGTTTGGCTCTTGATAGGCTTATATGCCGTTTCATATGGATAAAGAAAGAAATGGAATTGAAATTGGAAATTAGTTCCTAAGCTCTAAGGAACATCCAGGTAGGTATAAGTATTTTCTATAATAATATTCTTATGCTTTGAAATATTTTCAAATGATATAATATGTTTATGCATGAAAGATGACATGAGATTTTATGATATGCATTGATTTGAAAAGTTGATTGACTTGCCAATGTTTTTAAGTATGAGCATAAGCATGATGCACTACCTATCCACGGGAAAGAAAGAAAAGAAAGAAAGAAAAAAGAAAGAATTTACCGATGTCGGGTATGACCGTAGTTGAGAACCTTCGGGTCCAACTCGGGTATGTGATATTAAGGTGTTTGAGAAGGAGGCCTACTTCTCAACACGCATAAAGAATCCGTGGATATGGGAAGGAGAGAAGAAAGTTGCATGCAAACATGATACATGTATATGCATATGATATTATGATGATATGAAAGCAAGTAAGTATTTATTTATGAAAGTACATGTTATGGCAAGTCAAGTTTATAGCCCTAAGGGCAAAGTTTATCTTTATGTTTTTGGCGTATACCCACTGAGTGCATTTTTTGACTCACACCCTGCATATATTTCTAAATATGCAGGTTGAGCTGGAGAGAATCTTTGAATCGAATGCTTTGTGAAGAGCTTCTCTAAATGTTGATTCATATTAAGGTTGTTCTATTGTTATTGATATGTTTTATTGCCTAGAGATTTATGTCTTCATACATAATTCTCAGCCACGTTTCGTTGCCGAGCTTTGACCTTACTTGCTTATATGTTCTGATACGATAAAGTGATCATGTCGATGTTCGGTGAACAAGGATTGCTCAAATGTTCGTAATGGTTTCGTTGGAGTCGAGATTATTCGGTTAAACCGTTGTCATTCCTTGTTTTAAATTGTTGATAAATTCTTCTTGTTAACAAAACATTCTTGGAAACCTACTTTATATTTTACCTTCTTGAACCGTAAATGTTAGATTCATTCATAAAGAAAGTTGTTGTCATCTCTTTCTTGACATATGTTTGAACCCGTTGTCGTTAAATTTTCTTCCTAATCACGAGTCGCGCCTAATTACACGATTAGGTAGTCGGTCGTGACAAAATGCCCGGCGCCGACTTCACGCCACGCCGAAGCTACCACGGACCGATCTCGGAGCCTTCGAGTCCTCGCCTTTCATGCGATGGGAATCGACATCGTTGGTCCCTTCGACCGAGCACCGTGTCGGCCGATACTTGGTCGTAGCCATAGACTACTTCACAAAGCGAATCGGCGAGCTCTTTCAAGCCTCACGGCGTAAGGATTGAGACATTCGTGTGGAAAACATAGTTTGCCGCTTCGCATACCACATGTCTTGATCTCGGACAACGGCACCCGTTCGTCGACGAAACTTCAAAGAATGGTGTGAAGAGCTCCGGATCAAACAACAGTTCACCTCGGTTGCACACCCACAGCGAACGGTCGACCGGTGACAAACCGCACGATTGTACAAGGATTGAAAAAGAGGCTAGACCGAGCTAAAGGTGATTGGGTCGAAAATCTCCCTCAGGTCCTCTGGTCGTATGGAACGACACCTCGGACTTCACACGGAGAAACACCCTTCAGCCTAGTCTACGGTGCGGTTGTCATACCGGTGAGATCGGTGCACGAGCCCACGTACTATTCACTTCGACCAGCACGACAACGAGGAGAACCTACGGGTCAACCTTGATGCTCTAGAGGAAAAACTTGAGCTCACCTTCATCAATGAAGCCAAGTACAAGTGCCAGGTCGCAAGGTACTACAACAAGAGAGTAAAAGCCTCCACACTCCAAGTAGGCGACCTCGTCTTGCGAAACAATGAGGCCAGTAAAGCCGAGCATCTTAACAAGTTGGATCCGACATGGGAAGGCCCATACCGCGTTCACGAGGACCTCGGCAAAGGGGCCTATAAGCTCGCTCACCTATCCGGTGCACTTATTCCCCGAACCTGGCATATCACTCATTTGAGGAGGAATTTTACATAGCTTTGATTTCAGATCGGCATCATGTTAGCCTTCTTTTCGCTTTTCAGTGCGATGTTATTTACTTATCAATAAAATGTTGTTTTTCTAATGAGTATTTCACTTGTCTCATCTTACATTTATGTAAACATCCGTTTGGATAAACATAATTAACCTTCAAAAGGGACGCTTGCGAAGATGGCACATCTGATAACTCATTAACTTGAACGTCTACGTGCAAAGCATACAAATTACTCATTAATTTGAACATCTACATGCAAGGCATCTGGATGACTCATTAAATTGAACATCTACATGCAAACGACGTCCGGATCGGATCTCGTCAATTTATACCCCTTTATTTGGGAAGATATACACTTGATGCTTGATCTCAATACATTTACGGCTAAAACCAAGTCCTAAGCTATATTTGTACCTCTCTAGGGAAAATATACACTTCGTACAAAGCATAAATACATTCATGACTATAAACCAAGTCTAAGCTATATACAGATCACTTGGGCTTCCGAGCTCCACCTTGCCAAGTCTCACCGAAGCTACACCAGTTCGAGACTAAATCCCCGGGTCGGCGATGAACACCCGGGACGAATTCATGCCTTCAACCCGGTCAACGAGGTCGGCGCCGCCACCCTACTCGAGGGCACTTTGAACATGCGTGGAGGACCCAGACACGAAGGACGCTCCCGAACCGAGGTCGAACTTCGGCCCCAAGATCTTGCCGCCCGGCCAGGGTTACGACCCCCCGACCCGCAGTCCTTCCTTGCCGACTTGGGGCCCTCGTCCGTCCAGCTCCTGACGGGGGGCCCGACTACGAGACGACATTCCAGACATGTCCTCTCCCATCAGCCGAAGCACCTCGGCATGGTCCTTATAACCGCCGCCCGCCCCGACTTCTTCAACTTTCACGTCGGCAGGGTCGGCTGGAGTCTGACTGCAGGGAGCTGGGGCATCGTCGCTGCGACGAGCTCAGTAACTGGAGGTATTTGACCGAGTCGAGGCAATCTTTGAAATTCTTGCTCTCGTGCCCCTCCTCGCCCCTTAGCACCATGCCCTCAGCAAGCAAACTCTGAACTCGGTCATCGGCCTCGGATATGGTGACACCACCAGATCGGTGGATCACCATTTCATATTCTGCATGTTCTTCCGAGATCCGAGCCAGCTTCTCTTGCGCCAACTCAAGATGTTCCTCGCACTGCATCAAACGCCCTTGAATGACGTCGGCAGAGACATCCGCCTGCTGAACTTCCAGATGGATGATCCTTAGCTTCAAGGCTTCGTTCTCTGCCAAAATACGGGCCACCTCGCGTTTGGCCCCCTGCAGTTGCTTGTTCAGCTCGGCCGACGATGTCGAGCTACCGACCCCAGCAACTTGGCTATCCATGTTGTGTAAAGTCTGGGTCAGCTCGGCAGATCGGCTCCTCCAGAATACCACCTCTTCGTCCTTCTCAGCTAAGGCACTTCGGACTTCTTTCAGCTTGGTCAATAACTCATGATCGAGCCCAATATATTGCGAAGAAGAGTGCTAAAAACAAGGAAAACACATTCATTTCAAAAAGTGTATTTATCATTCACAAAAGTGGAAATTTACAAGGCTCGGGATCCTAGTGACCCCGGCAATTGAACCTATTACAAAGGCTCGCTGACCTCTGCCTCTCTGCCGGGCTGGCCGGCCTCGTGATTGCTCCTCCTGCTGCCGCCAACCTTCGAATGAGGTCAGGCTCACCCGCCTCCCAACTTCGGCCCGCACCTCGAGGAGTTCACGAAGCTTAGGTCTTCTTCCTCCTTGCATTGGGTCATGGCATCTACCGTCAGAAGGGAGGTGGAGGCCGCCAAAGCCTCCAAGACGGGAAGGAGCCCGCCTGGCGATCACCCGCATAGTCCTTCTCCATCGTCCGAGAGGCGACCTCGACCCGGCCATGCTTGACCTTGTCGAAGTCGGGCATGACGGCCGCCAAATCCTCCAGGTGGTCTGACACCACCCGCGTCCTGAGCACGGCGGCCAGGTCGGAAATAAAAGAGGAGAAGCTCTCCGACTCGATGAGTTTGCTGGTGAAGGCCCTCAGCATCGGCCCTTGACCCGCCAGCAGGGCGCTCCTCTCCTCGGCTAGCTTTTCTCTTCGCCGCCTCCTCCTCGCGCCTCCTCAAGCTCGGCCCGAGAAACCTCCAATGCCCATGCCTTCTTCAGGCGGCCTCCAGCAGCAGCCTCGCAGCATCAAGATCCGCCTCAGCCCGCCACCGCAAAGATCGTGATCCGCCTCAGCAGCGAAACAAGCGCCTCAGCAGCAGCCCGCTCCCTCTCCGACGCCTCATACCGAGAGACGCCCTCGGCAATGTACCCGACAATGTGTTGTAGCTCCCCCATCACCGAACTCACTTCCTGAAATACAAAACAATCACTAACACATCACAAATGAGATACAGATGAATATGGAAGAAACCCATACCTTAGGGAAGGATATGGGGGAGCTGGAAGTCGGCACCTCGTACATGATCCGGGTACGGGTACCCCTCTCCGAGGTCGGACTCGACCTCGGCTGAGTTGCCGTCACCAGCTGGTTCAGGTCGTCCACCACCACGGGCGCCTGGGCAGGCTCGGTCCGCCTCGCCTTCTTTTTCGGAGGTGCCTGGCTCGGTGAATGTGCAGGGGGTGACGAGGCCGCCGCCTGGGCCTTACGTGGATCGAGTTTCACTGCACAACAAGAAAATTTTGTTAACACGACGACATCAGACACATAAGCAATAAGGAATAAGAGGGTGCCCTCACCCAGATCCAACCCCGATCCTGAAGGCTTCGACCTATATATGCTCAGTCCGGTATTATTCAGATCGTCCTCGGTGAAATTGACGGAAATTTCACCAAGTGTGTTGAGCTGATCCTCTACGTAACCCAGGAGCTTCACCTTCACATCCTTCATTTTACCCAGCCCCCACTCGTAGCTCGGATGCCCATCCGCCTCCAAAAAGAAAAACTTATTTTGCCATTGCGGCACCTTCGGGAGGAAAGCCACCCTAAACGATCGCCGAGGTGAAAGATAGTATACACTCCTCGTGCCTCGACGCTAAAACGCATCAAGACCTCGAAGGAGAACTCCTCAGCAAGGGTATAACAAGCAAGCCCCATCTCAACCACCGACCTAATGGAATTCGGGGTGAACTGGCATATAGGAATTTGAAAATATTCCTGAATATTCAAAAAGATGGGGGCTAACGGAAACCTAAGTCCGGCCTTCATGGCGTCTACATACACCGTTACAAACCCCTCCGGAGGGGCCAACGCTCTGTCACCGGATTGCGGAAGGCACCACCAGGCCTCCGCCGGAATGTGGCATTCCTTCCCTATTCTACACACATCGGCGACGGTCAGAGACGATTTAACGTCCCTGACCTTATACTCGTCCCAAGCGGAAGATATCTCCGGCATCCTAGCGCTAATACCCCTAGATCTACCCTCCAAGGTATGGCACACGTAATCCTTAATCTCGATAACATTATCGGGAGGGGGAGATGAACGGGCAGACCCCGACAAAGAAGAAGATGAAGAAGTCGAAGTCATACTTACTTTTCAATGATGGATCTTTGCTTCTTCGATGAAGTTGGGAAGGAATTTCTGAAAGCTCTGAATATATTTTCTCTGGAACGAATGAGGAAGAAGAAAGTGAACAGTTTCCTCATTCGGGACTATTTATAGTACAAAGAGGCGCCTAACCCGCTGCTTCAACTTCCCATGTGGCTAATCGCGATTTGATGTGAAGTAGACGTGCGTGTTGGATTTGTATACTGAAAGCGCTTTGGTTGAGCTTGTATACAATGTTTCGTTACCACTATTACAATCTCCTATCTGATTTGAATACTTGATTGCATATATCTCGTGTCCCCTTATCTCATATATAAGTTAGATCATACAATTGTGTAGAAGATCACGTAAGTCTCATATGATTGGTCAAGCTTAATGAGATATAAAAGTTTCACACCGAGACAACTTAAGGACGAGTTGTCGGTTTAGGTCAGCAGATAGATAAGAAGTGACTTGACTTAGTTGCTTGTCTATGCTTTGTACGCCTCGACGTATTGAAGGATCACAAGTGAGATGTGTTCTTCTTCTCGACCGTCGTGAAGAACCAAGATCTCGGTGACTTACGATGATCTAAACCTCGATAAGGTATTAGGTGAGTATGAGTTCTTGACCATCACTTTGACTTGTTATGAGTGAGGTTATATGTTCTAACCCAAGATTCTCCGCATCTTGGGTGGTGGCGATCTTTCGTATGTCACGCTAGTTATCTCAGACGAGTCACCGTATCCGCTTAGGATGATGACGCCCCTTAAGGAGCTCAAAGGTTTATTGTACTAAACCCCGCAGGTTGAGTTAGCTCAAGTACAATAATAAGGTTGAGTGGTACTACTTAAGGAAATGAAGTTATTAATCGTTTTAAGCGATGATTGCTAGAAATGATTAATGGACGTTCGATATCTTAAATACGGGATTCGTAATGTCTAAGTGCAAGCCCGACTCAACTTCGGTAATAAAGGGTAAGTCAAGATTTATTCTCTAGTGGCATGAATAATAATTTATGTTCAAATGAACATAAGATAATTAATTTATTTGAGGCCCATCTTTATTCCTTGCATTTGATCCTCGGTGGCCCATCCAGGCCCATAGCTTAGCAAGAAAATCGGTCCCTATATCTCTCTATGGCAAGATTTTATTCTCTTTATCCCACAAGGATATAATTATATTTATGGTATATGCATAGATCCTTTCCATATAAGATTATGATAATAATCCCGAGTATGGAAATAATCCTGAGAGTATGGAAATAATCCTAAGATTATGGTAATATTCCATATAGGATTATGGTAATTTCCATATAGGATTATGGTAATTTCCATATGGGATTAAGGTAGTGCATTATAAATATAAGGTATGAGATAAAGTCTAGGTTAATTCTCACATAATACACACAAGAATTTTCGCCCCTCATTGTATTAAGAGAAAAATCTCAAAATTGTGTGGAGAGTATTGGGTGATTTTCCAAGCATTCTCCATAGATCGTCCTCACCGACGTTGGAGATTGGGCAACCGGGATACAGATCCGTAAGGTCAAAGCACGAGTCCGATCCGCTCGATCCGCTTATCTCGCTCCATCGACCTCTTCGATCCAAAGGTAAACACGTGAAAACCCCACGTGTTGCGATTTAATTATATAGACGCATGCTAGGTTTATAATCAATGTATGGTGAATTAAACACCCAAGATGGATCCTTGGGCGAGGTTAACATATATTTTCCCTACAATTGGTATCGAGCCCGGGATCGTAATCTTGGCTCTGCTGGATTAATTCACGCCGATTATTACGCGCGTTTAATTAATTGTGGTTCGCTGCTCGTCGTTGCTCGCTTATTGTTTTTGTTGGGTTTTGTTTTACACCACGAAAAATCCGTGGTTAGATTAGATTTTATTCTTTAAATCTTATCTCGTAAAGAAGAACGAAGACGAAAGAACGAAGAACGAAACGACGGAAAAACAGTCTCTCGTCGGTCCTCGGATGTTTTCATGAAGCGAGCCTCGCGGTCGCGAGGGCGATCGCGAGGGCGCGGGCGACGGGCGCTGCTCGCGCGAGATCCTCGGCGCTTAGCGAGCGAGCTCATGGTCGCGAGATTACCCGCGAGGCTGCGCGGTCGCGGCGAGCTAGCGGGCGACGGCGCGCTTTCTGCGAAACCCGGCCATGCGAGCGGACTCGCGATCGCGAGGTATGGCGGGGCGGCGACGCCTCTCGGCGACGCGTTCGGCGCTTGGGCGTGGCAGCGCACGCGTGCTTTCGACGGGTCGCGGTCGTGTTAGCGATCACGAGGTAGCCCGCGAGAACACGCGGGCAAGCGGCGTATGCAAGAAGCCTTGCAAGCGCTGGTCTTTGCTTTCAGCGCCGCCCCAAAGACAGCTTGGGCCGACCCACCTGCACCGCTTCCAGATTTTCCGGTGCGTGCCCGTGCGCGAGGCCCATTTGTTGAATCCGGTCCGTGCCCATGCACGCGAGGCCCGTCAAGTTTAATTGCACTTTGTAAATCTATGTAATAGATTAGATTTAAATGTGCAGTTTCACGATTGGGCGCGATGAACGTTTTATTTTATTTTTATCGCTCATATGCATGTCGTGGATGTTTAAATTATGCAAGTAGCATGCTATGTATGTTTATATTACGTTGACAAACCTTTAAGTGTTTTACGTAATTAGACGCGCATAGTAAGCATGCTAGGTTTATCGCGTTTATCAAGCATATTTTAGAATTACTCGCGAGCATGTTTTACATGTTGAGTTCTATAGAAAAGCATGCTAGGATTACGTGATCTGCATGGACAAACCTTTTGAATAAAAAGACTAAGCAAGCAACCCGACAAATTAATTTTTCAAATTAAAATGTCAAGACCTCCACTTTTGATCTCTAAACAAAGTGAGACGACCGTGAGTAAACGCTCACACGCGTGACTTGCTTGCACTTGCTTATCATAAGTTTGTTAGATGAGATTTCTAAATAAAACATTTTAAATCTATTGAGAAGTGGGAGTTTCATGTAAACGCCCACACGCGTTAGCTTGCATGTGCGATTTTCATAAGTTCTCTAGAGATAGATATAAAATGAGATAACAAAAGAATTTGAATTGGGCGGTATGGTCCGAGTGAGTATACCAATTCTAAGAATTCATTTTCTCACGTTAAAATTGTGGTCAATGCTAGACATCACCTCAAGTACAACTTCCCGAAGTCCCTTCTTGCGATAGTGATGTGGTCTAGTAAGGTCCAATCGTTAATTTCATTTGTCATAAGGATAAGTTGACATGGATTGAAATTAAACGACTAAAAGGTATATTTTAGTCCGGTCGAGAGGTTCATGTAAACGCCCACACGCGTGGCTTGCATGTGGAATTCCTTGGCGATTGGAGGTTTCAATTAATATTGTTTTATCAAAAGGTTACAATATTATTATTACGAATTATTTGCGATCGTATGCTTATGTGTTTTACATTATCGTTTCGATATGTCTCTTACGCGATTATCAATATGCTCGCACAAAACCGTTATCCGTCCAAATTTTATCGAGTGGAAGCGAAACATGGAATATGTTCTTATCATTGAAGAACACAGTTTGTTCTCACTACTCCTAAACCCGATGCCCTTCTCGACGATCGACTAATGAGCAATGAGAGTCAAGCGGACTTTGGAATAAGTCAAACAATATGGCTAAATGCTATATGATGACTACGATGTCCAAAGGCTTGCAGTCTGACATCGATCGATGGTGACGCGATCGATATTTGGTCAAGTCTCGAGAGTAAGTTTGGGCGATCGGATCGGACGATCCGCTTCCACACAATGAGAGAGATCTTGGCGTGTAAGATGGAAGAAGGAAGTTCGTCCATGAACATGTCTCCCATGACTCGTCTCATGGATAGTCTTGATCGGTTGGGAGGAGGTATTGACGGCGAGCCAAGGTCGATATCATCCTCAATACCTTGCCCAAGTCTTTTGAGAACTTTCACGTGAATGCGATCATGAGCAAGACCGAGTTTACACTTAGTCGGTTGCTTAATGATCTCGTTGTTGCGGAAGGAGTTATGGGAAAAGGAGCACATGCTCTTGCTAGCACATCTAAGGCCCAAAATTTTCATCGCAAAATGGAAATAGAAAAGGGGTACCAAAGGTGGTAGAGGCAAGGAAATAGTGGGAGTAATGGGAGCAAGAACATGGTTGCCACCGGAGGCTTGAAGAAGCCAAGGAGAAGGCAAGTGCTTCAAGTGCGGTAAGACGGCATTGGAAGGCCAAGTGCCCTATGCTCAAGGCTCAGTACGCCGTTTGCTTTAGTAACGGAAACATGTTTAGCGACTTGTTCTACCCATTCTTGGGTAGTAGATCTGGTATAGCGATCATGTTTGTTACACCTTGCGGGGTTCCCGCGACAAGGGAGTCGTTTGATGGCGAGATAACGATCTCCATGGGCAACGCGAAAGTCAAGTTGTTGTAGTTGGAGATGTTTCTTTATGTTTTGGGACAACAGTTTTAGTTTTGAAAGACGTTTTATATGTGCGGATTTTCTGAAACCTTGTTTCTGCTTCAAATTATTTACTCATTGATATTCGTTATTTTTGATAGTGGTGTTTCTATCATAAGAAATGACGGTTATCGTGTTGGCACCTTATATAATTCGCTTTATACTATTTCTCGCAAAACATAATACCTATAACTATGTTGCATCTTCATCAAACCCTAAAAGAGAAAGTTTTCTTTGCAAGATGACTCTACTTTTCTCTGGGCATCTTAGATTAGGTCACATCAATCTAAATAGGATCCAAAGACTGGCTAAGAATGGGCGTTGGGTGATCTCACGGTTACTCCGTTCCCAGTCTGCGAATCCTGTATAGAAGGTAAGATGTCGACCGGACCTTCAAAGCGAAGGGTTATAGAGCCAAAGAAATGTTGGAGTTAGTCCATTCGACTGTGTGGACCAATGTCCACACAAGCTCGTGGAGAATACAGTATTTTGTCACTTTCATCGACGATTACTCAAGTGCGGATACATATACCTGCTTCCCGCAAGTCCGAATGCTTTGAGAAATTCAAAGAGTTTAAGGCGGAAGTGGAGACGAAGCTAGGTAAGAGTATCAAGTCACTGCGGTCTGATCGCGGTGGCGAATACCTCAGTAACGAGTTTATGGACTATCTAGTGAAGTGTGGGATTACCTCCCAGCGCACTTCACCGGGCACACCACAGCAAAATGGTGTGTCAGAACGAAGAAATAGGACTCTTTTAGAAATGGTTAGATCTATGATGAGTTATGCTACATTGCCTATTTCGCTTCGGGGTATGCCAGAGACGGCGGCATACTTGCTAAATCTAGTACCGTCCAAGTCGATCGAAAAGACCCTTTCGAGTTGTGGTTTGGGCGCAAGCCCGTTTAAGCCACATAAGGATATGGGCGATCCGGCACATGTCTTTGAACAAGAAGGTCGACAAGTTGGAGGCTAGATCCGACGCAAGGTTGTTTATCGGCTATCCTAGAGGAACGAAGGTGGTTTATTCTATAGTCCCAAGGATCGTAAGGTCATTATTAGCACTAATGCTCGATTCTTAGAGGACTACATGAAAATCATAAGTCCAAAGTTGAAATCATTCTTCAAGAATTAGAAGATGATCGTATTCCACCACCGATTAGGCCAAAGGTACGAGATGTCGAGTCTAGTGGGAGGATCGACACGGATACTTCAAGAAATTGAAATGGGTCGAGTTCCACCGGAGATACCGACCGCATGTGGTACCTACACAGCAAGTTGTGCAAGTTAGAGAACCACAAGTATCTGCACCCACCGTTGCCATAGTGCTGTAGAACCTCGTCGTAGTGGGAGGGTTGTTCGTCAACCCGAGCGATTTATGTTCGTGGGTGAATCTTGGATTTAGTCCCAATGAGACGAACATGCAATAATCGACCCATGGACATACAAGGAGGCTATACAAGATATTGATGCAAGATCATGGCACACCGCTATGGACTTAGAAATGGAGTCCATAACGCTATGGATGTATATGAAAGACACCTCTACCGGATGGCAAGGAAGCCATAGGTAGTAAGTGGATATACAAGAGGAAGAGAGATTCCGATGGAGAGGTTTCGCTTTCAAAGCCGTGGCTTGTGGCGAAAGGGTACACTCAGTTGAGGGCATCGATTTCGATGAGACCTTTTCACCGTAGCAATGCTCAAGTCCATCGAATTCTTCTAGCCATAGCAGCCCACTTGAACCTAGAGGTTTGGCAAATGGATGTTAAAACCGCTTTTCTAACGGTTACCTTGAGGAAGGTAGAGACATCTATATGCAAAGAACCTCAAGGTTATGTGGTAAAAGGTGAAGAGCATCTAGTATGGAAGCTTAAGAAGTCCATTTATGGGCTTAAGCGAGCCTCCCGATCATGGAACTTACGCTTTGACGAGGTAGTAAAGTCCCATGGATTTACCCAAATTGCCTAGCGAGAGTTGTGTGTATCGGTTAGATGTCAACGGTGATGTGGTATTTCTTGCACTTTATGTAGATGACATCCTTCTAGTTGGCAACAACGTGAAGTCATTATCGACGTAAAGAGTTGGCTATCCGATCGGTTTCAAATGAAAGACTTAGGAGATCGTGACATTCTTGGGATCAAGGTTTACCGAGATCGCAAGAAGAAAATGTTGAGCTTATCTCGGGCGCCTTACATCGATATTGTGATTACTGCTTTAGTATGCAAACCGCCAAGAAAGGATTGCTACCTTCGGACATGGCGTTCTTTATCTAAAACGCATCACCTATGATTGCAGCGGAGATAGAGGAAATGAGACAAGTTCCTTACGCTCGCGTAGGAAGTCTCATGTACGCAATGCTATGCACGAGACCCGATATCATGCTATGCGGTAGGCATAGTAGCTAGATATCGCCTAACCTCGACAAGCTCATTGGACCGCATGAAAGCATATACTCAAGTACCGAAAGGACTCGAGATTATAGGCTAGTTTACCATGCGAGATAGTCTAATGCCTTTGGGTTATCTGACTGGATTTCCAAGTCGACCGTGATGAGAAAAAGTCAACCTCGGGCTATGTGTTTACCTTGGGAGGTGGAGCCGTATCATGGCGGAGTCAAAGCAATGATGCATTGCGGACTCTACCATGGAAGCCGAATATGTAGCCACTTTGAGGCTTCTAAGGAGGTCAGTATGGTTCAAGAACTACCTCATGGATCTAGTTGTGGTACCGGTTTGCCCAAGAGTATCATAGTTTCATCGTGATAACTCGGTGCGATGGCAAACTCGAAGGAACCACGGACCCACAAGGCGACAAAACACATAGAGAGAAAGTACCATGTCATACGAGAAATCGTTAGACGAGGTGGCGTCTGATTGAAAAGATTGATACGACGGAAAATCTAGCGGATCCATTCACGAAGAGCACCGCCGCAAAAAGTCTACGATGGACACGTTAGAGGACTTGGATTGCGCTTGATGGCACCCACTTAGAAAGGAAACTTTTGTATAAGTGGGAGAAGCAAAGTGATGGTTGTTTGTAATAGCTAGTAGAAAGACACATTGTATACTAAAAGTTTGCTTTAGTATAAGTGGGAGATTGTTGGTTTGTATAACGAAAGCGGTTTGGTTGAGCTTGTATACAATGTTTCTGTTACCACTATTACAATCTCCTATCCGATTTGAATACTTGATTGCATATATCGTGTCCCTTATCTCATATATAAGTTAGATCATACGATGTGTAGAAGATCACGTGTCCGTATGATTGGTCAAGCTTAATGAGATATAAAAGTTTCACACCGAGACAACTTAAGGACGAGTTGTCGGTTTAGCCGCAGATAGATAAGAAGTGACTTGACTTAGTTGCTTGTCTATGCCGGTACGCCTCGACGTATCAAGGATCACAATGAGATGTGTTCTTCTTTCTGACCGTCGTGAAGAACCAAGATCTCGGTGACTTACGATGATCTAAACCTCGATAAGGTATTAGGTGAGTATGAGTTGTTGACCATCACTTTGACTTGTTATGAGTGAGGGTTATATGTTCTAACCCAAGATTCTCCGCATCTTGGGTGGTGGCGATCTTTCGTATGTCACGCTAGTTATCTCATGTCGAGTCACCGTATCCGTTTAGGATGATGACGTCCCTTAAGGAGCTCAAAGGTTTATTGTACTAAACCCCGCAGTTGAGTTAGCTCAAGTACAATAATAAGTTTGAGTGGTACTACTTAAGGAAATGAAGTTATTAATCGTTTTAAGCAATCGATTGCTAGAAATGATTAATGGACGCTCGATATCTTAAATACGGGATTCGTAATGTCTAAGTGCAAGCCCGACTCAACTTCGGTAATAAAGGGTAAGTCAAGATTTATTCTCTAGTGGCATGAATAAATGTTTATAAATTAATTTATGTTCAATGAACATAAGATAATTAATTTATTTGAGGCCCATCTTTATTCCTCAGATTTGATCCTCTGGTGGCCCATCCAGCCCATAGCTTAGCAAGAAAATCGGTCCCTATATCTCTATGGCAAGATTTTATTCTCTTTATCCCACAAGGATATAATTATATTTATGGTATATGCATAGATCCTTTCCATATAAGATTATGGTAATAATCCCGAGTATGGAAATAATCCCGAGTATGGAAATAATCCTAAGATTATGGTAATATTCCATATAGGATTATGGTAATTTCCATATAGGATTATGGTAATTTCCATATGGGATTAAGGTAGTGCATTATAAATATAAGGTATGAGATAAAGTCTAGGTTAATGCTCACATAATACACACAAGAATTTTCGCCCCTCATTGTATTAAGAGAAAATCTCAAAATTGTGTGGAGAGTATTGGGTGATTTTCCAAGCATTCTCCATAGATCGTCCTCACCGACGTTGGAGATTGGGCAACCGGATACATCCGTAAGGTCAAAGCACGAGTCCGATCCGCTCGATCCGCTCATCTCGCTCCATCGACCTCTTGATCCAAAGGTAAACACGTGAAAACCCCAACGTGTTGCGATTTAATTATATAGACGCATGCTAGGTTTATAATCAATGTATGGTGAATTAAACACCCAAGATGGATCCTCGGGCGAGGTTAACATATGTTTTCCCTACAGTGCTCACGTGTTTCGAGCGTCCACCAACCGTCTGGCGCGTATGACGTGTCCTAGGATGCACTGACATGCCGGTCTAATCGTGCAATCATCACTCTGACTCCGGACCTCGGCATCGTCCTTCCAACGGACATCGCCATCCAACGTCAGAAGACTCAGGTCGGACCTCTGCATCAACCGGACGGATGTCGCCGTCCAGGTCGGACCTCACGGACATCTCTGTCCAGGTCGGACCTCGGAATCCTCTTGACCGACATCTCTATCCAGGTCGGACCTCGGAATCCTCCTGACCGACATCTCTGACCAGGTCGGACCTCGGCACCCTACTTATGAATGTCGCCGTCTGTGTCGGACCTCGGCACCTCCCGACGGACACCTCCGTCCAACGCCACGACTCGGTCCAGCCTCGACAAACCGTCCTGGAATGGAAGTGCAGATCGCCTAACTCAGCTCGGACCCGGGTGAACCAATCAAACCCTGACATCAAAAAGATTGAAATCCTTCGACAACAACCTCAGCTGAGCAACAACCAGCCTCGGAAAAATACGCTCTTCACCCCACCTCGGCAAATTTGTTACTCGACTATTTGGGGGGGGGGCTATGATGGGATATGGCCCAACCACTCAGGCCCACTGGCAGGCCCAAACGAGCTAGGCCTGGCCTAATGAACGGCCCCACGCGGTGAAGCTTGAAGCCCAACATCTAAACCCTAGACCAAATCAAATGAGATATTCAGGAGCAAGATATGGAAGACGATATTCAAGGATCAAGATATGGAAGAGATTGGATCCCACAAATCGAGGATCCAAGACATCTTTAGAGATCCACAAACGTGTATAAATAGGGTTAAGTCGACGGTAGAAGGGTTAGCAACTATTAGAATACTAGAGAGTTTTCAAGACATTTCATTGTAATCCTACATAGTGAAAGTATTGAGGAATCACCTCTCGTGGACGTAGATCTTATTCTTGATCGAACCACGAAAAGACTCGATGTTCTTTACGCTTCATAAATCTCGCACACCAGATTTATCACTCATTATCATCATATATATGGTGTGTGTGTTTTTATTATTATTCGATGTGGATAGATCATAGATATGATTGCCTTATTGGAAATGAATAATTGCTGGAAATAATGCATATTTACTCAAAAATTACCGATGTTCATAAGGATGTGTAGGACAGTGGAATGCTATCGTTGATCAATACGCATAATTGAATTAAAATTAAATGCTGCATATAGTTATGAAACGAATACTTCAAATTTGTATATATAACCTCTAAATTCCACAACCTAACACATCCCAAAATAGAGTTTATCAATATAATAAAATCTTAAAATCTTTTATTTCCTATTTCATTTCAAAGAGTATTGCTATATAGATACATTTTGGTTTGTCTCGTCTTGTCTGTAATCCTACAAATACAAGAAAATTAAGAATCGTTATCTTAAAAAGAAATTGACACAAAATAATAAAAACGTCAAGGAATGATAAGATCGCAAAACGGACTATCTCGCACTGGATTAGGGGTGAGCATTCGGGCGGTTCGGTTCAAATCCGAACCAAACCCGAAAAACCAAAAACCAAATTTTTTTTTAAACTCAAACCGAACCGAACCATTTTACATATCCAAACCGAATCGAAATATTCGATTTGGTTCGGTTCAATTTTAACCTAATTTAAATTATAATTAATATAAATATTATAATATTTATAATATAATATAATATATATATATATATATATATATATATAATATTAACCCATTTAAATATTAATAATATAAATAACATATATATATATACATATAAAATATAATATAAAAAAAATCAGACCATTCGGTTTGAAAATCGATTTTTTTTTCTTCAAATCGAAACCGAACCGAATTAATTTCGGTTTCAAAATTTTGAAACCAAACCGAACCAAACCGTTAATTTTGGTTCGGTTCGATTTTTTGGTTCAATTCGATTTTGCTCTCCCCTACACTGTACTCAGCTCTCTACTCATCTTTTTGTTATTCAATTTTAATTTATGCCTCAACCATCAATTTCTATCGTGACTATCTTAAAAGAAAAAGGGTACATATTAACAACTAGTTTTCTCCTATAGTTTTATTATCAATATTTCATCATACATTTTTGGGTGGGTAAATAAAACTTTAAACAAAAGAAAAAGGTGCATCATACAATTTCATGTGATGAAGATATCATATGAAAAGTATCATTTATCATTTGTATTGAAGAAAGTTATCAATATCCGCACATGCAAACATCCGTACAGGAGACCACCTCATAATCACAAAAATTCATGTACATCCGTCTGCATGGTAGATGAATAAAAGTATCATTTGTTCTTAAGAAAATTATCATTTACATTGAAAAAAAAATTATTTATTTTTTATTCTTTAATTAGCAAGTATAATTTACATTGAAAAAAATTATAAATATCCGCACATTCGGAAGTCCGCACAAGATACCAACTCCACAATAATAGTCCAATGCCTTTTTTTGTCTATCATAAAATTATGTAGTTTATTAAGATGTGCACATTAAATGTTGTTTTCCTTAATATACCCTACTTAATGTGTTCTTAAAATTATCTTTCTATTTTGAATTAGTACGGTGGAAAAATATTGTATAAGTTTTAATTTTCCAATTATATTACATGTATTTTCTTAATATCGAAGCGGACTATTCTTTTGGGACGCATATTGGAGTACTACAAACCTTAAAACACAGGTTATCAAGTTTTAAAATCTATTAAATAAAGTAATAAATTCGGCTATTGGGACTAATTGAACAAAGTAATTTTGCCTTTTTCCTCTATGAAAATCTTCAATATTGTCCATCATGTTTCCTATTTTTGACAAGTGTATGACAAATTAATTTGTATAAATGATAACCTAATATCAATTTGCTTCAAAATTTAAGATTTGTGAAAAAAAACCCGGTATCACACTCCCAAAGTGTGATGATATGTAATGAAAAATGTAACTATAGAAGATATTAAATTTAAGGGTAAATATTACTTTAAATTTTAAAGTATACTATTTATAAAAAATATCATGAATTTTAAAAAATATTTATTTAGACTCCAAACTATTAATATTTTATCAAAAATATATGACTTTTAAAAAAACTTATTTAAACCCCAAACTATTAACTTTGTATCAAAAATATCTCGCTTCCATTTTCCAGCTTTTGAAATTCTGACGTTGCTCTTCTCACGTCCAATTTGGGAGTGAAAAATGGATGCCCGCGGATATTTTTCATATAAAGTTAATAGTTTGGGTTTTATATAAATATTTGTTAGAGGTCAACACATTTTTGATAAAATAAATATAATTTGAGATTTAAAATATTACTTACCCTCAATTTAATTCACCAACCATACAATGATACAATGAATTGAACACTCATAGCAGAAAAATTTCGATACCTTATTTAAAACACATTATAGTCAAACAACACATAAAACATTATTTTATCAAGCCTAGCAAAGAGACCTCAATGGAAATTATTTGTCAAGCCAATCCCTATGTTAACTTTATCATCATCATCATCATCATCATCATCATCATCATCATCATTATTATTATTATTTACAAGTTTTCTGCCAAATCTTAAAACATTTTTGTTATTTTTAGAACTGACTTGTAGTTCTCTTCAAAAAAACAACTGACTTGTAGTTTTGATTATTAATTTTCCTTCTGAATAAATTCCAAATATTTTCTCACTTAACTAGTATTAATACTTTTTAAGGTTTATTACTGTTTAATCTTCTATTAAATTAATAGTTTTGACAACTCATGATATAGAATAATCTATATAATTTATACTGTGTAAATATACAGAACTCTGGTACTTGCCATTCTAAAAGGTCTCCTTGGAATACTTGAAAGAACAAAAATCCTACTCATTATATATTTTCTTCTATATATATCTCGAACTGGCTGTAATAAATAAACTTTTCAATTCAATTACTTCATTTCAGCAAAACTACAAAGTTCGCGTGAGGCTATTGACACAGCATTATGACTTTATTATTATTATTATACAAATAATTTGTTCTTATAATAATTAGTAGATAATGATTTAGGAATCAAATTACTTGACCTTTTTCCACCTCTAGATCAAGCCATGCCTCTAGCTATATATTATATATTTAATTATATTATGGCCAAAATAGTTAAATGTAACGATCACCAGAAATATGACCGTTGCCGTGACCATATTTGCCCACATGCCTACACACACACACGAAACATATATAAAAACTAACAACAGCAGTTGTTCTCTACAGACATCACTCAGATTCTCTAAAATTTTTTACAAGAAATTTATTGTGATCCTGCTTCAGATACTCTGCCAAAACATTCTCTTCTCTGCAAAATTCTATACCATTTTATTGAAGTTCAATAAAAATGGCTGCTTCTCTTAACTTCTACTCCCTCAATTTTAATTACAGTAGTTTAATAAATATTAGTATTCTCATAATGTTTTCTCTCTCTTTAAATGCAGGAAATTCAAGGGCGTCCATCAGTTCAGCTACCGATAAATCCAATTCCAGCAAGCACGGCCACCACAAATGGGTGGGGCCCTCCGGCCACCGCATCATCACCGTCGACGTCAACGGCCTCGCCGACTTCCCGACGGTTCAGGCGGCGGTGGACGCCGTCCCTCAGAATAATATGAAGAATGTCCTCATTCTCATCGCTGCTGGTTGTTACATGTAATTAATCATTCATCACTACTAGCTCATATATTTTCAAATATATATATATATATATATAGGTTTAAATGAGAACTATTTTTATCATGAAAACTAAGAACCAAATAATTTTGCTATAAAATTTGATGAATCCACTGGGAAAGTTACTGAATCCAAAAATTCTGAAGTTTTCACAAAGGTTCGAATCCCATTAGAGACGAAAATTCCATTTTTTGGGATTCAGTAATTTTTCCGACGGATTCATCAACTTTCACAGTGAATTCATAATTTGTTGGTTCTCACGATAAAAATGATTTTTACCTTAACTTGTATAAAATTTTCATTTTTATGTTTTTGTGTTTAGTTTAATTCTGTTGTTGATTTAGGGTCGAGTATACTCAGGGTGTATGATTATTTTTCAGTTTTAAATTTCAACTTTTTTGCTAATTGTTCATTATTAGGATTAATTATTTTAGAATTAGGGTTTATAATTTTTCAATATCCATTCTTAGTTACCAAATATGAATTAGCTAGGGTTGATTGATATTATTAAACTATTCAAGTTGAAAGCGGCACACATGTCATCTTTAAAATATGACGTCGAGTAGCAGAAGATGGTAATATACGCAGCGGGCCCACAATTATAAATGTGAATGCATGCAAAATATATCTGCCGTATAATTAACTGTTTACACCTAATCTCTATTATACATAATGTTATATATATGTACGAGTAATTAACTTACGGTGATGGTGGTGGTGGCGGTGGCGCAGAGAAAAGGTGGTGGTTCCGGCGTCGAAACCGTACATAACGTTTCAAGGGGCGGGGAGAGAGACGACGGTGATAGAGTGGCATGATAGGGCAAGTGATAAGGGAGCCGACGGTCAGCAGCTGCGGACTTATCACACTGCTTCTGTCTCTGTTTTTGCACCTTATTTTACTGCCAGAAATATTAGCTTCAAGGTATATATATATATTATATTATTTCCCATTTTATTTACTTGTGTTTTGGATATATATATATTATTCTGTGTAATTATTTCGTCTTATATTATGTGTGTGAATTGTGATGTATTTTTTGCATGCACGATAAATGAGTATGGATTAAAGCGGACGACCTAATTGATGAAAATAATTGTAGTTGCATGAGATTAATTACTAATTAGAGATTATATTTGTTAAATTAATAACACGATTTCAGAAATTTTGTCGTGATTCTGAGCGTTGTTTTCGTTGTTTGTATTCAGATACTGTCGTAGCATGCCTAACATTTTCCTATATAAGTCATATATATATATATATATATAGCCGTTCAGAGACTGAGATTTTGTCAGTTTATCTAGTAATTAAAATAACAATAATAATAATTTCTATAATAATAATAATAATAATAATAATAATAATAATAATAATATGTCAGAGCACTGGTCCAATGAAACTGGACGTGACCATTTGACAAGTCCCTATTGTGGTTATTTTGATTTTAATTGAAGTACTTATTAAATATCACACAACATTATTCTTATAGATAAAATTCACCGTATATATACAACTGGTATATGAACTTTAATTATTTAAAGAAGGTAATAGTAAATTATTTTATGACAGAGGAGTCGAGCCAAAAACCCTAATTTTTCATCTTGAAAATAATGCCTGAATTAACTTTGTAGACTTTTGGGTCGTCTATTTATTGCATAATTATGACACAATATCTTATCTCTAATGTATGGTCCACATTTTTTAATTTTTGTTCAATTTGTGTCATAATAAAACCCAAATATGCCACACTACTTCTCTTAATCTTTAATTTTTTAAATCTTATTTACGCAAAAATTGTCCCTTCTGCTGTTACAATTGGCACCATAGAAAAATCCACTATATTTTTTATTGCACATGTTAATCTTGATAATATATCTTATCTCTAAAGCCTGCATTATTATACTTTTAAAATGCTAATAGAATTGTATATATATTGCAGAACACTGCACCGGCACCAATGCCGGGGATGCAGGGGTGGCAGGCGGTGGCGTTCAGAATTTCCGGCGACAAGGCCTTCTTCTCCGGCTGTGGTTTCTATGGAGCGCAGGATACTCTCTGCGACGACGCCGGCCGACATTATTTCAAAGAATGTTACATTGAGGGTTCCATAGACTTCATTTTTGGCAACGGCAGGTCCATGTACAAAGTAAGTTTATTACTCTCTTTGTCCTACGATTGACGAATATATGAGTGAACAAGATTTTTTTCTTGAAAAAAATGATGTTGGAGCTGAAATTGAATATTATTTTGGAATAGATGATCTTTATTTGGATGTGATAAGTATGAATAGGCATTACTACCTAGCTTATAATTTTTAATGGTAATTACAGTTTGTGTCCCCAACTTGAACGAGATTTTAAAAAATGTCCTCAACTTTAGTTAATACATTTAAACGTCCCCAACTTTGATGAAATTTTGAAAAATGTTCACAACTTTAGTTAATACATTAAAATCCCAAACTTTAACGATATTTTAAAAAATAACTCGTTTCAAAGTTTCTGACGACGAAATACTAAGTCAGTTCGTCGGATTCTTATGTGAGTTATACTCAAACGATTAAGCATTCCGTCTTGTGTGTGTTACAGCTCAAATGACTAGTATTTCGTCGTAAAAAAACCTTGAATCATAATATTTTTCAAAATATCGTCAAAATTGATGACATATAATGTATTAACTAAAGTTAGAGATATTTTTTTTCAAAATTTCATCAAAGTTTGGCACACAAACTGTAGTTATTCCTAATTTTTATTTAAACTTGAGATGATTAATCATGCAAGTTGCACAAAATTAATTACAATATTGCTATTCTGCTCAATTAATCTTGAAGCACTATTAGTATCTCGTTTTCATAACTATCTTTTGGAGTATTTTGGATTTCAATTCATGATTGTCCTATCTATATATAATCCAATTGGGAGAGTCCCAAATTCTCCAATTTTCAAAATATTTTGTAAATTTCAAGAAAATTAGGTGAGAAAAAACAGGCACTTCTTTTTCTTTTCTTTTCTTTCCTTAACTTATTGAAAAAGTTTAAAAGTTTTGATAGTAAAAAGCTGTGTGTGTATTGTCCCTTGTCTGGTCTTTTCTTGTCTTTGGCATCTTTCTAAGAAATTCAAAAGGACTTTTACTTTTTTGACATTTTAAATAAATTATTGAGCTGAATGCGTGCACTGCACCGCGCTCATGAGTATGGGTTTTTTATTTAATTTTTTCGTGAGGAAATAAATTATGGCCTCGATTGCCATTATTTGGATAATATTTTTTTAAACCTCAAAATCTTTATATTATCTTATATTTGGCCGGGAACACTATATTTTTATGGAACTATTATTATTTTTTTCAAAGTAGGCTGACGAATCCATTAGGAACTCAACTTTGTATTTTATTTTATTTTATTTTTCAAAATAAGTTTTGTATAAATAGGAACTAACAACATTTTAAGTTTTTGTTCCACCTATATATATAATAAATTGCATTCTCCAATATGTTGAAAAAACAATCTCTTTAGGAGGGAACAAAAGAAAAAAGATAATATTCGATCTATTTCCAAATTCAATTTTCCTGACAGTTAGCGTCTCTAGACTGAGTTCAAATTTAAATTCAAACTATTTTCTTGGCAATAATTCAACCATCCAAAGTTAGATTGAGTTATCTCTTTTTCTATATACTTAAGGAGTACAATAATTTGATGTATATATAAAGAGTAATTCTTGTATGTACTTGGGCAACTAGAAAAGTAATATCACATGAATATAAATCATCAAAATAGTAGTACATTATTGTACATCGGTATTACTTGCATTAGACTCATTCCAAGTTTGTGCAAAGCATATTTTTATAATAGCAAAAGTTGCCTATCTTTCTTTTGTTAACTAAAAAATTGTGCACTTAGAAAAACTAAATATATGATTTTATGTTGAATTTTTAATATTTTATAAATTAAACTAAAAACCTCGTTTTGTGATTGCCTTAGGCCAAGAATTATTGAACTCCACCACCTATACATTGACTAAATGCTACGATAATGATTAAATTAATTATGTTATTTGGTGCATGCAGGATTGTGAGCTGCACTCAATAGCAACTCGATTCGGGTCGATAGCGGCCCAGACAGAAACTTGCCCGATGAGAAGACCGGGTTTGCATTTCTAAACTGTCGGGTCACCGGAACCGGCCCACTCTATGTGGGCCGTGCAATGGGCCAGTACTCCCGGATCGTCTTCTCCTACACCTACTTCGATGACGTGGTTGCTCACGGGGGATGGGACGATTGGGATCACGTCAGCAACAAGAACAAGTAAGCCCTCGATATATCTCTCTCCTGCTATTCTCGTTTCGTAGATGTTATATTTAACGGTTGAGATGGAGGAGTAAAAACTTTTCTCATATGCAAGAATTATGAATCAATCAAGACCGCTAATTTTTGTATCATCTAAAATTTTCGTAAATGAATGCATTATTGTAATAATAAAATGTATTATTATGAAAGATGCATTATTAATTGCCAAAGTCAATCATGATTATCAATTTAACCAATATGTATAGGTCAAATTGATTTCTAATAAGATTTGACATTTTCGAGCTCTGTTAGTAACTCACTAGAGATATATGCTCAGTTCATTTAGTGTAGTATCTACGAGATCGTCTTATTTTCCGAAAGTACTTATATGCTTTTTGGTGTATTTAAAAAATTGTAGGACAGTGTTTTTTGGAGTGTACAAGTGTTTCGGGCCGGGAGCAGCGGCAGTGCGTGGGGTATCATGGGCCCGAGAATTGGACTACGATACGGCCCATCCATTTCTTGCCAAGAGTTTTGTCAATGGAAGGCATTGGATTTCACCATCGGATGCATGATATTTTTAGCACCTAATAATTCATTTTAACCCCATATTTATTCGTGTATTTATTCTTTAATCAATTCATTCGTTTCATTTATTTATTATATCGAATAAACTCCTGGAGATGTAATATCATTTTTTATCTTTACTATGTTGAATTTATTTCTTATAGTTATTGAAAGCTTTGAAGCCCAATAACTTTGATTTTGAACATGTGATATTTTATTAATAAACTTGTTTTACTTTATTATGAGTCGATGGGCATTTTGTTTATGAAGCGACGATCTTTAATTATTAAAATCTAGTTTGTGCAACAATAAATTGAGTATAGTATATGTTATAAATATGCTACAGATTATCTTATACGTGCAACAATTAACATTCCACCTTCGATAAAAAAAAACGTACAACATTTAATTCCGCGAATAATGCAACATTTTCATTATATATATGTGCAACAAATTTATTCAATATGTGCTATATTTTGTGAAGATTTGGAAGAGGTGGATGAATCCTATAATTAAGGAATGTGGCAAGATTTAAGGGATTATGATGTATTTACTATTTATTTTAATACCATTGTTATATTTTATCCATAAATCATAATAAATAATTGCTGACAATATCAATTATTTCAACTTAATCTGGTTCAACAATTTAGGCTTAATGTATAGTCATGATACATTCTTATTCTTATATATATAATATTCTCATTAGAACCATCCATATATATATATATATATATATATATATATATATATATATATATATATATATAGGGGATGGATCAAATGAGAACCCAAATATTTTTTAGAAATGAGAACCAATCGTGGACGTGGATCTTGTTATATCTTGTGGTTGGGATTTAGTGTAGATTTGTAACGTGTTTATTTATAGATTGTGTTTAAGGTTGTTTAGGTAATTTTGTTATTTGATGTAACAGATTTTTCCTTATAATATGGGATTTTGTAGTGATTTTGATATATTTTGTTTGCAATCATTATCGTTATTATTTGCACTTATTTCATTAGCAAAGCACATTACAGTTTGTTGTGGAGAAAAAACTTAATAATTTTTAACAGCTTCAGCTGGTATGCATTATTTTTTTTAGATTTTATATTATTAAATTTCATTTATTTATTTATTTTATGCAAATTTTATTTTTTTCATTTATCTCTTAAGTTTTTTTTTAGTTGTGTTATTATCTCTCGGTTCATTCATGATTAAAATTTGTTTATTTTTTGCAATTGATTGAATTTTATTTCTTTTTGCTTGTTATTGATTGTATCAGCTACTACAATGTTATTTTATGCATATTCTAAATGTTATTATGCATATTGTATTGTCTTTTATGCATATTAGAGGTAAGTTGTAGTCCGATATGCATATGTTAATCTTACGTATTGCATTAATAGATTTTATTTTAGATATACACTAAATATTGTTATGCACATATTGAAGTCCGTTGTGCATATGTATATCTAGTATATTCAAATAATATTGCAATTAAAAAGCAAACCAGACAAAAGTTGCAACTCCATATATCAATGGGATTATCCCAATTAATGCTTTGGTCTATATTATTCGTATAAATCTAGTAGTATTAAAAAAGAAGAAGAGTTTGAAAGAGGGAGGATTTGAAACATTTGTCAGCGACAATTAAGGATGGTGGGTGATTTTTTATAGGGTGGGTAAAGTGTTTTAATTACAAAATTACCCTTCACGTATTAATAAGTGATACACATGTCAAATCCATCCCATGTTGCATCTATGCACATGATTATTTTAGACCATTAGATTAAGCATAATCAATGGTGTATATTAGTTCTTATTTCTCATCTTAGGGGTGGTTCCTTCTATAACCAACCCCTATATATATATATATATATATATATAAAAGAATTGTTCACATTGTTGGTAACTTGGTAGATCAATATAAGCATTTTTTCCCGTACGAGGCTTTTACAATAACTTGGAAATCACTTTTAATTTGGACTTCTTTTACCACACTTGTTTCTTAGTTATCGGGTGAACATGGTTAATTGCCTGAAGCTATTTACTGGACTAAAAAAATATGTAAGTTTTAAAAAGATATATATGGCTTGATTGATCAAATAATATTATTTATTATATATTTGATTTGAATGATTGAGTTGTTAGATGAATAATTTGGTCAATACTTCAATCATACATTTGAATGATAGTTTATTAGTTTAAATTAAGGTTGATTATTTAGTCAACATTCACTTCATAATACAAAATTTTAAAATACCATCACCAAAATTATTTTTAGTTATATTTGTCTAAATTTTTGTTATATCACTGATTCACTGGAGCAGTTTCGGTATTATACTTGTATTTTCCTTATAATCCTCGAGCTTATCTTACACCACAATCAATCAATTTAAATACAAGACAAAATAATTCAAATAGTCACATCATATTTTATCCTCCTTACCACTAAACCAAACGTCTACAAAACTATGATCATTAGACTAAGAGGGTATTTGGCCAAGCTTATAAGTTTTTCAAAACAATTTATAAGCTCATGCAAAGTGTTTAACAAAATAAGCTCCTAAACAACTTATAAGTTGTGAAAATAAGCTCCAATAATTTATAAGCTCCCCTAAAAATAAGTAACTCAACCCCAACTTATTTTTTCATAAGTTTATAAGTAACAGTGAATTTACCAAAATAATCTTACTATGGTTCATTATTTTCTATATATACACTATCGACTTCATATCTCGTCAATTTTATCTCTCTAACTCACGATTTTTTCTTTAGCTTATAAGCTCAATTATCCAAATATTTTGACAAATTATGGTGCCGATTGATATGTAGGAATAGAATGAGAATGGTGATTCGTGCCTTTATTCCCAATCCTATGACTTGTAAGATTTTTACGATTGGAATCACCATTCCCAAATGAATGCTTATTTCCATGAACATGTGATTAACCATTCATCACCTACCTCATGGTATTAGCTATTCCCATAAACACGAGACTAGCCAAATTTATTTATTTATTCTAACAAAATTCTTTCTATTTATTTTTTCATCTTATAAAATTAATAATAATAAATAAATAATAATAAAATAGTAACATTTATGATAATAAATAAATAGTAATTACTAACAATAAATAATTATAATATAATAATAGTGATACAAAACTATTATAGTTATTAATAATATTAACATAATAAATAATAGATAATATAATAAATAGTTACATTAAAATTCGTCCGGAGTTCAATGAATGAGACATTCATGTTGAACACTATGACATGGAAGACAACAAGTTTCAAGATAGCTTCTTCGAAAAGAAGAGGACATTGCTCTATGAGAACAAGATTACGGCGAGCAAAGAAAGTCACCGCAAGTTCTGTAACATTGCTCATTTGGGCATTGGACATCAAGAGTTTGCTCAGACTGTTCGAACCAAAATGAACCAAAGTTCGAGAAGGGCTTCTTGCCAAAACAAGACAATAAGAAGTTTCGGACTGACGAGCATGAGGAGCATCAAATTTATCAAAATAGAACATCTTGGGCACCTCCAAAAAATAAGGTGGCCGACAAAGAAAATAGAGTCATGTGCCTCAAAGACGGAAGATTAGCCACCAAAAAGAAAACGACATCGGTGGATAAAAGAACAAGATGATTCCCACTAAGGAAAAAAAGATTAGTTAGTGTGAAATAAAGCAAACTCCACTCTCCCGCGACAAACAAAGTATCGGCAGAGAAAGTGAAGTACATAGGAAAGCCTCAATAAAAAATAGATGGTCCATCGGCATGTGAAGACGAATGAATCTCACACTCTCCACCAAAAGTCAAGTGTCGCAGGAGACAGGGAATCCAACATCACATGCGAGGAAGTTGTCACAGAAAAAGAATCTGAGACAACAATTCGACAAGAGATAGAGAACATCATACCTCTATATAATGAAGATAATAAGGAAGCTCAAATTATCAAATATCATCCAAGCTTTCTTCAAAACAAGAGAAATAAACATCTGTATTAGTATAGTATTGAGTTTTTATTTTCTCAAGTCTTTTATTTCTTTTAAGGTTTTAGTTTTGTATGTGCATAGTGCATCTAGCTATTATAGGTGGCTAAACAAGTTAGTCCTCTCCGAAGGAGATACACCTATGTATTAAGTATAATATATTTCCTTAATAAAAGTCAAGGCTTTCGCCCAACTATTCTTGTATCTTTCGTATAATTTTTTTTCCATAGAATCGACCAAGTATTCTATGCCCCGGGTAGAAAACAGACGAGGGTTGTGTTGTATATTGCTAAATGAGTGAATCGGTGATGACGAGTCCATCAGTTACGATCGTGTGGTTGGTAGAAGCTCGGAGGTAGCTCGAAACCCGTAAAAATCCCACGACTTAAAGGAAGACGACCTAACAATATTAAAGTAAAAAAGGTACGAAGTCGAGACTCTGTTGATTATTGTTATAATTATATGAAAACATGTTGGGTCTCATAAGTATGCATGCAGCATGCTTAATCTCCATTAATGAAATGTACTATAATAGTAGCAAAATGAATCATGGAAATCGTGATTAAGGGCTAATTTGGTCTAAAAAATATGAAATGGATATATCTTATATGTTTTTATGAATTTGGTTAAATTATATATATATATATATATATATTATTTTTGGGTATTTAATGAGATTATCACATATATTTATACAATGCTATTTTATAGATCGTCAAAATATAAGCACAAAAATTAGGAGAAAATAAATAGAGCAACCAAGGAAAAGAAAGTGCCAAAAAGAAAAGGGGAAAGTAGAAATAGGAAAATCTGGAAACCAGAAGAGCTAACGAGCCCTAGCTATTTGTCATCCTTTTCACTCACTTTACAGCTCGCCGCTCTCTCTCTCTCTCAAGGTAACAATCCAAGTCTCTTCTTCCTGTTGTTTAATGTAAAATTTCTCAACGCATCTTCTAGTACACCGTCACGCCGAATTCGAGGTGTTGTCAAGTTTGACAATGTCGGAGAGCTTTGCTTGAATGTTTTACAATTTTCATGTAACCATACAGAATCCTACTTTGGCTGCAATCTGAAAGTTTTGAGAGTTTTGTTGATTATCGCACGTGCATAAACCCTAGGTGATTTCTTGCGCTCCATTTTATCTCCACATTAACAAAATGTTTTCAATCCAATTTTCTATTAGAAACGAGCCAGTATCCAAATTTGATTGGTTTAGGTTGATTTTGAAGCTGACTCTGTGTTACGACTCGAAGTGAGTGGAGCAGAGGTTGGGTTGATATTGTACAAGAAATGACCGTGTTGAATCCACATTGATGCAATTTAGATATATTGATTCCATTGTCATTTGTCACAATTCCAGAATGGTTTTGTTCTTGCTCTTGCAATATGATTCGTCAATTGAATGGCACGTTAACTGCTTCCTGTATTTCAGCCTTTCTGTTATTTTTATTGGAAGTACAACATGATTAAGTGAGATATACCTTGATAATTTCAGTGAAAGTTAGGTATGGTGCATATTAATCACATCTAAGGATAACTTTAATTTCTTGTATCTATGGGCGAAAATTGTATTCAACCGAAACATCATATTTTGAATAAAAAACTCGTCTTCTGTCGGTTGCAATTATTCGCCTTTCTTTTCTTTGTCAGTTTGTTCCTTTTGTCCCATCAGTAAATCAAAGCAAAGGTTTGGCTGTCATGGGAAGTAGAGAAGAATTGGATGTTGATGACGAATTTAATGAAATTTACAAGGCATACACCGGACCTATGGGTTCTAATGCGCCAAATGAACCGGAAAAAACAAGCAAAAGGTCACATGCAGGTTCTGATGAAGAGGACCAAGCTCGTGACCCTAATGCTGTCCCAACAGATTTTACTAGCCGAGAAGCAAAGGTTTGGGAAGCCAAATCTAAGGCTACAGAGAGGAATTGGAAGAAGAGGAAAGAAGAAGAAATGATTTGCAAAATATGTGGTGAATCGGGTCACTTTACTCAGGTACTTTTCTTGCAATATTATTTGACTGCGTCTTTGTTTATGTATATGTGTGTGTGTGAGAGAGAGGGTTCTTCTTTTGGCTCCTTCAGCGCCTGTGCGCATTTTAACATCTTGGATAATATATATTGTCCTCTAGGAAACTCTACGAGTTTACTGCCTAAGGAAGAACTTCTTCCGTGTACTAAGAACTTATATGATGCTTGTATTTTTTTTTGGCAAATTCTATTAGTATTGCTCTGAGTTGTTCCCAGGATCTTGGTTTTGTGAAGGAAAATAATTGGAAATAATGTTCTAGGTGTTGGGTTATCTATTATTTGACCTTCAACAATTTCAGGTTCAACATGCAAAATACTTTAACATATTTTGTCGATTTTATCCAATTTAATTGAAAAATGGATCTCCTGAATCTTTAAAATCTGGAGTGAATCTTTTTTAGAATTTAACCAATTGGATGTGATGTCACTAAAATATCTCTTACACCTTCACATAAATTCTTGTTACGTGCTTTGCTTATTTATTGAAACCGCTCTCATTTTATTATTACAGTTTCTAATAAATAGTGTTTTAGGGTTGCCCATCTACACTTGGAGCTAATCGCAAGTTGCAAGACTTCTTTGAAAGGGTGCCTGCAAGAGATCCTCACGTGAAAGCTTTGTTCTCAGAAGATGTGGTGAACAAAATTGAGAAAGATATTGGATGTAAAATCAAAATCGAGGAGAAGTTCATAATTGTCAGTGGCAAGGATAGGTTGATATTGAGGAAAGGTGTTGATGCTGTTCATAAGATTAGAGAAGAGGGTGATAACAAGGGTGTTCATAAGTATCCAGAAGATGGTGAGCGGAAAGGTTCTTCAAGCTCCCCAATTTCGCAGTCCAGGTCATTTGAACGTAGAAGTCCCGTTATCTCACGGCTGGGACGGTCTGGATCCCAAAAGCCCATCTCGAGCCCCCACTATTCTGCACATATCCCTCATAGGTATGCCAGACAAGAGAAAGGCGTGGAAGACCGGGTGCGTGAAGATCTTCAAAAATTGTCAAGTGGCTCTCCCCATGGTAGGTGCAGAATTTGGATATTTAGTGCTTCATAAAGTATTAATATTTTAGTATTTACTTAATTACTTCTAGACTCATCTAAGCTTCATATTTGTCTGGTCCATCGTTTTCAGTAATGTTGCTTGTTTTTCAAAATCCTTTTTGCAGCAAGAGGTAAGTTCTTAGGCTCAAGCGTTATGTTCGATTCTGATATTACTTACATGGTGGTTCTGAATTGAAAAAGGATGGTCTCCCAAAAGAATTTTTTTATCAAAGACTCCCAAGTCTCGTTTGCCCCAGATGGATTCACTAAGAGGATTTAAGATAGTGTCATGATAAAGCTGCAAGAATTGTTAAACATCTTGAAAGGAAGTGCTAAAAAATGCTTTCCTTTGGTGAAGCTTATGGTAGTGATGGAGGTAGAGGTCGATCAAGCCATTCCAAGTCTCCAGCCCATCCTTCTTACGTAAGAAATTCCTTTAATTCATATGAAGGCCATTCTCAGAATAGAAGCAGCTTCAGGGCGGATGGATGGAGTGTTGACAGAGGTGGATCTGACATGCAGCCTGAAAATAAGTTTGACTACCCTTCCATTCCCCAGACATTGGAGGATTTGGAGTTGCAATATACAAGGGAGGCAATGGAACTTGCTAAACTTCGGGACAAAGAAGAAGATGATGAAAATTTCAAGCATCGTGAGGTTTGTTATGCTTCTATATTTCTGAGTGAAGTCAGTTTGAACTTAATTTTGTGCATACTGCATAGCCCGAGTGCTTAAACTATAATATTATTTGCACATTTTCTTTATTCCAAACACATGAATTTGAATATCTAATGGTGCTGCCTCGTTTATCTTGGGCCAGTCCATTTTCGAAGTATTAGCGTATTAGCAAAGAAGTAATTAGTCTCCATTGGCCCTTTTCCCCTTTCCATATAGGCTGTTACAGAGATGAGGGAGAGTTTCATGAGAAAAGTGGCTACACTGAAGGGTGAACATGCGAATATGTGGGAAGAGTTTCTTCAGCTACATGAACAGAGGAAGCAACAAGCATGTCACCACATTCCTGAATCTGGTTTTGCTGATTATAAGCAACAGAATTACCCAAACTTTGATAGTTCCGGAAATCCTTACCACTCTGGACCTGGTATGCACTCGAGGGGCAGGTTTCCAAATGCTATGGATAGTTTTCCTTCTAATAGGCCCCATGACAATTATGACGATTTCCAGTGTCACAGGCGTAGTGACTTCGGGAAATCTTATAATCGATACTAAAATGTTCGTTGAAATGGAAATCGGTGAGTCATCTACCTTTAAATCCCCTTGTGTCGGTGTGTGACAATTTAGGTGAGATTTGCAACAGGGTGAATTTCTTGACAACCAAATTGCCTGATATGAATCAGAACATCACTCCAAAGCAAATATAAGAATCCTGTTACATATAACTGTAGGTTTTTCAGGGTATGTATAGGAAGGATTTTATGGATATAGTAGAGTCACAAGCTGCTGTTACGGTGCCAGATGCAGATTTTGTAAATTGGTGTCTTTATATTGCTTCAACTGCAATCATAAGCTGAATTACCGCTTCAAAAATTTTCAGGCTGTAATTGTTGGTTGGCTGCAAGTGTTGCACTCGGAGCACTCTGTCTAGGTAAGTATCCATGGTTATAATGCATACATGTCAGCTCTAGAATGCAGCATTTTTTCTCTCTGTTGCTCCAGTCTCTGTAGGACTGCCTTTGTAATCGAAAAGTCTACTGTTTATGCAAATGCAATGCAACTATAGAACTTTGGATTTTAGGTATTAGATTGTTAAAGGGAGGTGTTACTGATCCTGTTGATTTAGGAGCTTTTTGAACCACATTTTTAATTCTGTCAGCGAATCAAATGATACGTTGCTTGGCTGCTTTTATGAGCCTGCCCTGTTTCTATACATTCTTTTTTGGGGGGCGATTTTGTTATATATCTTAACAATGTCGAGTAGTAGAATGAGTCCACCTTCGTTCGTGAGAAAGATTCCCCCAAGCTATATGGAAGAGGTTGGAGGTGAGGTTTTTGCACTGTTTAGGTAAGGAAGGATCAACTCCTTTTAGCAGTTGAGTTTTTTTTGTTTAGCCCAAGAGTTGTTTTATCTTGGTGAACATAGATGCATGGGAGAAGCTGATGGTTTATTTGAATTGCAAACATAGAATTTTGATTTCTAAGACTACTCTATAAAAGATTTGTTATATTTAATTTGCCTACGATCGAATGATTAAATGTTTTCACACCAACGGAGCTTGGTCTGCTGATTTGCTAATTAATTGTAAAATGTAGTTCACAGGCATGATGCATTGAGAGGCCATCCACTTGCCTTTTGTGATATGATTCTCCATAATCTATCTATTATTGATATTATATTTTATTCATTGGAGGCACTACATTGATCTTCAATTCTATGTAGAATTACTAGAATTTTTTTTCTAAAATCTCCATTTTATACTTTATATAAATACTTTCCTTACATATTTGCCTCTATAATGAATCAAGCAATTTTTATGCATATAAAATGCATATAAATATGGAAATATCCGATCAAAAAGGATATTTTGATATATATAATTAATATAATGAATTTATATTGTTATTAATTACATATTGTATGTAATCGTAAATAGAGGGCACCTTGTACCGTGGCTGCAACGAAACTTCTTAATACTCGAAATGCTGCACTCCACAACCTCATAAGCCGCCGCCTCCTCCTTCATCCCTCCGCCGCCGGCCTCACCTCCAAAAACCCTCTTTCGTTCACCTCAAACCAATCATCCATTCTTGAATTGACAACGATGATATCGAGGATTGCGATGAATCTAACTCGATTATGAGGATTAATATGAAAACCCGGATGCTAAGAGGGTGTTTGGCTGAGTTTATAAGTTGTTTTTTAAATTTTAAAAACAGCTTATAAGATATTTTTGAGGAGCTTATAAGCTCAGCCAAACACCCTCTAAGTGAACAGCATTGATGATTTAGTTTTACTCATTGTTTAGATTTTTTTACTGCTTTGCTGAGTTGTTCTATGTTCTTCATTTTAGGAAAACCAAATGAAGTAATTATCAATAGAGGGTGTGTTATATTTCCAACTTCACTTCTTCTTACACTAAGTAATCTAGCAGAAATCATGGTAGAATGAATTTAAAGTAATGTTACTTTGTTATAATGATTTCGAATAAAGTTCCTATTGTTAATTTTATTTATTGAAGATCAAATAGAAAGAAAATGAGTATGGCTCCAACATCATCTTCTACTGAAGAAATTGATAATTTCTAATCGGCTTGAACATGTGATTACCTTTTGTGCTTGCTTATAAGTTTACTTTTGCATTGGTTTTATCTAAGTTGTGATGCTTTTTGGAATTGTATTATAGTTTTTTGACTGATTGTGAATGTTTTCGACATTGTATGATATCGGTATTGTTGTACATGGTTAAGCAAAATATAAGTAAACCGGCTTAAGACATTAGAATAATTAAAATGTAGATGTTTATTTTAACTATATTAAAAGTTGAACCATTCTTCAATTTCATATTTACAAGCCGGTTATTTCTTCTTTTTTTTTTTTTTTTGATATCATGAACCCGCATGCTACCTTAGGTGCAAGACCGGGAAACCCCACTATCCCTGTGCAATAGCCGCAAACCACACAGAAAGGTAAACTACACTTGAAAACCAGTGTGACAGCTCAAACCCATAGAGGCGTTTGGTGGGGTTCAACCTGTGACCTCTCTACCACAGCGAACCCACCTTAACCATCGGGCAGTCCTTGGGACTCGGTTATTTCTTCTTTATTATAATAATATGTGTGTGTGAGATCGAATTTCTTTTTTGGTCAATTAATACATAAATTTTAAAGGTCATATCGAATCTGATACCTTTGGCTTTAGTCATTAACCATTCTACTATGTCATTAGGTCAACACATGCACACAAAATGCTACTTCCTTCGTCTACCATATTTGTTTATTTAATTCATTTTCGGTACGTCCATAAAATTCGTTCACTTTCCTTTTATAGACATAGATTTCGTCCAAATATCAATACTTTTGTCCTCACTCAAACCATTTATTTACAAAAACATTCATAGCTCACTTTTCCACTCACGCAACATATTTTATTATATGAGTCATATTCTCCACTCATTTTATATTCATTGTATTTATTAAAACTGGTACTGACCAAAGCTAATATTATATATCATGGATGGGAGAGTATTATTTAGAATTGACCCAGATTTCCTATATAAAGAGTAGAAACACTTACCATTATACTACAACAATTTCTTTAAGAATCGATCTCATGACCACAAAAATAAAATGCAATCACCTCATATCGATTTTTTAATTAAATACATAAATTTAAAGGTCGCATCACGGTGAACTCGAATCGAGATCTTTGATCTCAAACATTAATCATTCTACCACTAGATCAATATATACACACACCTCATATTGTATTTCTATTGAGTCATTGACTAACTATGTCAGTTCACAAATGAATCTGAAGTGGGAAAAGTAGTCCTCATATGTATGGTCGGAAATTTTGTTTATTTTTGAATAAGAATAAAGTTCTAGTTTAAATAATGTTATATTATATGTGAAAGTTGTTTAGATTATACCTTGGGATAAGATGAAAATATACTCTTAAACGTTTTCCAAAAACAAATATACTTTTATCGTTATGTTTAGTGCAAAATTCGTCCTTAACGTCAAAAAATGGTGCAAATAACCCTTGTGACAGACGGTGGTTTTAACTCCGTTAAGAGAATTTCAATTTTTTCTCGTATAAATAAGATATATAAAATTATATTTAATGAAATTATTTAGAGATTGATCATAGATAGACGTGAGTTTGTGGTTGGTGGCGGCATGTGGTAGTATTGCTGTCGAAGGCGGGAGGGACAAATACTGTGGTTGACAAGTGGTGAGTGTTTGCCAGAAGGGCAAGTAATTGTTGGTTTTAAGAAGCGGTGGCGGCACCTTGATTATCATCTTCCACCATACCACGTCACTCTTCTAAAGCTTGTCGCCACGTTCTTTCTTCCGGTGCCGCCATCAACGACTTTGCCTCCACTTTCGAACCGGTTATTTTCATTAATCTCATTGTCTAAAACCTGTGGCTCAGCGTGCAAACTCACGTCACCTTTCATACCCAGTTGAGAATCCTCCGTGATAAGTCTAGTTACGTGAGTGTGCGAGATTTATGTAAAGCAATAAAGAACACCAAGGCTTTTACGTGGTTCGATCGTTAATGAGATCTACGTCCACGGAGGAGTGTTTCCTCAATACTTTCACTATAACGTCGTGAGTGTAGTTACAAGCTCTTAGTATTTGATAAGTTGCCAACCCTTCTAATGTCGGTTTCCTTCTATTTATACAACTCGAGCCTCGCAACCGAGGCGTGCTCAACCTCTCCATTGGTCGTGACGTGACTCTTCCTCCGCATGCCCTCCATCGCCGGCAGGACCTTTCGCCTTACGTGCGCCACGTGGAGGTGGCGCCCGACCTGCTCCGGGGCGCCTTCTCCATCGCCGAGGGTGGCGCTCACTGCTCGGGGCCCGCCTCCATCGCCGAGGGTGGCGGTTAAGGGGCTGGGGTTTCGCACTTATTGGGCTCGCCTTGGCTCAACCGCGGGCCCGCTATCAACGTTAGGCCCACTGCTTGGGCTCGTTAGTGGCCTAGTCGGTTGGGCCATATCCCATCATAGCCCCTCGAATAGCCGAGGGACAATGGCGAGCGAGGTGGAGTGAAAGCGCTTCACCGAAAGCGAAAGCGCTCTACCGGTTGTTTGTCAAGGTGTTGTCTTTTTAATGTGGGGTTTATTTGGCGATCCGTGCCGAATCGAGTTGGGTGGTCTGTTGTCCGTCGCTTGAAAAGATGTGGCCCCAAGGAAGTCGGCTCGACCGATATCGCCTCTGTGTAGGTTACGCCGAGGTCCGATCCGAGTGGTGTTACTCTGTGGTGGGTGCCGATGTCCGACCCGAGACCGCCTTTCGGGATGTTTGGGCACCCCGGCGCACCGAACTGGGGCCCGTTTGCCGAGGTCCGATCTGATGTAGACTTTCCCGTAGCGGCGGCACGCTGATAGACGCCGAGGTCCGATCCGATCCCTCGCTATTTGTGGGAAGGACGGGCGCGACCGGCGCCGCTTATCCGGAGGACGCGGGGTCCGTATGATGATTGCTAGGTCGATCGGCGTTCATCTTATCTCGGCGTCGCTATACGCGCCAAAGCGGTAGTTGGGCACTGAATCAAGCGCTGCGCGTGACTCACATCCAATCGCGTGTAGTACGTGTCGAAGTTGAAACGGCAATTTTAGACGCCTTAGTCTTATAAATAGCGCAAAAGAGGCAATCGCTCACTTTCCTCTTCGACGCTTAAAATTTCGAGAGAAAAATTTCGAGAAATTTTCGAGTTGATCATGATCTTCACCGAAGGAGCCATATACTCGCTTTGAAAAGTAAGTATGTTTTCTTCTTCTTCTCGATCTCGAAAGTTCCATTTCCGCCTCGGGTCGCCGTGAGTTCCCGGCGTAAAAGATTATATGTGCTTCAATGGTTTGGGTAGGTCCATAGGGTCGAGTTCTGGTTCCGCCGGTATCCCGGTATGGGACGGGCCGAGGGGGGCGTGGCGAGGTCGGGTTTGACTTTGGAGGAACTTTTGAAGTTGTGAGGAATACCGATCCCGGAGGAGGCGTGGTGGTGTCTGCGCATCCGGATGATAGGCGATGGCCCTCGGGAGGGTTTGTTACGCTTATGTAGATAGTTTGAGGCGGGTCTTAGGTACCCTCCGTCCCCGCTTATCTTAGCCTTCAAGAGTATTTCCGCATCCCTATTTGTCAATCGACCTCGAATTCCATTAGGTCGCTGGTGGGTCAGGCTCTCTTGTTATGGCATTACCGGCGAGTTGTCCTTCGAGGCGCCGATCTGTTTTAGCGTGAAGACCATAGGAGGGTGTACTATTTGTCACCCCGGCTGAAATTTAAGGTAGTCGCCCCTCCAAGGTGTCCCATCGCGTAATAGGTATTTCTTTCTGGGGAGGGTAGCCGAGGTATGAGTGGGGTATCGAGACGGTGGCGGACCAAAATCAAGCCCCGGGCCATATGGAGGAGGTGCCGTGCACCTTGGTGAGATCTTATCCATAAGTTACACCGAGGACGACCGGAAGGCCGGACCGAGTGTTTACGGCCCAAGCGTCCGGATCGGGTCCGGACGGGCGAGGGCATCCCCATCTTCTTAGTCCTTATACGTCCGATTTCGACGTGCTAATGTGTCTTTTTTCCGTGATGCGGTGAGGTCGACCGGGCAAGAGGCGGGCTCACGATCGCCGAGCAAGGAGCCGGGAAGAAGTTCGGCGGCTGGCCGGACCTACTAGGGGCCCAAGAAGGTCGACAAGACGGGCCACCGATGAGTGGGCTTCAAAGTGGTCCACCCAAGATCGAGTCTCGGCCGGGTCGCTTTGTGTACGGGTACCGCCCCAAGTTTGGCCGCACCTCCCCGAGGTACATAGGTTCTTTCATATTTAGATTTTGTTCGCTGCGATCCGTTATTAACTTGTCCGCTTTTTCGTGGTGGGAGCTCGGTGACGGGGCCCCGCAGCTGTTGCTTGGAGCCGCAGTCGCCGCCGGCTTGCCGAGAGCTCGGCCCAGACGGCGAGCAGAATGGAGCTTGGCCGCGCGGCGAAAGCCGAGACCGCCGTGGTCGCCGCGAGGGCGGAAGCCGAGGCCGCCAGGCTTCGAGGCCGGAGGGCCGCCGAGGCCGCCCGCAAGAGGCACTGGCACCGGAGGCCGCCCGGCGAGGTCAAGAGCTAAGGCTGGCGAGCTGGCCGGGCGAAGAAGAGCTCGCGACGAGAGGAGTTCAGCGTCGGCCGACCAGGGACCTTGCCGAGGGCTCTGCAACAGCTCATCGAGTCGGAGAGCTTCGCTTTATTGCCGATCTTGCCGCCGTCTTGGCCGAAGGTGGTGTCGATCACCGGAAGTCTGGCGGTCGCCATGCCCGACTTCGATAAGGTCAAGCATGGGTGGACCGAGGTCGACCTCGCAGAGCCGGACAAAGCTTACGCCCGGTGATCTCCGGCCGCTCCTTCCCGGCTTTGAGGCTTGGCATCCAGCCTCACCTCCCGATCACGAGGTCGCCGCCCAAAGGAGGAGGACGAAGATCGCGAGCCTCGGAGCTCGCTGCCGAGGCGCGGGCCGGCCGAGGAGGAGGGAGGAGGCGGGCAGAGGGCGCGGGCAGAGGAGGCGGCCGGAGCTCCTACCGAGGTGCCACCACAGGAGCATCGAGGTCGGCGAGACCGCCATAGCCCGAGGTCGCGGAACTGATGTAATAGCTGGACCGCCGGGGTCGATAGGACCCCGTTCAGTTCCTTGTAATAATTTCCCTTTTTGAGTAATAAACGCAACATTTTAAAATTTGTGTTGTCTTGTTTATTTACAAGATCTCCACCGAATGGCTCGGACTTGATCATGAATTGTCGACCAAGTTAAAAGAGGTCCGAGGCGCCTGGCCGAGAAGGACGAAGAGGTGCTTTTCCGAGGAGCCGATCCGCCGAAATGACCCAAGTTTTGGTCACCATGGATGTCACCGGCTTCGTCGCCGACCAAGAGGAAGTTGGACGAGGCGATCGGAAGTGGCCCGCCTCCCGGCCGAGAACGAGGCCCTAAAGTTGAGGGTCACACAGACGAGTCCGTGAGGCGGACTCATCCGCCGACGCCATCCAGGCGCTTGATAGAGTGAGAGGCGACTCGAATCGATCCGCGAGAGGCTAGCTCGGGTGTCGGAGGAGCATGCGAGTACGAGAAGGCAATCCGCCGTGGTGGAACTACTATATCCGTCGACGACCGAGTTCGAGAGTCACGGGGCAGGTATGGTGCCGAGGACGGCGAGGGCCCAACAAAGAAGAAGTTCAAAGATCGTGTCAACTCGTCGGAAGTATATGGAGATGTACGAGATCGTCCAGAACGACGATGCCCGCCCCGCAGCCGAGGCCACGGCGGGCTCGCTAGCCCGATCATAGAAGAACCCGCGGAGGAGGCGGCCATCTCGATCATGCCAAGTGCTCCGGTTGATGGGTCCGGCTGAGAGCGGATCATTCAGAGGGCGATCCTCTGGGAGCGGAAGGCGACCGAGGACCTCAAGTCGGCGGGGAAGAGCGGCGGGTAGGGGGCGAGGTCGTACTCTCGGTCCGGTGTCCGGTCAGGGTGGTCGGGGTGTGACTCGGGTGCATCCCCACCCCTAATGCTCAGATTGCCCCTCGCGCCACTTCAAGTGTCCTGTGAGCAGCGGGTGACCGAGTCGATGCCTGTCCCGGCCGCCTCCGAGCCTGCGCCGAGCGCCGGGAGTGCACTGTGGTGATTCCGCCTTATAGACCGGGTTGAAGGCACCGAGTTCGCTCTGCATACACCGCCGACCGAGATTTTGTAGAAAATTGTGCAACTTGTCTCCGGCGAGGCGAGCCCCCTAAGCCCGAATGAGGTGTGTATAGTGTAGACTTTGTATGTAGATATAAATGTATTTAGACTGCTTCAAGTGTATATTTTCCCTCGAGAGGTACAAACATAGCTTAGACTTCGCTTTGGTCGTAAATGTATTTATATCGTGATACGTAAGTGCATATTTTCCCAAATAAAGGGTATAAACGAGCTCGAAGCCCGGTCGACTTGATATGGCTTGGTACTCGGTTTATAGTCGTTAATGCATTTAGACTTTGTACCGAGTGCATATCTTCCCAAATAAAGGGGTATGAGTCAAGAGATCGGTCTCGATGTCGCGTGCATGTAAAGTCCAACTTAATGGGTAATCAGATGCTTTGCATGTAGACGCCCAACTTAATGGGTAATCAGATGCTTTGATGTAGACGCCCAACTTAATGGGTAATCAGATGCGCACTCTACTTGGTGGGATTTTCATCTTCGTAGGCGCCCCTCGTGAAGGTTTAAATGTGGTGTATCCAAACAGATGTTCACATATGTACGAGACGGTGAAATATTCATTAGAAAACAGATGTTTTATCAACACGTAATCAACATCGCATTTGGCAAAACAATTATGGACTAACATGATGTCGACCTTAAATCGAAGCTATGTAAAATACCTCCTAAATGAGTAATGTGCCAAGTTCGGGGATAAGTGCACCTGATAGGCGAGCCACCTTGTAAGCCCTTTGCCGAGGTCCTCGTGAACGCGGTATGGGCCTTCCCATGTCGGATCCAACTTGTTAAGACGCCACGGCTCATCGGCTTCATTATTTCGTAGGACGAGGTCGCCACTTGGAGCCGGAGGCTTGACCCTTTGTTGTAGTACCGCGCACTGGCCTCAGATTGCTTCGCTTATGAAGCGAGCTCGCGCTTCCCTCGAGGGCATCAAGGTCGCCCGCAGTCTTCCTCGCTCCCTACCGGTCGAAGTGAAGAGTGCGCTGGCTCATGCCGCCGATCTCGGCCGGTATGACGGCCTCGGCATCGTGAGACCAGCCGAAAGGGTTTCCGCGCGACGTCCGAGGCGTGGTCCCAGACCAGAGGACTTGAGGAGATTTTCACCCACCGCTTTAGCTCGGTCCACCTCTTCTTCAATCATTGTACGATCGTGCGGTTCGTCACCCGGCCCGACCATTCGCTTTGGGTGTGCGATCGAGGTGAAGCGTTGATCGATCCAAGCTCTTCGCACCACCTCAAGTTTTGTCGACGAATTGGGTGCCGCTGTCCGAGACCAAGATGTGCGGTATGCCGCCGCAGACTATATTTTTCCACACGGGCGTCCGAATCCTTCGCCATGAGGCTCGAAAGGCTCGGCCGACCCATTTTGTGAAGTAGTCTATGGCTACGACTAAGTATCGGCGACCGGTGCTCGATCGAACGGACCAACAATGTCGATCCCCACCGCATGAAAGGCCATGGACTCGCAGTCGCTCAAATCGACCGAGGCGCTGACCGTGGAGTGAATCCGCACTTTGGGCACTTTTGACGAGCTCGGCCGAATCTCGCACGGGGGGCCAAGAATATCCCGATCTCGGCCTTCTTCGAGAGAGCTCGTGACCATGTGGCTTCCACAAGACCCTCCGTGAATTTCATTGAGCACGAGTCGGCTTCTTCGCCCGAGGCACCTCGGGAGGGTCAAGGTAAGACTTCCTGAGGCGCCTCACGCATGAGATACTCGGATTTCGCCATCATCTTTTCGCTTCGAGCCGATCTTGAGGTAGGCGCCGCCTTCCGAGATAGCCTTCGGAGACATCCAATTCGGCTCTATCTCTGATGATGCCGACGCGGGACTCGCGATGCTTCTAGAACGAACCTCCCACTCGGTGGACTTGTTGACGACGCACTAACTTGTCGAGGATGTCACTACTGCTTTCCCCTGGGATTCGGTGGATATCAAGTACCTAAACGAGGTCAAGATCTCCTTCGCTTCTCGAGGTATTGTTTCATTCGCCCTCCTCGCCTCGTGATTTGCTTAACACCGTTCACCACGACCGGAATCACCAAGATTCGATCTTGTCCATCCCAGCTTCATGGCGAGGCGAGTCCGGAGATCGTGGCCTCGTGACTCCACCTCGTTGTTGATGGCTGGGAAGGTAAACCGGAGGCGAGGGTGACTTCGCTTATCTCGGGCCGGGAGGAGGATGCCCGCCCGCCGCCTGCTTTGCACGAGGCTCCGCCCACGTACATCCGCCAAGAACCATCCGTGGTGCTAGGACGGCTTCCTCCGCCGTGGGCGGGGCTGGAGTTACCTCGCCGGCAGAGCCCACCTGAATTTGGCCTCAACCAGAAGTCGGCGAGAGCTTTCCTTTTATGGTCGGCCCGCGTGAGTACGAGATGTCGTGCTCGCCGAGCTCAATGCCCACTTAGCTATACGTCCGGATGACTCAGTCTTAACAAGACTTGTCTCAAGGGTAAGTCGCTTAGCACCGGACGGAGCGAGCTTGGAAGTAGGGTCGGGCGTCGCTGCTCACCGGGCAGTGCCACTTTTTCGAGGCCGTGTACCTTGTCTCCTGTCCTTTGAGCTCGGTGATAAAATAGATGGGAGTTGTCGTCCCACCTCATCTCGCATCAAGATCACACGATGGCCTCGTCCGAGCGGCCAGATATAGAGAGGGATTCACCTGCCGGGCGATGGTGGCCAGGTCGGCAAGTACTCCTTCACCGCAAAGACGGCCCGGTGTTCTTCCCGCCAGCGAACCGAGCTCTCCTCAGATCTGGCATGAGCCGCTTCTGCGGCTCGAGACAAATCTGCGAGGGCGGCTAGCACCCGTGAGTTTGTGGATCTCACGGATGGTCCTCGCACCGCATGTCGAGCACCGCCTTCACCTTGGTGGGATTGGCCTTCGTGCCCTCCCGAGAAACCCAAAGATCCCAAGAACTTGCCGGTCTTCACCATAAATGTACATTTCGGGGTTGAGTTTGAGGTCACGACCGAGGAGTTGGAGGATAAGGTGCGAGGTCATCGGCGCAGCCTCCGCTTTCTAACTTTGACTACGATGTCGCCGACGAGACCTCGACGATCTCCCGATGTGGTCTTTGAATGTTGCATCCACCATCCTCCGGTAAGTAGCCCGTTTTTGAGTCCGAAAGGCATCTTTCGAGCGCAAAGACGCCAAAGTCGGTGATAAATGTGGTCTTCGGGCGTCCTCCGGCTCATAAGGATTTGGTGGTACCTTGTATAGATCCGTGAAGTTCAACATCTCGTGGCCCACCAATGTCTCCACCTTCTTGTCGATGTCGGGGCGGGTAGCAATCTTTGGCAAGGTTTGTTGAGGTCGGTATAATCGACGCACGCGCCACCTCCCTCAGCTTCGGACCACGATCGATTAGTCATCCGTGTCGGTATTCGACCTCGAACAAGATCTTGCCTTCGAGTTGAGTCACCTCGTCCCTTACGACCGGTCGCGCCCGCCGCATGAATATCATTTTCTTCACGGACCGCTTGGTAGCCGTCGATGTCGAGGCGGTGAGTTATGAGCTCGGCGACACTCCGTCATATCGAGCGGGACCATGCAAACACGCCCCTATATTCCTCGTGGTTGTATGACACGCCGTCGGATGTCGGTTGGGCCTGGTGCCGACCGGACGACCTTCGAGGATCATCGTCAGATAGTTGGAGACCCCGGCCGTCATCCCGGGTGTCTGGCCTCGGGGCTCGGTAATCTATGCCCGGGCGAGGCCGCATCTGGGTCGAGAGTCGTAGTATTCTTTTGCCGCCGCTTGGTCCCCTCGATGCAAGCACTCCCACCGGGCGGGAATCTCGACGGTGGTGGTAGACCCAACAGACGGCCTGGTGGTGTACACCAATCTCTCCTGTGACGATGTTGACGGAGAGGAGCTCGGACCAGAAGAATCGGATGGCCTCGTGACCGACACGGAGCTCGCCCCACCGTGATCGGAAGCGGTAATGACCCCTCGGCCGGATCGCCTGAGCGAAGCTCCGCAACCGGGAGGCGCGTGAAGTACCAATACCTCCGACCTCAAGCTTATCCACAGCTACCGGAAGATGATGTCGACGGAGGCTCCGGCGTCGATATAGACCCGGTGGACGTTTTGTTGCCCACCACGGCCTGTATGGTGATGGCGCCCGTGCGGCATGATCTTGGGCACGGGTCCTCCTCGAGAACGTTATGTTCTCACCATCCCGAGTCGCTGTTCTTCTGGGCTCTTCAGGCCGGCCTCCGGCATCGTTCTTGTGGACGACCTCGCCGTCCCGAGGCAGTCCGTAACAACATGACTGCTCCATAGCGTTGGGACCTTCGCCTCGCCGCCTTCGGGTTGGGTCGTCGCTGAGGTCGGCCCGCAGCTGTTGCCACCTCCATTCCTTCAAGCTTCGCTTTCTCGGCCCACCGCCGAGGTATTTCGAGGGCTCCACCTTTAACGAGCTCGCCGATCCGCGAGCCCAAGTTTCGCAATCCTCGATATCATGACCATACCCTGGTGATAGTCACAATACTCTTCGTGGACCTCTTCGATCCTCCTTTCATGTGGCGAGCCGGAAGAGCTCGGCGTGAGCTCGAATATTTCCGCCTGATTTGAGCAGGGCGCTGCCGCTGTGGTCAGGCGAGGTCCGAGCCCGGACTCGTGGGCCTCTTTTGATTCTCGTCAAGGCGCCAATCGATCGCCACCGACTTGGCCATCCGGCTTTTTCTCTGACCGCCGTCCCCCATTTTCTTCTTCCGATCCGACTGCCTCCTCGACGGTTGTCCACCGTGTTCCAAAGCTTACTCGCCGTCTTTGGTTTCTCCCTGTAATTTCTTTGTTCAAGGCGGGCCGGATCCCGCTTTTGAACGCGTTGATGATGTAGAGGTCGTTCTTGTCGTCAATTTTGAGCGACTCTTTGATTTAACCTCGAGACGAAGTTCGACATCGCCTCGCCCCGCCTCGCGGATTGTGAGCAGTCGGAGGAAGGCTGCACGGTGGCATCTTCCGATAGAAGCGCCATTTGAATCGATCCATAAGGTCCCGGAAGCAGTATACTGCTCGGCGAGCGAGGTGAACCAACGTCGTGCGTTGGAGATCAAGACTCGGGAAGATTTTGCACATGTGAAAATCTTCCATTCCTCGATTCGCCATGTTGGTAGTGTGGCGAAAAGGAAGTCCTGGAGGGTCTCCCAGCCATCGTAGGTCGCTATATTGGGTGCCCTGATCACACGGGGGCGGGCGTGTCTAGAATCTCTCGGATAAAGCGAGATGATTCTCCGCACTGCCGAACCCCGGAGATCGTTGCCATCTCTTTCTGGAGGGTGGGAGATCGATAGCGACGCCTATCGTCCTCCGGGGGAGTTCGACCGCCTTTCTTCCCTCCCTTTTGCTCGGCTCTCCGGTCGGCATGACGAGGTGGAGAGCGGCCTCGAATGGCGAGGGCGATCGGTGGTGGCGGCTCGTCCGCGGTGAGCGGCTTCCGCGAACGAGGCGGCGGCTCGGCCGCGGTGAGCCCGCACATCGGGCGTGATGCGCGTTTCGCCATCACGCCGAGGCGAGCGCTGGCCGCCCGAGGGAGCGGCCTCAGCGGCCGTGGTGTTGATCCGGGGCCTCGGAGGGCCCGCCTTTGGTCCTCTCGTTGAGGAAGCTTTGGAATCGCCAAGATTGGCGCTGAGGAACTTCGGTCGCCACTCGGCCGAGGACCTCGTGGGACGAATGAGCTGCTTGCTCGCCCTCGCTGAGGTCGGCATCTTCCCTACGCTGGGGCGCGGTCCCGAGGTGTATGGAGACATTTTCCATGTTGCCTCGTGAGTGCGAGGCCGTGGCGTCGCGATCTCCTTCCCGCGACGCCGACCACCACCGGTCGCCCTCAAGACGGTTGTTGCCGCCGTGGACGGTGGTTGTGCGTGTTCTCGCCATTTAGTTGTAGAGGAAACGCTTTCTTGTTCGACGCTTCCCACGCATTTCCGCCGCCAATGATAAGTCTATTACGTGAGTGTGCGAGATTTATGTAAAGAATAAAGAACACCAGAGCTTTTACGTGGTTCGATCGTTAATGAGATCTACGTCCACGGAGAGTGTTTCCTCAATACTTTCACTATAACGTCGTGAGTGTAGTTACTGTTCTTAGTATTCGATAAGTTGTCAACCCTTCTAATGCCGGTTTCTTCTATTTATACAACTCCGGCCCGCAACCTGGGCGTGCTCAACCTCTCCATTGGTCGTGACGTGACTCTTCCTCCGCATGCCTCCATCGGTAGTGCATGGACCTTTCGCTTCACGCGCGCCACGTGGAGGTGGCGCCCGACCTGCCCGGGCGTCTTCCATCGGCCGGGTGGCGCGCCACTTTGCCTGGGCCCGCCTCCATTGGTCGGGCCATGGTTCTGGCTGGGGTTTGTGATTAGAGCGACAGGCCAGGGCCAATCGCGTGCCATTAACGCAGCGTTGCCGTTCGTTTGGGCGCATTGGTGGCCTAGTCGGTTGGGCCATATCCCATCACTCCGCTACATCCCTAATGTCAGCAGAATCCCCATCAATTCAAACTAAACCCATGTAGTAATCCACCAATTCCTCTGACCCCTCCTCTTTTTCCTCAATGACCTCAGATTTTACAGCTTTCTCCTTTATTTGCGAAATCTTAATTCATCACTCTTCTCAGATTCACTAAATTTCTAGTCTTCAGACCTCTGCTATGGCTCCTCACCGGAGAACAGTTCGAAAGAAAGAAAGAAAGAGAGAGAAATTGAGATTTGGGGATGAGAATTTCTGAGTTGTGAATTTTTTCCCCTTCTACTTCAAAATGAGAGGTAAACGAGAGGGAGTCAATGTGCAATGCCGATTGACACCAGCACCGTGGAGGTGGCCTTTGCCTATTTTTGGGGAGCAACGACGGCGAGAGATATGAAGTGGGGTAGGGTATCTGTGAGTTTTCTGTGATTGTGAGAGAGTTAAGAGAGTGAGAGGCGATAGAGAAGGACGATGGCGGCGCGGTGGCTGCAATGCCGTTTGGTGATGACGATAGCTGGCGTGGCCTCACTGATTTTCTAAGGGACGATTTTTTTTTCCTTTTTGATTTGCAGAAGTAGAGATAGTGTTCGAGAGAGAGAAAGATCACGTCTATGAGATAGATAGAGAGAATTACAAAATTATATAATTTTATATAAGTTAATTACATGAGAACAAATTTAATTAATTTTTCTTAATAGAGTTAAAGCTTTCTTTTAACACATGAGCTATTGGCATCATTTTTTATACGTTAGGTATGCAATTGCACTAACCATAACGACATGGTATATTTGCATTTTGTTGACATATTTAAGGGTGTATTTGCACATTATCCTTTATACTTTTCATTTTTCTATTGAGTTTCTTTGAACAATTTTTTGAAACCGTATTTTCAAATGAATAATGCATTTAAATATAGGTTATTTGCTAATAAATTATTGAACTTTCACTAAATTCTGGTTTTGCATACCAATTTTAAATTTTTGCGATAATTATCGAACTTTTGATTTGTTATGATTTTACACACAAATATGATTCGGGCACAGACTAACGCTGACATGGAACACTGGAAAATTTGTATTGGCGAAATTGTCCGATGATTAAAATGATATCATTTTTATTAACCAAAACGGTATTGGTTAAGGCTGAACCCCGTGTTCTATGCCCTATTTATACATTGTTCTCGCTATGTCTTAATTTGATGAGCATTGGTAATTCTCAATCTATTTAACAGATAAATAAATCAAATTTCAACCCTAAACGATGTCATTAAGGTTAATAAAATTATTTCGTTTTAATCATTGGGTGATTTCGTCAACTCAGATATTTCAGTGTTTCATGTCAGCATTAGTCTTGACCGAAATCACACTCGTGTGCAAAATCAGAACAAATAAAAATTCGATAATTATTGTGCATAATTTAAAGTTGATATGCAAAATCAAATTTAGTGAAAGTTCAGTAATTTAGAGGAAAATAACTATTTAAATAAATAATATATTCGTTTATCGGTATACTCATTCGGTTATTGGATATACCTAGGGGTGAGATTCGGTTCGGTTTTGGTTAACAGAAATGAAAATTTCGATTAACCGAATTCGAAATGGACAAAAATAACTAACCGAAACCTATACCGATCGATTAATCGGTTAACTAATAACCAATTCGGTTAGTCGGTTTGGTTAGCGGTTAACCAAATTTTAATATTAAAATAAGAAACAAAAATTAACCGAAAATAACCAAGCTTATTTCAAATATTATCGAAATCATAATATTAAATTAGATAATTTCTATTAATAAATAAATAAAATAAATAAATATATATTAATTAATTTTGGTTAATCGGGTATAACCGTCGGTTAATCGATCATACCCGATAATCAAAATTCACTTGAAGTGGATAATCGATACCCGAACCGAAACCGAAAAAGTCGGTTATCGGTTAACGATAATCGATTTTTTCGATTTCGGTTATCGATTAATCGAAAACTGATACCCGTATAAAACTCATAGGTATAACGATAACCGAAATTAATAATAGGAATGAAACAAAACTATTAAAATTGAATTTTCGGTTAATCAATAATCTAATTTTTGATTCGATATTACAATTATCCAATTAACCGAATCCAAAATTTCACCCTAATATTTATCTTAATTTGTATTGTCAAGCACGAATCTGGCATGGGCGCATGGCATCGCAATACGAAACTTTTTTAGTTTTGTTTTATTTATCGATGATATAATTATTAAAAACTTGAAAGATTTGGTCTTATTTAAAATATTTTAAAATCGTTAATATATATAGATTTGTTTATAAATGTAAAAAACTAGATAACCTTTTTTTAATATTAATCCTAAGTGCGGCTTGGTCCGCCCAATTTGTGAGCCGTTTGCTGTCTAACCGGTTTTGTGAGTCTCTACTAATTTAAGGGCACAAACTCAAGTTTACAAAAACCTGCCGCCTCTCCACGATAATTTTCTCGTCCGTCGCCGCCGTCACAAATTTCTCCTCTCTGCCGTCACAATGTCCATTATGGAAACCGGAGGAAAAGGAGCTATGGACTCCTCGAAGAAGAAGCGCAAGAGAAATAGAGACAAAAGCAAAACTCCAAAATCTCAAAAAAGTGAAGAGGTAGTAGTAGAAGACTTGAAGCAAGAAGACGAAGTAGACGACAACGTTGAGGAAGAAGAAGTGGTCGTGGAGGAGAAGAAGAAAGAGAAGAAAAGGAAGAAAGAAATAAAGACAGCTGGAGAAGCCGGAGGAGGAGAAGTAGAAGAAGAAGAAGAGGGAAAGGTAGACAAGGAGAATGGTTTGAAGAAAGAGACGAAGGTGAATTCGTCGGGGATTATGAGCAGCGAAGCTTTTGAAGCGCTGCCGATGTCAAAGCCCTCTATGGATGCCATCAAAGATATGGGGTTTCAGTATATGACTCAGGTAATAAACTTCCTTTTAGCAAATATTCGTAATGTTATCAATGTATTCGAGATGAAGAATATTATGTTGCTACTCAATGATTTCGTACTCTGCCTAGCAATATTACGAGTCTAATTTTTGAGGCCGTTTATGCTAGAAGTTTTTGCTATGTGATCATATGTTACTTGAATTTTTTTCGATATTATAGATTCAATGTTAAGTTGATGAGTTGGTTGGCGTGCCAAACTGTTAAAACAAGTAAATGACATGCATCTGTTGTGCTCCTTATTTGATTCTTTAGAATGTACCCTTGTCATACTCGTCGAAAACAAAATCCAAATTATATTAAATCATTATTGTGTCGAAGATTCTACGAGATGATTATTATATACTGGAGATCACTACAGAGCTCTTACAGATTAGATGGAAAAGAATTGCTGATTATTCATGTTTTTGTGTTGGGTGATGAAGATCCAAGCTAGATCTATCCCACCACTTTTGGAAGGCAAAGATGTTCTTGGAGCTGCAAGGACAGGTTCTGGAAAAACACTTGCCTTTTTGGTTCCAGCTATTGAATTGTTGTTTAACATACGTTTTACTCCTCGGAATGGGAGTGGTGTTATTGTCATTTGTCCAACAAGGGAGTTGGCCATACAGGTAAAGATTTTTCTTTTTCGTTTTGACATATTATTGATAATGCTCCACTCATTAGTCATGAACTTTGATATGAACTTCAGTCACTTTTTCGACTTAAGCTTCTCTCTTTATAACTGTTTTACACGTGTATAAGCAATGCTTTGGAAGAAAATACTGTTCTGTCCTTCTTCGGCTATGTTGAAGAGTGAAATGGATGTTTTAACAATAGTTGATTCCACCTGTTGGTTGCTACTGAGACCTTCATTTATTACAGATTTACCATCATGCATCTTTAGTTGTCTAATCTTGGACAGAGGAATTTATCTTATTATTAACTATGCTAACAATTCAGGGTTGGACAGAGGTTTATGTTTCTTATTTGTTTTACTTATATCTTGGTATCTTGGGCATTCAGAATTTGTGAATCATCATGTAGTATCACGAACTTGCAATCTGATGGCTACGCTTAAAAGCCTCTTTGTGCACTTCACTTTGTATAAGCCAAACCTTGTCAGCTCCTTGTGCCCTTTTATTTATATAAGCTGATTGTTCAATTACCGTGGTACATGATTCTTTTGGGTTGGCTATGTAGGATGCTCCTCTCTGTAGGGCCCGTCCCTCCAACTTGTAACATGTGAATTTGCATCATTTGGTTGCAGATAGATTCTTTAATTTGAATATTCAGATTTTCAAGACTTAACTTTCATTACATGATGCAGACACATGCTGTAGCTAAAGACCTTCTGAAGTATCATTCACAGACACTAGGATTGGTAATTGGGGGTTCAGCACGAAGAGGAGAAGCAGAGCGTATTGTCAAAGGAGTAAATCTTTTAGTAGCAACCCCTGGTCGACTTCTTGACCATCTCCAAAATACAAAGGGCTTTATATATAAAAACCTGAAGGTATGACTGCTCACTCAATGTCTCCCCAACAACCAACCAAGTCCCAGTTTGATTCTTATTTGCTTTTATGAAAATGTTTATTTGCTGCAATAAGCATTTCCATCCCATTGTTATTCTACATCGAGGAAGCTTCTTTTTACATGCCTAAAGAAGGATGCTCATGATGAGCCTTTTCTATGCTCCGTCCTATTTATTCCAGATGAAAAAGTTATGCACATCACCGATTTCTACTTCTGCATATCTCTTCCTGCTTTATAACACTTATCTTTGTTGCTAAAGTTTTAAATGCAGAGCTTCCCAAGACTTACACATCTTTCTGTGTTGAGTCTATTTTGTTGTCAGTGGACTCTTGCCTTACTTCTATGCTCATTTTTTGGAATATGCAGTGCCTTGTGATTGATGAAGCTGATAGAATTTTGGAAGCTAATTTTGAAGAAGAAATGAAGCAAATTATTAAAATTTTGCCCAAGGTACTTATCACCAGAGCTAAAGTTGATTATTTAATATGCCTGCGATTGCTTTCATCGTTGTATTTCTTTTAACTTTCTGCTTGTTAAGTATTCCTTTCCACCCAAGTATTCTAAAGTGCCATCGTTGTAAATACTTATGGTGTTTCTTGTATCAAAGAATTTGCATCTCTTAGCTGACTTATTTGATCATTCAGTTTTAATACCATTGGTATATGCATTTAAAGGTCTTCATATGAAATTGCCTTGGTGAATAATTGGTTTATACACATCATGGTCCTCATGTCTGACTATTCTAATATGGTACCATGTGCAGGAGAGGCAAACAGCTCTTTTCTCGGCTACACAAACAAAGAAGGTACATTTACTTTTTTTAGGAGAGATTCTCTTTATCTGTTGTTTTCGGAAACAAAACTAAGAAATTCATAGTAATCAAACGCAAAAATGAAATGGTAATTGTAAACTATCTGCTTGTCTGGTCTGCCAATGCTTTGGCCCCATTGTCACACTATCATGTATGTTTAAATTTCACTGGAAGTAAAAACAAAAGGGTAGTTTTTAGCTTACCGGATTGGATAGTCCCTAGTTTTTATTTGCTGCTTGACAAACTCGAAAGGAAACTGCATATACTCATTTCAGGTTGAGGACCTTGCACGGTTATCATTTCAAACAAAGCCAGTTTACATTGACGTGGATGATGGAAGGAAGAGGGTGCGAAAGTTGTTCACTTTCTCTTTTTTGTTGATTATAAGGTAAAAGATTTAACTTCTAAACTAACTTTCCATTGAATGGTGTAGGTCACGAATGAAGGACTGCAGCAAGGTTATTGTGTTGTCCCTTGTGCCCAGAGATTTAATCTTCTCTACTCCTTCTTGAAGAAAAATTTGTCGAAGAAAGTCATGGTTTTCTTCTCATCTTGCAACTCTGTCAAGTTTCATTCAGAACTTCTTAGATACATTCAGATTGATTGCCAAGATATCCATGGCAAGCAAAAGCAGCAGAAAAGAACGTCTACCTTTTTTGATTTCTGCAAAGCTGAGAAGGGAATCTTATTGTGTACGGATGTTGCTGCACGTGGCCTTGATATTCCTGCAGTGGTACGTTTTTTCACTTAAAATCGAGCTTTTCTTCATTTTCGTTGAGGACCTAAGATAAAAAAAAGAAGAGGATTCAGAGAGAATTTATACATTGCTTGTGGTAATCTTTTTACCCTTGTTTCTCTAGGACTGGATTGTGCAGTATGACCCTCCTGATGAGCCCAAGGTAATGAGAAACAGCTCCTGTCAAATTGACTGCAGTATATCTCTCTCCTGTCCCACCCCTTCCTCACCTGTGGTGTCAATGCTTTCAGGAATATATTCATAGAGTTGGTCGAACAGCTCGTGGGGCAGGTGCGAAAGGGAATGCTTTGCTTTTCTTGATTCCAGAAGAGCTACAGTTTCTTCGATACCTTAAGGTAGTAGTCCTATGTGATTCCACGGAATATCATTATCACAATAAAAAATTGGTCATATTAGATATAATCTGGTACTCTTACCCATGCACTGTGATCTTAATCTAGCTCTCTTGTTGCTGGAATCCTGAGCATTACCTTTCCTTAATGAATAGCTTCACCCAAATGTGAAACAGGGAGTTGTTTCCTTGGTTAGTTGAAGTCTTTTCTGTTGATTAACATATACAACTGAAGTTTTCGTGTCCTCAAACAATCATGTGATTTCTGTTATTAGTATTAGAACTTTAGATGGATCAAGGCTGGCATTCCATACGATGCTATCTCTTATGCTTAATGTCTTCCTTTTCTATTCATTCTCTGAAAATGTGATTTCTGGAATTTTCAGGCTGCTAAAGTGCCAGTCAAAGAGTACGAATATGATCAGAAGAAGATAGTGAATGCTCAATCTAAGTTGGTATGGTCTTGTTTACAAGGCTTTAATTTCATTTTTCTTAGAAACTGCACTGCCCTTTTATCCTATTTCGCATAAACACAATTTTCGTTTTGCTTGTGGTACAGGTCAACATAATTTCCGAAAACTATCATTTAAACAAGTCGGCCAAAGATGCTTACAGATCTTACATTCTTGCCTACAATTCACATTCTATGAAGGACATCTTTAATGTGCACAGGCTTGACCTGGAGGTACTTCATATTCTTCTTACTGAAACAACTATCATGCATATACCCAAATAAATGTATTGTGGAATATGTTAAAACTTGCAATGGCGAAGTACATGAATGTAGAAATTGTTTGTCAGTCAAAATTTTGTGGTGATATCTGTCATCAGTTCTGGAAGGTAATTTCATTGGTTTCTGATCAATGTAACTATGGCAAACAGTTCCACAAAGCAATGACTATTGATTTTGTCACAAAGGCCTTCCATTTTAAGCATGGGGGTGATATTTTTACTACAATATATGCCCATAGGAGTTGTGGTGGCAAAAAACAATTACAGAGTCTGGCTTTATAAGTAGCATCAGTTCCTTTATGTATTTGACATTGCACTTCTAATTGATTTGGATTGCTAAAATTTATATAAATTTGCCGTGCATGGGCATATAGCGCCACCCTTTCTGCCTGAATACATATATGGCCGATTTTTTTACTGCATGACTGTTGTGCACAAATACTATAAAAACTTTGTTATTATACTCAAGTTTATCATTTTATTTTCTCATCTTGCTGACTCTGGTTCTTGGCAGGCTGTGGCTGCTTCATTCTGTTTCAGTTCACCTCCCAAAGTAAACTTAAACATTGATAGCAACGCCTCTAAGTTCAGGAAGAAATCACATAAAACTGATGGAGCCCGACATGGATTTAGCAGGAGCAACCCATATGGAAGGAAGGGTGAAGACGACACACGGCAGTTTGTCAGATATTAGTCTAAGGTGCATTATGCTTACCAACATATACTTGTCTCGTCAGCGAAAGAAATCCCCAAATATCAGTTTTGCAATGAGTTCGGGCTGAAAGCAATTTTCCTGGTAGTTTGTATGTTGTATCTGTTCCCTCACAAAAATTGAAGGAATTTATACTTCTTTATCACAATTTTGGAGCTCCAATTATTGCCTTGTTTAATTCGATTTTTCAGCTTCGTTGGTCTTGCTAGTGTTCACGATTCTTTTCTTCCTGTAGATGCTGCAGCTGATTGGGATGAACAAACAATCTCTTGATTTTTATTGAAGCAGTCTTGTCTTGATCTCAACGTCTTTTGCATTTATTCGTGGATGTGAATTTCATCATATCAATATGAATGAAACATATAATCTTGACTCATGAGTTAGAATTTCTAAGGTTGGTAGGTGGGTGTTTAGTCAATCTTGTTGGATCACTGGAATATCTTTTACTTCATATATCAGTATTAGTTTATACTTATCTGATCGTAGGTTAAAACGCTTTTTGTTTCTTTGCTAAAATTCTCTTCTTGTATTAAAGATTTAGAGGTAAGGAGGTTTCATAGTGTGAAAAACGCTCATTTAGCCCATAAATTTAGGTAGAATTTTAATTAACAGTTAATATCTCCTTTGAGTTTCATAAATCGATTTAGTGGTAATTTTAGTCTTTTAGTGATTTTTAGTGAATTTTGAAGCTGAAAAGTTCAATTGACAATTGGATTTTACACTTGATATTTCCAAAATTCCAATTGTATAAATTTAAAAATATGAAAAATTAAGATATTCTATGTCATCAAAATAATATTGTTTGAAGTTAATATTTTGGAAAATTAAGAGAATATAATACGATATTGTTTGTGATTAGGGATGAATATCGTCATGATCATCGGATTTTGGATTGGATCTTGTTAGGTCTGAGATTTAGATCCAATTTTTTGTTTGGGTCATCCATCTCCGATCCATGGATCCAAAAAATTAGATCGGTTCCATAGCGATCCATGAGATCCATGAGGATCCGTCGAGTGTAAGTCTGAACACGGATCCATTTATTTTATCTTCTAAAATATTTCATAAATCAATTATAATTCAAAAAAATCATAATAATAATTTAAATATCTGATAACACTATAATAATTATCTAGAATTTCTACAATCATCGTTATACAATAATATGTTAGTTATAAATTTACTTTTATTTTCATGATATCAAATAATATTATAATAGGAATAATTTAGCATAAATATCTTATTCATATTACCATATATCTAATTCATATTTTTTTATAAATTCAAATATAATTTTATATGTTATATATATTCATAACCTAGTTTATTCAATTTCAACTAGAAAGAAAACAATATAATATACTTATAAATAAAATAAAATATATATATATATATGGATTCATATATTGATCGGATCGGATCCGGATCTCGAGAGAGATCCGAGATCCGGATCCGGATTTTAAAAGGAATATTGGATCCGATCCGGATCCGTTGGATCCTATTTTTTGAAGATTCAGATCCTGAAAAATGGATCTGGACCTGCGGATCTGGATCGGGTCCAAAATCCATTGCCATCTCTATTCGTGATCTAATATCGTCATGATCATCAGTGATCTTTGGAACTGATCACTCATTCTCCACAAATCGCCACGCTTTTACACCAATGGACGGTGTAAGAGCGAATTCTGGTCTTCCAATAAGAATAATTCGTCCATCTAAGATTGATGGTTGATAGTAAACAACGTTGTTCGGGTCCATAGCGAGACAATAATGAAGATACCTGACATGATCTTACTTAGTGTATCGAGTGTAAGCCTTGATACCAATTGAAAGTGTTGTTTAGCCAGGGGAAATGAGATTTTCTTTTTTATTTCACAAATAGACATGTTGGATTCTATATATGGATAAATAGATCGATCAATAGTTTCACGCCTCATATCTTTCTACAGTGAGATTTCTACAGACAGGAGTGGTATCTACCTCCTATGGCCATGTTCTATTCGGAGGAATAAAATAAAAATTGTCTTTTGAAGAGATGGCTGAGTGGTTGATAGCCCCGATCTTGAAAACCGGTATAGTTTTGAACAAAGAACTATTGAGGGTTCGAATCCCTCTCTCTCCTTTTTTTTGTTCATTCAATAAATTTGTTTATATTGGTTAGGGGGAGTGGCTCGGCTATCCCACTATTGTGCATATTGTTATTAGCACAAAGAGTAAAATAGCGGAGTAAAACTTAAAGAACACAAACGATATTTTTCTACAGATTAAAATTGTAATATGTAGATATCAACTATGACGAAATTATCCACTATATTTGTACAGTGAATGTTACAAAAACTTATTACTTTATCAAAGATAAAGTCGGATACTCTGAAACGAAAACATCTATGAAAATATAAAAGATTTCCTCACAACATTCTTGAATAAGACTGATATATTTCTAAAACAATTAGAAGCTAAAACACTATTGTTATCGAAATGTTACTAAAACAGGCTCATATACAGGAACAAGTCTTCAGTGTTTTCTTCAAGAATGCGTGTTGAACTTTTGCAGATCTGCCTCTCTTATAGGAGATGAGGGGCCTTCAGATGCATGTCTTGGACCACGTTTAGGCCTGTAAGAACTGTGTTGGTCGTGACAGTTAACAGATCCAACCAGTTCCTGGAATATATGATCAGATCCGATTGACTCATTTATCTTTATCTCTATGACCTGATTCTCTTTATTGGTGTGATGCCTCAGCATCTAGCTTGATATGCGTATTCTGCATACACCGAAGTGAAGAAAAGATAAAATCCTAAACTAACTCACTCCACAAATTGAGGAGACACATTCAGAGACAATACATTCATTTAAAACAATGTATTGCCCATAAACATTGATCAAATAGTTAATTGTCTCAAAATACATGATTTTTTGGTCTTTTATGATTTTGCACATCAAGTTTCAAATTTGTCTCAAAATACACAAATCTTAACTCACTTTTTTAAAAAAATTATACAAGAACTTTAATCTCAAGATACACGATTTTTTCTTTTTCAATTTTCTCACAAACCCCATATTCGAACAACAATCGTGATTTTTCACGTGGTTGACATACTAATTTTAATTAGGAATTTGTTAAAAGATTCAAAAAGTATAAAGTGTATGCATTATGGGAAAAGTTTAAAATTTTATGTGCAAAATTAAAAAATAAAAATAAAATAAAATCTATGTCTGTAGGAAAAAATTAGAGTTTCATTTATAAAATAAAAGTCCAAAAGTGATGTAATTTTAGACAATTATCTCTTGATCAATCAAAAATAATAAAGAAAGAAGATGTAAATGGTAGTTCGGAAATGCAAGGGACAGTGACCGAGTTATCAGTTATATCCAAAACCTCAGCTCAAATATACACACACATTGAAACTAAAAAATGGCGGCTGCCGCCACTTTCCGCCTCCTCAAACCGTTATCCTCCGCCGCCGCCCCTCTATTGGCTCCTTTCAACAATCCCAGAGTCAATTGTTCGATTGCTCCGTTGCTTCTTTTCTCCTCCGCCGCGGTCTCCCGCCACAGCCATCGCAATTTCTGCACCGTGGTTTCTGCCAGCGTCTCCTCCGGCGAGGCTACTAAGGCCGAGCCAATCGAGTTGGAAAAAGGCGCGAAAATCCGCGAGTTTCGCAGGAAGCTTAAGATTGTGGACATTAAAGGGGGAGTTGATGAGGGGTTGAATCGATTGGGGGAGACTCTTGTAGTTAGGGGATGGGTTAGAACGCTCAGGGCTCAGAGCAGCGTTACATTTATCGAGGTGCGATTTCGATTCTAGTTTGTGATGGATTGGCATTTTCCCCACCGTTAAAGGATGGCATAGTTTAATTGTTGAATAATGTTTTCTGGTGAATGGGATTTTTTCCTTGTGCGGTGATAGGTCAATGATGGTTCTTGTCTTTCAAACATGCAATGTGTAATGAGTTCTGATGCCGAAGGTTATGATCAGGTAAAGTTAATAATGCTTCTCGAAATTTTTTATATATTCTTCAGTGTTGTGCATTTCTTTTTTATGCACCCTATCAATAAAATTTCATGTCTTGTTGTGTGATTGATCCCAGTCATGTTCTGTTGTTTGATGGACCTGTGCCAGTGAATTATTTTCTCTTTCCCTAAAAAAGTTACTTCGAGATGTGCGAAGACCATGGAAACTTTCATGGTCCTCTTGAAATGAAGGTTTCAAATGGTTTCCTTGAAATTTGAGACATGGTCTCCAGACTTGAACTCACGAGCAAGCTCAATTAGTGTCAAGTGGTCATTCATGTTAACCACTGTAAGAACATTATTTAGTCTAGAGATTGCAGCCTTTGGCTTCTTTTTTATGCTAATAAGATGTTTCTTGGCCAAGATCACTAGAAAAATATTAGGGGAATTAATGGGTATCATCCACAATTTAATCAAATAAAATTGTATACATATGGTGAAAGTTTCTCGTCCTATATGATCAATCGATGTACCTGAACTTGGTGCTTCTGCCCATCTTTACCCCCTATTGCTTCATCGAACCTTTTGGAGGGGACTAGAGCTTATTCGGAGTTTATACACTTGCAACTTTCTATAGTACATAACAAATTTGCTTGTAAATTTTGGTGATGTGTGCCTTTATGGATAGCTTTATGGCTTCTGCATTTGGCTTCCTATTTTATTTGTGGGCCCTGATGCCTCGTCTACATTACTGTTGTTTTTTAATACCTCTTTTCCCCCATTTTCCTGTAATATATGTGGATTGGGTGGGTCTGTTTCATCATTTTTGTTATCAATTCCTCTTAATAGGTGGAGAGTGGTGTGATTTCTACTGGTGCTTCAGTTTGGCTACAAGGAACCATAGTAGCCAGTCAGGGGTCAAAGCAAAAAGTAGAATTGAAGGTCGATAAACTTGTTACGGTAAATACATCTCATGAAATCTAATCTTTATCTTATAATAATTTTTATATTAACGTTCTCTTTTGGACTCCTTTTTTTGCATTAATTTGGAAATGATAATGGTTCTCTCATCAAGAACTCTCTTTATGTTGGTTCAGTGAATAAGTAGGCCATTCAAATGTTCTATATAGTTAGCATTATTAAGTATTATTTAGAACATCTGTATCTAGTTTATTGTTATGTGGCTTTTTGTGTCAAGAAGATTATGGCTAGAGTAACAGCCTTGAGATTTTGCAATTTCTGCCATATTAAATAGTATAGCAAAATGATCTGTGTTTTCTTGCTTTAGCATGTATACTATTCTGGTAATGATGATAGCAATAGAAACCTGGACATGGGAACTTGAGCCTCTTATAATTTGTTATATGAAGCTGTGGATGCCCACCTCTTAGATCTTGGTTATGTCTTTGCACTTTCAACCATAAGTGCTGGATGCATATGGCAATTTCAAATATTCTTGATCCATTTGTTCCTTTGTATCCTCTTAAAGTGCTATTATCTTCTTGATTATGGCAGGGCCAGTCCTGACATTTCGGGGGACCCTAGGCGAAAAGAAAAAAAATGGGGCCGTTAAGAAATGAAGTATTGAGAATCTCATTCGTAGCTATGAATAACAGTCTTTCATACTTATGTGGCTGCATAACTTTAATATTAACTCTAAATTGCAATGAAATAAATCAAGTAGCTTGAGGTAATTTAGATCTTCTAGCATTTTGATAATCAAAATAATCAATAACTTTTCAAGGTTAAGTCTTTTTAATACCTCATTTCCAATGCATAAATTTAATAACCCATTTAATATTTCTCGAGACAAAGTAGAACACAAATATAATTTTATCAATTTTAATTTTGAAAAACTTCTTTCTGTTGAAGCTACAGTAACCAATTTAATTAATAATATTCTATATAAATAAAAACAATAGAAAAATGTTTGAAGCTTTAGCAAAGTCAAGAACTTCATAAATCAATTTTATTTAATGGTAAACACATTTGAAAGAGCATAGAACATGAGGGTGTTGGAAAAGAAGTAATTTTTATTTATATTTTTTTTCAAATAAATTTAATTAATAGTATGCTTGTTTTTTTTTAAATTTGGGGGCCCTCAAATTTGGGGGCCCTAGGCCTTTGCCCCTCTAGCTAAGTCATAAGGGCGAGCTCTGGATTATGGTTCTGATCTGGTTGATTGATGGTTCAAAATAGTGATTGAACATGAGACTATGGCTACAATAAAACCTTCTACAGTATGCGACTGCAAACACACATAAAATAATTAGAATAATAATTACACAATAAACAAACAACAAAGTCTCTATGCAGTTCTTATAGCTGTAGTTGATGATATATGCAATCATATTCTTAAGTTCATGGTAAGATGGCTCTGAAATTCAAGTAGGTCTAAACAAATAATGTAAAAGCTTCACATGACATAAATAACAGAAGATTACATGTTGATTACGTGGTTGATGTAGATACATTTGTCTACTTTGTGTTTGTTATATACTGTACTGTCTGTTATGTTTTTGTCAAATATGTTGTGATTGTGGAATTTTTTATATTCAACCTTTTCTGTAGGTTGGTACGAGTGATCCTTCTTTCCCTATCCAGAAGAAAAGGGTCAGCAGAGAGTTTTTAAGAACTAAGGCTCATCTACGTCCACGTACAAATACTTTTGGAGCAGTAAGACTCATCTTCACTTTTAAAAGGAACAAATGAATATTGAATAATAGGTTATGGTTTCCACTATCCTTCCCTCCACTGCCAATGATTTATAATATTCTATGGACAAAACAGTAATATCAATTTGACTAGCGTAAAGGAACCCGATCTCAAGCCTCTTCTAAAAGGTTATTTCTGTAAGCATCCTTTATTAGTTTGGTAAAAAGTCAGTGAACCATTCCATGTCAGATTATTTGCCCTCGTTTAGCTCCGCCAGCGTTTCTGCTAGTGAGTCAAGTAGCATATTGTAGCTCAAACAACGTCAGAAATTTTACTATCTCCCCATTTAAATTGTAGGCTATTTCCTTCCTATGGCGATTTGTCCTCTTTTCTTTCTTCTGCAGCATCCTCAGCCTTAAGAATACTTTTGCTGCTGTACAGAATTATTCATTCAAGAACAGTTTATTGGCTACATTAAATTGAAAGATTGTCTTTCTTCCAGAGCTTGTGATCAGAGATGTATTCGGCTTTCTTGCCTCCATATGTACTTGTTCATTTCAGTCTTTTACTAACATCATCTGTCAGTGCTTTGGATACTATTATTTTTTTTACATCGTATAACTATTTCAATCAGCCTGTTATAAACAAATATTATATCCATTTCTGGCTTAGGTTTCAAGGGTGCGGAATGCTTTGGCCTATGCCACACACAAGTTTTTCCAAGAAAATGGCTTTGTTTGGCTTTCCAGCCCAATCATAACTGCTTCAGATTGTGAAGGAGCTGGTGAACAGTTTTGTGTAACAACCTTGGTATGTGTTTCTACCAAATAGAACAATCCAAAATGTGCTCAAGGTTCACATATCATGCTTATCCTGCAATATTGGGGTGCTTTGTTATTTTTCTGTCTCTGCTTATTAAAACATCGTGATATAAATCTGCTCAACATATTTTGCTTTCATCCTTCAATTGACTTGGATCAGGTTTAGGTGTTCATCCCCATTGTTTGGACATTCAAATATGTTCATCACTAAAATCGCTTGATGGCTCCATTGCACCCTTGTAAATTATTCTCCAGTTTTATCTGTTTTACACATTCAACGTTGTTATCTCTCTTTGTTTGTTGTGCATTTCTTTCTCAATTTCAATTCATATTTTTGTATCCATAAAAAATTTCAGCTCTTCAAATAGGCTATACCTCTGACCCATGGGAACAACATTTTGACCTCTGCAATCGATCCACTTCGAATTCCTCTTATACCATCTGACTCCACTAACGGCACTAGCTCAATCTGGTTTTAAAATATTAATTTGCACGATGAGTAGGTCTAGGTTCCTGTTGGAAGCAGTATCTCACACCATATATAGTTTGTTGAAGAAGATAAAGTACAATGCACCATGTCCCTGCAAACAATCATAAATCCATGTTATTCACTGGTTTTACCCGATTACTTGATTTATTTGTTTGAGCAACAATGGCAGTGCTTTGCTCTTCTGCCATTTTCACAGTTTGCTTCTACTTATATGCAAGTTCCACACACATGGAAGTATAAATATGTTCTACATATGCTGGTTCACATGACAGTATTTGTTCCTCGTACAGGTTCCAAACACCAGTGAACCTGCACATTCTCCAGTTAAATCCATCCCCACAACAAAGGATGGCTCAATCGATTGGTCCAAGGTAAGGTTTCTGTTACTGTACTTTTCCTTTGTCCAAACCAACTACAATAAAAGATCTTTGCCCATTGAATTTTATGATATCTGTTATGAAACTTTTAGATTTGTTGTCTTATCTCTGTCAGTTTCTTTGTTTTTCCACCATGTTTTTTGTTTTCTATCTTCTCGAAACTGATTGGCTATGCCTTTGCTCTACTTTTCCTAAAACTGTAGGGCTGTTCATTTGGTAAAACCATACTGAATTGAACCGAGATAACTCTTCTCCGTTGATTTAGTATAGAGTCACTTAAGCTGAAATTTATTATAAGGAGAAGGAAAATTTGATTATGATTTTGTCTCATTCTTTTCAAATCAAACAAAACCAGACCCAAAATAAATAATTTCCTGGCGGTTGGAGAGTCCGAGTAGTTGTGGAAGAACAAAATCCCATTTTAGCTTACATAAAAGCATTTTTACTGTCATGCTTTTGCTCCTCAATACCAACATTTTCTACCTGTCCAATCATAAGCACAATAATACACAGCACGCAACTGACAAAAGTATCATACACTAATAATTTGGGAGAAATAAGGAAGGAAACGTGGGATGCTAAAAATTTGGATTCTGAAGATTGGAAACCTGGGGAACATTGTGCATGAAATAACACCACCAAATGATAGTTTGGTGAGCTGGCTGAGGGGCATGGGCTACCAGTGGCTGTTGATGTTGTGCTAATTTTGCTGATTTTCTCCTTGTGAGCTTTCCTGTGGTTCACTTTAACCGAGTGTGTTTGCTTGGGTGGTCCTCAGGTTACAGTCATTTAAGCAGTTTCTTCAAATGATGCTCGGCTGAAAGCTATATGCCTTTTTCTGTATTTCTGTAGCAGATATCATGTGATGGAGTACTACTTTCTAATGCATTCTTATGTAAATTAAAGCAACGAAAACAGAACAAGTCTTTTTGACATTCTTTGATGCATAAAATGATTACTAGATACTGCAGAAGAATCTTAAATCTTGTTTATTTCTCTCTACATTGAAGCCAGTCTTTTTTATCAGCTATGATGTGTTCTTTGTTTATTGTCTGGGCAGGACTTCTTTGGAAAGCCAGCTTTCCTAACAGTATCTGGGCAGCTGAATGCTGAAACATATGCTACTGCTCTTACTGATGTAAAACTCTTGCTTGTCAATTAATTTGTACTTACAATTTATAGTGTATATAACTAGCAATTTAAAGCTATCCCTGGGAACTCTTACAATTGCTTTTGTACATGTTGCAAATATTGTCTGATAATATTTATTTGCTCTCTGCCAGGTATATACTTTCGGTCCTACATTTAGAGCAGAAAATTCAAATACGTCTCGGCACTTGGCTGAGTTTTGGGTATACTTAGTATTTACTAAATTATTCACGTATACTTCCTATTGTTTTCTTTTCAGTTATTTCCTTCCAGGAATTAGTGTTTCATAGTGCATTTGGATCGTGGCAAAAATCTTAACTACTGCTTTTTTCCCAAGATGATAGAACCAGAACTTGCATTTGCTGATTTAGAAGATGACATGGCTTGTGCAACTGCATATCTCCAGTATGTAGTATGTTACCTTACAAACCTATTGTCCTTTTTATGATTTTATTGGCATCCTTTAATTTCTGCTATGTGTTTGTAACACTGTTTTGTTTTTTAATTTTGCTTGAAAGGTAAAATACATTCTTGAAAACTGCAAGGAAGATATGGATTTCTTCAATTCTTGGATTGAGAAAGGAATCATTGACCGGCTAAGTGTATGGACTCTAGCTTAGTCGTTTGGGCCTTCTTTTTTTCTTGTTTTCTAAGAGCAGTTCTTATGTCTCCATCATGCCCACATTTATTTTTCTACTATTCATACTGTTATCTTATATGCAGTTCTTATATAGCTGATTGTTGTGTCATTTTGAAACACACTTGTCAGGATGTAGTTGATAAAAATGTTGTCCAGCTGACATACACTGATGCAGTTGAACTTCTCCTGAAAGCAAAGAAGAAATTTGAATTTCCGGTATGTCTTAAGGCCAGGACTTTTTTTTCTTCTAACTAGGAGTGACAATCTCAACGTACATCTAAAGCCAACAAAAGAATTCACTGAACAATGCTATGTTGCAGTTTGTAGAAATCCTATTTTCCAATGCCATCCATTCTTTTTTATTGCTATCAATGCATTTTTATGCTAAACTTGCTCTATATGGTGGACTAACCCTATTCAGTTATTTGCCTTTATATGTTGTTTATAGGTAACATGGGGATGTGATCTGCAAAGTGAGCATGAACGATATATAACTGAGCAGGCTTTTGGTGGATGTCCTGTAATTGTAAGAGATTATCCAAAGGTAAGAATACCTTTTTCCTGTGTTTATTTTCATTGTATACTTTTAGTAATTGGTGGTTGGACTTTTGCTCTCTTAACTCTCAGGCTATCAAGGCATTTTACATGCGCCAAAATGATGATGGACGGACTGTTTCAGCCATGGATATGCTGGTTCCTCGGGTAAATCTCTGGCAGACTCATAATTCTATCTATTAGATCAAGCATCTGATGTGAAACATAATGTGATTAGATAGGAAGATAATCTGCACGACCCTTGCTTTGCCTTAAGCTCTTTCACTCAATCTATTCTACAATATTAGTCCCCAAATCTTCTTTTTATGGGACTTGGGAATTAGCTTGTCATGCTCCATAACATCCATTTGGATTGAAGTGTGCACGGTATTCTATCTCAATCTGCTAGGCTTTATCTTCAGACTCCAGGCAATCTACTTATGCCACCTTCCTACTCCACCCGGAGCCACGTTGGGGCTGGGGCCCTTGGGCCCCAACTTTTGAAAACTAGTACCATATCCTTTCTTTTTCTTGTCTCTTTTCATGCGTCCTCCTTGTTTCTTTTTCTTGTCTCTTTTTCCTTCTTTTTTTGGCGTCTTTCCTTTCCTCTTTTTTTTTAATCGTCTCTTTTCTTTTTTTTTTCTCTTTCTTTCTTTCCTTCTTCTTTTCTCTCTTATGTTTCTTTCTTTTTAGTTTGTGCTTTTTTTCCCTCTCTATTCTATTTCTTCTCTTTATTTTGGAATATTTTTTCTTTTTCTTTCTTATATAATTTATTTTATGTTGATAAAATAAAATATGTATATAAATAATAACCCATCCACCACCTGGTTCTTAGGTGTCACTGAGGCATGCAGAAAATCCACCACCTGGTTCTTAGGTGTCACTGAGGCATGCAGAAAAATCTTTTAGTAAATGTCATGGTCTCTGCATTTTAACTATTCTTTTTATTTTCATTTCTCTACATAAAACTACTATTCTTCAGATTGGTGAACTCATTGGTGGAAGCCAAAGAGAAGAACGCTTTGATTATTTGGAACAAAGGTTGGATGATTTGAAGCTCAACAAGGAAAGCTACTGGTGGTATCTTGACCTGCGGCGATATGGTTCAGGTGATTTTAATCAATTTTGCACCCCATCTTATTGCAGTTCAAGTGAGATAGCTTATGCTGAAGATGTATGCATGCATCTCAAATTGAGAGTGAATTGCTATATTAGTCCTGTAATTATGGGGCTATGGGGGTTGAAATCTTTAGTCCTATAACTAATGAGTGGCAAAATAGTCCTAAAAACTTTCTGAAGTGTAAAATGTCCTTTTACACTAATTTTTGCCAAACACCTGAAATTTTTGGGATTTCCAACGACATTTTCGTGGATAGTTCACAAATATATTCATTATGGGAGTCTTGTGTGAAACCGTCTCAAGGGTCAAGATGTGTGAGCCGTACCCATATCTTGATTGAAGCAGCAGCAAAATTACATTTGGATCTGAATATGGGTACCTTCTTACATATCTTGACACATGAGATAGCCGCACACGTGTTTTGTGATGCATTATTGATAAAACATTACTAAAGTTTAATGTGAGGACTTTATGAAAAAATTTAAGCTTTTCTACAGATTTTAATCAAAATGATGCCAGAATCTCAACCTGTCATAAAAAAGTCCCAAATTTGGAACTTTCTGCCTTTCTGGCAAAATGGAATAAAATTACATATTTGGTAGTATCTAGGACTATCTTTACCCTCTTGATTATGGGAATAAAACTGCTACCTACAGGACTGAAAGACGCACCCTGATAATGATTGAATGACACCTAGTTTTTGTTGTGACAGTTCCGCATGCCGGATTTGGATTGGGGTTTGAGAGGCTTGTGCAGTTCGCAACTGGAGTTGACAATATACGAGATGCAATACCCTTCCCTCGAGCACCTGGATCTGCTGATTTTTGACATCTTCCAAGTACAAACTAGAATGTTTTGAATTGTAATTACTTTCTTCATTGGAATACCAACATTTCGCAGTTCGATGATTGCTTTAAAATCTCTCAGCCCTCTCTTTTTATCATAAAATGGTCAGATAGATAAAGAAGCCGGTGACCACACGTTTGCTGGAAGTTTGGTCTCAACTCTGATGTTGCACACAGATGAATTTATCTCAAGAGCACTTATTTTCAATATCAGTGATTTTCGGCATCTTCTTCTCGTTCTCGATACCTGTTACTGAGCAAGTGGCCTAAGCAAAAGAGTATTAATCATTAAGTACAGATTTACATTGAAAACCAGGCATGTAGCAAATGAAACAAAATGTTACATCTTATTCAACTGTTAAACTTATCAAAATCCTTTGCTGCAACATTCCGATTCTTTGCTCAAATAAATAAACTAATGAACTGTACAGTTCGCGCGCTATTACTTTCCAGCAGCCAGAAACACTGTTCATTTTGAATGATGAGCAAACCTCTATAAAGTATACTAAATAACAAACTAACATTTAAAATACAATTGTAAAAACATAAAACATATAATTGGAGAATCGGTGGCCAAGAAAATAAAAAGGGCTAAAACAAAGGAAAGAAAATTTGTCGATCTCCATCACTTGCTGCAGACAATCTGTGAATTGAGCAGGCTCTGTGGCGTATGGCAAAATTTATTATTTACATCTTGAGGATATCAGAGTTCGACTTCTTGTAGCTCGTCTCCTAAACTGCCACCATTCACCGAGGAATCTGCTAATGATGTGTTACTAGGCATGAATGGCGAAGGACGTATACCTATTGCCTCTCCCAGAGGTTGTGTCCTATCTGGAGGGCTCATTGAATCATTTAAGCTCCCACCCCATGAAGCAGTACGCCGTGAATGTGAGGCAAAGGAACCATCATTCATCCCCTTGTTGTATATGTTACTCATGCTTCCAAATCTTTGCATGGCGGAAGATGATGGTGGCGGCGAATGGAATGAGTCATTTGGAGAGGAAGAAGGATTTTCATAAGTAGTGGAAGCATTTTGCGTTTCCTCTACATGGGTGTCAACAACTGGCTGCTCAGCAGGGGATACTGGTGCCGGGACGAAGAATTTTGGGTTGACACCACCTGCTGGTTTGGCAGAAGGTACAGAAGGCGACTGGAACCCACTTACTGTGTTCCCACCACCTCTGTTGAAAGTGTCAACATACCTGGCCATTAAAAGAGAGAATTAATTAGATAGAGTTAAGTATTACTTAATTGATAGCTTCTCTTTCAAGCAGTTGCAACATCAGTTTTCTTGGTATCACAAGTATGTTGCCATCTAAACAGCAATGGTTCAAAAGGATGCTCATGGTCATATTACCCTTTGCGTTTGTGGGATCACTAGCAATACAACACCCGAGTCCCAGAATAACAACAATAATGTCGGAGATAAAAAGCTGCGAAGCTTGAGCAATTACCATAGTTCAATCCCTGATGCCGAGTACCAAACAAGTCCTTACCTGTGCATTATTACACAGTTCTGTTCTGTTTCCGCAGTAGTGAAAGATGACCCAAGTAGCACCAAAAATTATAAAAGTAGTGTTAAGAATTTACCTAGAGCGGACACCCATCCTTCCACGTGCTGAGTACTGATTGGCTGTCGGAGGAAGTGGTGGCATTCCTGAACTGTTATCAATAGCGCTTGGGCTTTTAAATTCTAGATTCCCATTGTTATGAGGTGGTTCACTTTGCAATGAACTTATTTCTGATGCTCCATTCTGAAAAACTACAGCCTTGGGTGGTGGTGGAAGAGTTGCTTCTGGTGCTGGAGGTTCAGCACCTTCCTCCACCCATCTCTTGAGTTTTTCATCATAATAAAACTTATTTGTCTCACCCAATTTTGCCTAGGAAAAAGTAAAAACAGGATCAACCAATCAATAAATGTATACTTCAAATAATAAAAGTGTCTTTAAGGCATGTTTTTGGAAAACAGGGAGCTCATTCAATTTACCTGGCGGCCTTGACGAGGTTTGAGTACTAAACCAACAGTCTTCTGAAACAGCTGAGATCCAAAACTAAAACGACCTAAGCGAGACGTACCACCTGCTGCTGATGCTTTGTCCTTTGTGCCAGCAGGACTTGCTTCTTTTGATGGATCAGCCTGACTCTACATGTCAAGAAAATATATCATATCATCATTTGTAGAAACATATGACATCATTCAATATATCTGAACAACCTATTCAGGCAAAATAGCATATAAAAAGGTTGAAAGAAACCTGCATTGGACTCCTTCCAAAGTCAGGTTCTGAAACACTTCTTGTGTGCATATTCTTTTTGTTATCAGCTTTCCATTCATTTATAGGCTCCATGGATTGAGGAACTAATGACGACATAGCCATTGTTGATTGACTACTTGATACTCTGGGTCCAATGGACTGGTAATGATTCTCATTACCGTGGACAGCACCGCCCGCTGTTGGTATAGGTGGTGGCAGGCCCCCAACAACACGATGTGCAGTACTATCAAAAAGGTTTAGCAATTTACCAATAAACTCCTTGGGAGCTAAGTTTACAGAGAATCCTCCCTGCATCACAAGAGGTTCCAGTTCTAAGAATCTACCAAAAATCACTGATGTACATCAGAGGAAGTACAGTACCTGTTGATGAGCTTTAATCCTTTCCTCAAGGGATGAAACTAAATTCCTCAGATTCTCCAGCTCCAGAGTTCGACCAGTTTTAAGTGATTTTAGTACCGCTTGACAGTACCTACATCAAAATAATTTTAGAAAACAAAGAAAAAATCCATAAAACAAAGACAACAATCCACAAAAAACATAGGTATAAGATAAATACTTTAATGCCTCGGACGTCCTCCCAACTTCAGCCAGCATGAGTGCATATACATACTTATAAGGTTGAAATGGGAGTAGGACGAACTGAGAGTTCCCAAGTGTCTTTGAATACTCATATATCTCCGTCCTCTGTTAAAATACACAATGGTCAAACATGCAGTTGGCACTAATATAAATATACTAAATGTAAACAGAAAATAAAACAATTTAATATATTATGACTCTGTCAGTGACTTTATCCAAGCAGAAACCAAGGTTTAATGGCCTTGGAGGGCTTCTATCCATGCGAGATAAACACAAAAAAGAAATTCTTCAAATTTGTTAACACTAAATGGATGTAAGTCAAATGCTACACAAACAGTTCACCCACACTGAGACACACAGTCTTGGAGCAGTAAAACAATCTATGCCCACAAGGACAGTGCTAAAGGATAATACTACGTACTCGACACCAAGCAAGAAAGATGTCAGATACAGTGGAATTTACAACTCTGATATTTGTGCTTTTTATAATTCTTTTTTCTTCCATTCCCTTGCTTCATTCATATAGAACTCCAGCCAGGCTGATTGAAAATTCAGTAACCTAGGCAGTGGATTACGTGGTCTCAAAAGTTAAAGGCTGCTCTGCCCAGTAAATGGTAACTCAGGCAAACCTGAATTGCTTCTGGACTTGCATACGTCCGTGGCAATTTCCAGTGATCTGCGCCAAGTAGGCACAATCTTGCACTGTCTGAATACGGCTCAAAGCTAGCTTCCGCAACCAAATAGCATATATGAGCAGCAATTATCTAAGCAAATCATTCAGCAATTCAATAACACAAAAGTTAGGAAAGATAGAAGGAACTTCCAAAGGAATAGTTTGAGAGAAACTAGACATACATCACTTCTTTCCTTCCACAAACAATCACCAAGATGGATAAGCACAAGTTCGTCATCCTTTGTTCTATTTGCAGTTATCACAGCCAAATTTTCTTCCCAGTCGTCCAGCATGCAATTGACTCCAAACTGGGTATTTGGCAATACAAAACAGAGGAGATAATGATTTTTAAACTAAACACGCTGCCAAAATCTAATAAGATGCAGATTAAGAAACAAACGGAAAAAGATAAAATATCAAACTAGATCTTCTAGTGATGCATAACATCACACTTTCAGCCCTCAGAAAAGCATTTACTTCACACCTGTGCAGGTTGCTGAGGCACATTTACAGCACCAGCCATGTTGTTAACAGCTGTAGTATCTGCAGAAAAGACATCAGCCGGTTGGCCAGCAATGAGCAGGCACAATGTTCGCAAGGGTGACCCAGCCACTAATTGGCAAAGTGCCATTTGCTTGACAGTTTCAACATAAAACTGCACAGGGTTATTTCATCAAAAAAGTTATTATAAAGATACATAAATAGGCCAAGAGAGGATTCTAATTTTCATCAACAGGAAACAGGCTTGAGGTGCTTATGAACTAACTTGATCACCAAGTTGTGCAGCAAGAACAAGGGCAGGACCCCACAACTGTCCCTCTTGTGCACGTTGTAAAGCCTCCTTCTTTCTTCCGGAAACCAGAAGATTTTGAACCTCAGCAGCAGTGACCTAAAACAGAATGTATTATGTCATATATAGAATTATTGATTAAAGAAATGACATGCATTAGCATGGTAAACGATTGCATACCTGCAATTGTCCTTCAGATGGAAGTTGCTGCAAGCATTGGGTAACATCGGCATACTGATTAAACTGCAAACCATTTCTTTTAGCAGAAGCAAACAGTTTGGCAACTGCTGATTCTGGAGCATCACTTTCCTGTCGGAAAAAAGAATGATGAAGTACAGACAGACAAACCAAGACAATGACATGCACCAAGGCCACAAATTCAAAGACAATGTTAATATTTACAGTTTGCATAAGGCTTAGCCAGCATATAGTTTATAACAATTGACAGGTTAGTCTATGACCAACAGGGGCATGGAGGATGATGAAAGAAGAATTACAGAAAAAACCATGCTGACCTAGAAACTACCACTGCTCAGCCGAATGGTTTCACAGGAAAGGGCTTAAGATTTTATTTGTTTATATGTTTAACTCACAGTGGTTAAATTTAAAAACTACTCTGTTACATAAAACTGAGAAGAATCACACACCCGGACAGAAAAATGTGAATAGCATGAGATAAACATACGGTAAACAATATCATATGTCAAGCAGCTGCTGTTAAGCATATTTCATGCAATTAGTGAAGTTTGCAGAAAGAGACTAACACATTTCTGAAGCAGAAAATTGATGACAAAAAAGAAGAGGGGGGGTTAATGCTTAATTCTAAAGTAATCGGAAGTAAATCAATTCCTCGGTCACTTAGTAATCTACCTTCATCACAGCATCTGTGCCATAAGGAGATCGAAGTTTTCCATAATACTGACAAGCTATTTTTAACAGCGACAGGAGCAGCCTCAACACTTCAGCCTTTCTGTAATCCATATCTACAGGCTCGGAATTTGTTAACCTTTCCTCAATCCATTTATTCAACTCCTTAGTGGCCACACTTCCACCAGTAAGAGGACCTGGAAGAGAATGCCGGCAGAGAGCCTGGAAATAAGTAATTACACCCCTTCCATGGTTTACAGAATCAATGTTGCTAGTCACAACTTCTGATAAGTTGAGAACAGATATTGAGCCTCCCACAGGATTCTTCATGAAAAATAAAATTTTATAAGCATGCAATACAAGGTAAGTTAGTCACAGAACCTATGAGAATGGCTTAGACACTGACCTGGCTTCCAAAGTTCAAATTTTCATTAGAGTTACTATGTTTCATCACAATGAGCTTGCCACCAAAACCAAAGGCAACTAAAGCATGAGCAGGACGGCCGGCAGATGACCTTCCAGATGCTGGATTGTATGTCATTTGAGTTTTCTGAATCTGTTGCTGAGAGAAGTTCAGAGAGTTTTGATTGCTATAGTAGTCATTCGAAAAGTATTTCTGCTCATTCTGGTTGACTTTGGCGTCATTGAAATGTTGACTGAAGTTTCCACCAACAAACTGGGAAGGCATAGAATAGTCGCTCTGATGCTGGCTTAGATTCTCATAATATGGACCTTTTACTCCATAATGGACATTACTTTGTTGACTTCCATGCAGACTGGCAGAAACATTTTGCACATAGTTATTTTCCGTTACTTGGGTTTCTGTATATGGTAAAGCAGCTTCACCAGCAATACCAGTATTATCAGGTAACCACATTCTTGAGTTCTGTTGGTCGTGATTGTTGACTGATCCCACCCAATTCTGATCTGGGCTTTGGCTGCCAAAGGCTTGAGGATTGTAATTATTACCTTGATCATGCAAACTGCTTGCCTTCAGATTGTTGTTCTGAGAAAATGTATCAGGAGATGAATAACCATCCTTATTCATATGGTCGTGAACTTGAGCAGTAGACTGCACTGATGGAGCATATGATTCCAAAGCACGCCATTCTTGGGCAATAGTATCATAGTACCACCCAGGGTACTGAGGATCAAACACCATATGAGCTGGGTATCCATTGTTATCATTAGAAGCCTGATTCCACTCTGATGGAACGACACTGCTATCACCACTCACTTCTGACACCTGATTCCAATTTGTTGTTTCTGTAGCATCACTCGCCAGAGAGGTCTGATTCCAATTAGAAACAGTCTCTGTTATACCTGCCTCAGCTACTCCAGATACAGAATGAGCAGTTTGGTGCATGTAAGAGAGATCAACCTGCCCGCCAGCCCCTCCCCAAGTAGAAGTTTCATTAGAGTTGGCATTTGCTTGCTCACTAGAACCCACATCATAGCCATCAATCTGATACCATTGTCCAGTACTGTGGTTGTATTTCCAGCCTGGATATTGGTTTTCCCAGTACTGGGTGTTACTCAAATCCTGCACAGTTGAACTCTGATCTGCTGCAATACCATCATTATGTTCATTATTGTACTGGCCATAATTGTCTGCATTATCCACATAAGTGGATCCATGCACATCATTTCCAATAGCATCTTGTTGACCATTCTTTGAAGTAACCCCTACCGTGTTGCTAAATGCATCAGCCACATTGTCCCCTCCAAATTCGGTGAAAAAGTCCGAGTATGATCCAAAGCCATTACTATCATTCTGAACCGAATCAGCATTAAAGGCACTCCAGGCAACTTCCTTAACTCCAGGAGCCCCTAATCCGCTAGTAGTCTTGCTCAGCATTGGCACATCAGAGACACCCTCATTTTTAGTCTTACCACTGTCAGCATTGTGCGAAACACCAGCAACGCCATTTTCATTTCCCAGTTTTTGTACCAAGTTACCAAATTCAAATGAATCAGCCGATACTAAAGGAGTTCTATACTCGACCCCTGTTTCCACTTTGTTCATCTGTTCAACTGTCTCCACTTTTGCACTTAAATCATCAACTGTGGTAGGATCACTACTGGAGACGTGTTCAACATTAACCTGACCATGATCGTCAAGCTCATTGATACTCAAATTGGCAAAAGCCTTAGCCTCATCAGAGTCATTCCCCTCCGTCAACACATCATGGCCTCCAGATTCCGCCGATGTGGTGACTTTAAAGTCCATATCGTCGTCATCATTCACTAATTTATCAAAAAAATCCTCGTCTGTATTATCCTCCACCGTAAATGGAGGATTCGAAGCCATCCAATCAAACCTAACCTTAAATTCCACAAAACTCACCCCAAAATTCACGGTCACAAAATTCAAAACCCTAATTGATCCGAGCTAGCTAATAAACACACAGATCCAAGAAGAAAACCCGCCTAATTCCAAAAAAAAACAACCCTAACCAATCCAAATCGAACAAGATCCAGGGTTTTACAACTCCACCAATAAGCGAAACGCCGGACACGAAGAGAACAGAACACGAAATTCTGCAAAATTGTGAATCAATTCAACACATAGGACCTAAAAAAATAACAGAATTGATGCAGAAAATCTGACTTACAGATCAAAAATGAAAATTTAGGAAACGGAAGGAACCGCCTATACATACATGTCGTTTGTACGTATATATGTAGAGAGAGACTGTGTCTGTAAACTCAGAAGAGAAGACAAAGCCTCGATTTCGCTCCCCAGGTCTCAACTACCCACCGAAAACCTCCTCTCTTTTACCCCTAATTATATATATATATATATATATATATTCACCCATACATATTTTTTCCTACAAATATTTTCAAACTGCAAATCAGGTATTTACTTCTTATTCTAATTTTAGTTTGTCTTTTTTCCCCTTTCATATATTTATGTAAAAATAAATCAGGCTCGGTTTAATAAGCTGTCATAAATTATCGAGGGTGGATGAGATCTAGTTTAGGGGTGTGATTAAATAAGAAAATTAATTTTTTACTTTAGCAATTAATTCTTTGATCGAAATTAATTTATATATATATAAGATTGGTTTGTATTTGATCTCATTATATGAGTGGGAATAGTTATTCTAAAATCATCCTTAACCTATAAACTACGAACTCTTGAAACTGTCTGAATTCATCCATGAAAGCGTATGAATTCACCGTGTAAGTGTCTGAATTCAGAAAATAAAAAATTCGCCCTTCATGGGATTCGAACCCATGCGTTTGAATTCATCAAGTAAGGTGATGAATTCACCGTAGATCTTCACGAATCAATGGCTGAAAATTGTTCTTATTTTATACTTTAAGATTGGTTTGTATTTGATCTCATTATATGAGTAAGTTATAATAAAAATATATTTTTCGTAAAACGTCTAAACGTCTGACTTTATATCTGAAGTTAATGCACTTTACGTATAAAGCTTAATGCACCATTGAATTACGGTAAAGATAATCTATTCATGATATTTCATAGTCGATAACTTTATACATAAAGTACATTAACTTTGTATATAAATGCATTAATTTTTAAGGTTTTATGAAAAATAAGTTTTTATTTGATTTCTTCCATATATATATATATATATAATTTTGACATTTTATGAAGGGAATGAATGAGTAGTTCGTATCAACATCTTCTAGGAAATTTGTTGATCTCAACCACGTAGTAATTGGTGTAGGTATTAAAAAATGATGGCAAAAACTTGTAGCACAAGTTTTGCATTGATTAATTATAAATTTTTTATTTTATTATTTTTAATATGTTATTTTATTATTTTGTAATTTGTTTATTAATTCATAATTAGAGTTTATTAATTCATAATTATAGTTTATTAATTCAAAATTAGAGTTTATTAATTTACGATTATGGTTTATTATTTTCAATTAGGGTTTATTAATTCAAAATTAGGGTTTATTATTCAAAATTAGGGTTTATTAATTCGAAATAGGGTTTATTAATTCATAATTAGAGTTTATTAATTCATAAGGGTTTATTAATTCACAATTATGGTTTATTATTTCCAATTAGGGTTTATTAATTCAAAATTGGGTTTATTAATTTAAAATTAGGGTTTATTAATTCAAAATTATGGTTTATTGATTCAAAATTGGGGTTTATTATTCAAAATTAGGGTTTATTAATTCATGATTAGAATTTATTAATTCACAATTAAGATGTATTAATTCAAAATTATTATTTATTAATTTACAACTAAAATTTATTATACTAATTAATTTTAATTAGAATTAATTTAACTAATTAAGATTAATTATTAATTAAGTAGAGATGGTCTCACTGTGCGCCGGCTCGCACAGGAGACCACCTCAAAAATGATTGCGTTTCATTTATTCATTTTTTTTTTTGAGTAGTTCTTTTATTCAAAAATTGGAGTAAAGGATAGTAGTGATTTCACAATCAAGGGATGGACGTAATTTATCCTCACCATTACATAATAATTAGGAATAAGGCATAAAAACACATTTTCCTATTTTCGTAAAAAAAATAAAAATATATCTTTATTGTTATGTTTGATGCAAATTAGCACCTAACGAATTAAAAACGACGCAATGTGCCCCGACAATAGACTAATGGTTTAGCTCTGTTAATAAAATTTAGATTTTTTTTTTTTTAATTTTCTCTCACTTTTATTTATTGAATAGAGTTGCAGATTCATATAAATCTTCTTCCCTAAACCCCTATCCTACCATCACCAATTCATCATGGTCTCTTGCATGTTTGTTATTAATGATACTTATTGAAATGGCAAGTATTTTTTTTACTCTCTTGGATTTTATTGTATGTTCTTGCTCTAAAAGCTTTAGAGATAGTAGTAATGCTATATCTTGATTACGGAATAAATCATTCGTCCGTCCTAAGGGTTTATGTTATACCGTTTTTAATGCGTTAGAGGCTAAGTTACACTAAACATAACAGAGTATATTTGCTTTTTGCTAAAACGTTAAAGAGTGTTTTTGCACCTTATATTTAATACTATCTCCGTTCACCAAAAGTTTGTATTGCTTTTGATGGTACGAGTTTTAATAAATTGTTATGATTGTAATATGAGTGGATATAATAAATGAATATATTAATGGACAGTGAGAGTAAAATGGTGAGCCATATGGGATTTTTTTGAAAATAAATGGCAAATTGAGGGTAGTTGATGTTTCAAAAAAAATGAAAAATGCAAGTTTTTTGGTGACGGACCAAAAAAAATTAAATGTAAATTTTTGATGGACATATAGAGTAATTATATATAAATTGAGTCGAATGTACTAACTTAAATATGTACCATTGACTTAATATTTTGTCACTTGGATTTGATGTTCTATAAATTCCGGTAATTGTAATCAAAATAAAACTTTAAATTTATCAAAAAAAAAAAAAAGATGTATTAAAACTGAGATGGTCTCCTATACGGACATCCATATATATGGATAATGATACTTTTTCAGTAAAAATGATATTTTTTCTTTAATATAAATGATACTTTTAAATTACAGTATAAAAAATAAATGATATTTTTTTCAATGTAAATGATACTTTTATTAATAACAAATGATATTTTTGTCCGAATATACCATATAAGCGAATATACATAGATTTTTGTGGTTAAAACTTGATCTATAAAATGGGGACGAATCTTAAATCACCTTCACTTATCTAGTTTGAATGGACTATGACGACTGTCAATAATTGCAATTTTTTAATCTTTGAGAGGACGTTTTTTTATTGTTTTTTCCTTGTTTGGTTGGAAGATAGTTGCCATTATTGAATTTGGAATCGTGAACAAATTCAAGGTAAATATTTTGATTACTTGTGTGAGAAATTTATTAGATATAGTTAATAATTGTGGTAACAATAGAGAGGATAAAATTATTATTAATTTCAATATAAAACTATGAATTTTAACATTTTCAAGTTACCGTGCTTTTGTAAATAGGTTTGGTAGTTCAAGGTAAAAGTTCCAACTTTTTGTAATTCAATTCTAAGTCTTCAAGAGTTGCAACTTTTTCTTTTGAAATGTGTTAATTATACATTATACTACTTTATTTTGTAGTATTCTCAATACATTATTATATTTCTTGTATTATTTCAAAAGTTGTTAAAATTATTATTGGTTGTAGTAGTATATTAGATCAATATTACTTGTACATGTAATTTGACAAATATAACATTCTGAAATACATGTAATATTACTTGTACATAATGTCATGATCCAACTCCACTAGGGACAATGAAGCCGAATTGGATAACCAGGGTTGGATTAAAGAAGCGAGAAGAGAAAGTGGATTAGGAGTTGATTGTTAAGTAGACACATTTAACATAAGTTTTAAAGACAATTAATGATTCATAAAGAAGGAAATTGATATTCCGGAAATATCATAAGATGGAATTGAGGGTGGTCAAAACGAGAGACTATTGTTAGGGACACACTATATATTCAAATAAGAAATATAAGTTTCATATCGACATAAAAAATGATAAACTAGTACCATAAATATTGCAGTGAAATACATAGTTGGGAATTGTATATGAAGATATGAAACTCTGGACATTCATTCATTTAGCTAAGTCAACTAGCCTCGCTTAGCACATTCCATCTTCATCATCGACTCAACCTGCATACAAAAAAAGAATGCAGTCTTGTTGAGTACACATTGTACTCAGTAGACACATGCAATAAACAATTGAAACATGATTTGAAAAACGTAAGTTGACATGTCATTTGTAGGTAGAGTATAAGGGTTTTCATAAAAACCTATACTTATCGAAATCATTTATACAAAAACATACAGCAGTGCAAAAACATGATTTAGGTATGCAACATATATCATTTATGTGTATTTTAGGTAAAGCAAGAAGGATAAAACTATTTGTCAGAGAAATAGTCTATCCCTAGCTATTTTAGATGTCCAACATAACTCTTTGCAGTGTGTATGTTTGAAATTCATACCTTCTTCGTGCAAGCTTCGGTTTTGTCCTTTGCCGAAATTATAGACTGTCGACATGACTTCTGCATCAGATTCGTATGTTGTTGACTCATACCCATTGGTTGAGAGTCATTCGATAATTGGATGTATTCGTTGAAGATCTTGACCTCATACTTGTCCGACTTGAATCTTTTAGCTATGTATTTTAAGCATTCATCCACTTTGTCTCGGTACAGGCATTTGCGTTTTCAGTCGAATCTGTGAGTAAACCAAATTATTTAGCGGGGATTCTTTCTTCTTCGATCAGTTACACTTGTACTTCATCTTTTCTCGTTTCTTTAGGTCTTTAAAATTCCATCAACTACAACAATCAACTAAGTACCACTTAAAAAAAAAAAAAAAACTCTCTAATAGACGAGCTTGTCTAACTTAAGAAATTCTACATATTTAAGATTTTTCATTAATTTTTTTTAAGATCTAATCAAAATTCTCATCTTAATAAACTTGTTCCAACATAAACCTTTTAAAAAATGGATACAAAGGATATTTGCGTTTTCAGTGCCGACAAAAGTACAGTCACCAGAACTTGTTAAAATAAATTTTAATTACAAATTAAATTTCTCATTGTTTGTATCTATACATAGTTTTTCTATTTTTATTGGAAAAGGGATACCTTAAATCTATTACTTCACCGTTACACATAAATACGTGGAACAAATTGGGTACTCGGGCTGGACTAACTAAATATTAAAATGACACAATTACTTTTACGGGACACTGCTAGCTATATTTTGAATTAAATATTTGAGAGAAGACTAAAGTTAAATTTACTGATAGTTTGAGAAGGCACAATCCAACGTGAGTCACGTGACACTATGCCTATATATCCAACGGGAGGTCAATGTGGTTGGAATCCCATCAATGAAGAACGTTTACAATCCCGTTTGAGTATCAAATATTATCCTGTAAACATGATTTTAAATATAATCAATGCAAGTAAACACTTACGGGACACGCTAGCTATATTTTGAATTAAATATTTGAGAGAAGACTTGTAGTTTGAGAAGGCACCATTTCACGCGCGTATTATCCACGAGGTCGCGTGTTCGAATCGTGAGATTTATCCTTATATAGTTTGCGCATTATAGATAGCAGAACATTCATGTTATACATATACAAATATAAAAATAAAAAAAATATTTATATAGATGAGGGGTCAAAATGAAATTCAATACTCTTCCTCGGGACTATCTTGCAATTTACTCAATTGATGGCTAAACACACAATCAGGGAATAAAGAAGACTTGCTCTTTTAAATGCAAAGCCAATAAGGCTGCACACCTGAAACATTATTATTTGGACATCGATTCAAATAACTCTTCAAAGGAAGAAGAGATATCTACACAAAGTATATATGCCATTCTTTTTTGCGGATCAACTACAGTTTATATCCAACTTTCACGATATTTTAAAAATATTTTTAACTCAAGTTATATATTTAAATATCTCAAACTTTGACGAGATTTTAAAAAATATCCATAATTTATGTTTATATATTTAAATATTTTCAATTTTGACGAGATTTTGAATTTTTTTCTCATATAGAGATTCCAACAATGAAATGGTGAATTACTTCGTCAGATTCCTGCATGGATTTTATTTTACATGTGGTGGATCCTTTTTCCACCTTATCACTAAAAACAATGTCATTTCATAAGGCTAAATATGAAAAACGACGTCTTTTATGTAATTTTTTTAATTAGCCATGTGAAATAATGTTGTTTTTAGTGGTGTGGAAAAAAAATTCTTCTTCATTTAAGCTATAATCCAGAGAGAGCCCGGCGAGATGACCCGGTATTTCATCATCGAAATCTCTATATTGGTGTATTTTTTAAAATCTTGTTAAAATTTGAGACATTTTTTAAAATATCATGGAAGGTGGGGACATTTAAATATATTAATTTAAGTTAATATTTTTTAAAATATCGTAAAAGTTGAGGACATATATTATATATTATGCTTATCCCATTCTTTTATATATAATTATTTTATACATAAACAATTGTGTGAAACCCATCAAAACCCATAAGATGGATAAAATTCGAATTCAAATTTCATATCCCATAATATATTTGGATCCAAATCTTAACCTATTTCATCCTGAGATGATTACAAACAAGACCACCTTTATTTATGATACAATACACGTTATATTTATTGTATCCATATATTGTGATATATTAAGTATTCTATGTTTATTTATTAATTTATTGTGATATATTAAGCATTCTGTGTATGTATGACACAAAATGAAACATTAAATTAGATAAACGATTTGAGCTCAGATTGGCTGGGTGAACGACTTGTGATCTTTTATCCAATTTTTTGGCATTTCACACTATTTTATAATCATATTCTGTTTTTATTTACAATTATAAGTAGGGTTCATTGTATCCAATTTAGAGTTTGAAACTATTCAGTAGAATCAAATTTTCATTTTTAATTAATAATTGATCATTCCACAAAAATGGTATATAATTTTAAGCTTCAAATTGTAATATTAAATGATAATTAGAATCTATTAAAATAATGAGTTTAATATCGAAAATAGAACTAGAACACATAAAATTATGAAATCGAGGATCTGAACACAATACAACATGATTTGTTGCAAAATTAAGGCAAAATCCCACACGAAACCTTTAGAAAATGTCGAAGAAGTTAGCTTGCAGATTTGGAACAAGGACCAAAGATCGAGTCATAGCAGCCGCAATGTGGGAGTTTCACCCTCTTTATGGTGGCTTCTTGTGGGCACATAAAATTCATTTTAACCACTGAATCACCGTGATTTATCCTCTCACATTCTCATGTGGCTGGGGTATGGGGTTCCGGAAAAGAGCTTCCCCTTTGTAACAAGAAAATGTAGTGATACTTGCTTACTGAGATAGTTATTCTTGAACTCCTCACATGTTCCCTAATATTTATCATAATCATTTCGATCTGAATACTAAAAAAAGAATAAAATAATTTAAGAACACGCGTGTCCTACTTATCAACATTAAAAAAAGAGAGCTCAAACTACCAATCCAATATGCACCACCACTTGTATGAAAAGTCAGCAAGAGAAATTATAAGAGTCAAATTAGACTTTTATTAAAACTCTCAACAATTAGTATCCTCTAAAAGTAAAACCCAAGACTGCTACTAGCATCAAGTATTGGACCAAATTGAACAAGCTTTTAGAATTTAGACTATGCCTCAATTATTTGCTATCTTGGTAATTGGTATTCAAGAAATTTTCTAGTAGGTTTGGTTGATCACTTTTTACTTATCACATTCTAATGAATATAAAATAGAATGGTCATATACTTAAATATATAGTAGTATAATATTAGGGGAAAACATATAAAAAGTAATATATGTGCAACTAATAGTGCCATGAAAGGAACTGTGGTGAAAGCCTAAAAGGAGAAATGGCACAGAGAAGAGAGAGAAAGCAAGTATTGCTTTTAAATGGTTCTTTTTGCAGACTCAACAGGAAGATCAGAGATCAGAATTCACAAATCCCAAATCAGTAACAGCTGGAAACAAAGCACAAAACAAATGCTTGCAGCAGTGGACTCTCAAGATTCTTGTGCCTCAAGCCAGTCACCATATGCATGTATGTAAATCACACACAAATCCTCTCTCTCTCTCTCTCTCTCAAAGAGGAGAAAACTTGAAGTAATGGAGTCATAAATCACATGCAACAGCAACATGTTAAATGCCTCTTTCTCCATCAAAGAACAACCAATCAAAAAGCAGGCAGCAAAAATAATCTCTAACAAACAAATAAATGCTTCATTTCCCCCTCAAAATCCCATCTCACCAAACAGAACAGAGCAGCGTAAAACTTAAGTCTTTAAAAGATTAATCTAAATGGGATCACAGTTTTCCAACCTCCAAAATTTGGCCTCTTCTGATCGGCAAAATTCAAGCAAGAATTTCTTCATTTACAACTCCCACCGCAGCAGCAGGAGGCAGATTAAGATCCACCAAATTCCCCCCGAATTTCGGCGGCGCCGGGAAATGCGATCGTTTGTGGCCGCCAAGAGCTTGAGCCGATTTAAAGATTCTGGGACACAACGCACACTCATGAACTTGATCCCCAACCATCAATTCTCTCTCTTGAAATGAATTCTTGATCTTCTTGAAATGGGTGGCCTTATGGCTCCCCAATCCCTGCGACGATTTGAAGACCTTGTGACATTCCTCGCATCTGTGGATTTTCTTGCTGGAATCGTCGGAGTTCCTCCACACATCTCTGGACAGCATAATCAAACACAAGGCGACATCGCCTTCTTCCATTTCCAACTCAGCTGAGGGTTTTGTCTCGGGCGCTTGAGATCGGGGAGGCGGGAGGTCTTCTTGGGGGATTTGTCGGCGGCGGAGGAGAGTTGTTTGGTAGGGAGGGGGAGGAGGGCGTAGTGGGACCGCATGTGGGCGCCAAGAGCTTTGCCATTTGAGAATCTCTTGAAGCAGAGCTTGCAATCCATCAATCATTCACGAAATCAGAGATCGGAAATGCTTTTTGTATGTATGTGAGGGTGTGGGACGCCTCCTCATGCCCCAGTCGTGTCTCCCTCGCTCTCTCTCTACAAATGTGGTTTCTCGTCTCTCTCTCTCGTTATACAAGCTTTGAATTTATAGTATAGGTGGTGGGAGGCTAGGAGGTTGTAGGTCACTAGAGTCTTGCCTATGAAAGCCACTGCCCACCCAAAACAATGCGTTTATTTTCACAAAATCATGATTTATTGTATACTTTTATTTTGGGAACGTATTGCAATATTCTACTTTCTACGTCTCAGTATTATTATTTTGGTATTATTATTTTTTTTTATATATAGTTAATAAGAGTTATGTTTTATATATAAAATAATATATGATACGAAATTCAAAATATTATTTAATAAGAAATTATTTCATTTTTTGGAACGGGTTAACAATAATGGGATAGTTCAAAAAGAAAAATAAGCCAACAATAATGAGACGAAGGAGTACAATATTTTGTGTTAATATATTATGAATTAAACTAAAGGACACAATATTAAAATTGATTTTTTTTTTAAATTAAGATACCAAATGTAGTATACTGAATCTCAAGTGATTTTGTTTGATATCATACTTTTTATAATTTTATTTAGCTTTTTTTGCTGTCATGGGATTTGAGTATGTGTTCGGCCGGATGGAAATGGGAAATGGGCATTGGGCCGAATGAATTACACACAACTCCCATTTCGACTATTAGGGTGGAACAAAATACTAAAAGCATTATTACAATTCATAATATTTGTGGAACAAATTCTGATTACGAAATTGGATTGCAATCCATGAAAAATGGATAGTGTGAAATTTGGATGTAGGATTGTTCTTATATTATATATTATATGTATGCGGAAAAAGAGGCAATCAACCATTGAGATTCTCTCTTTTCCTTTTAGAATCTGACCATCATATGACATCTTCTATATTAAAATTTGGGTGAATTTAAATTCTAAATTATATGTCATAATATTAAGGCTATTGGCGCATAAATACACCAACTTTGAACTCATTTTGTTTTTTCATGAATTTTAAAAATTGTCAAAAAATACATAAACTTAATTACTTTAGTGATTTTACCATGATTTTAAATTCAGACCAAATTAGATCTGACTTGACATCTCAAAAATTTATTATAGATAAAACGGTTAGTGATATAAACGATATCATAGAGAGATGACATAAAAACATTGTCGTTCCATCAAAATAAATTTGATTTTTGATTTTTATGATTCATCGCGTCAACACTCATTACAAAAATCACGTATTCTAGTTTGTTTCATCGTCTTATTCTAGTTTGAATCAAAACAATTGATATCCTATCTCTACGATGTCGTTTATATCACTGGCCGTTTTGTCTATGATAAATTTTCGAGATATCAAGTCAGATTTAATTTGGCTTGAATTTGAAATCCTGGTAAAATCACTAAATTAATCAAATATTCGTGATTCAGTTTTCATCGTTTTAAAATTTATTTTAGATGATAAATTTTAAAATTTGAATGGTGTGAAAAAAAAGACTGAATAAAACGTTGATGTATTTATACGTCAATAACCCTAATATTAATCAAATATTCGAACTATTGAAGTTGTAATAAAACATCATGGGTAACGATTTTCATCAGCAGAAAACTAACATTTATTTTTGGATTTTAGTAATAAACACTGATGTAACAAAACGGCGACATTTTGCACCGAATAAATATCAATTAAATCCTAAATTATATACATAGTCCAAAAAATATCCAAAACTATCTATAGTATCAATGAAAGGCCCGAATATTTGAGGTTGTAACAAAAATATCATAAATTTTGAGGTTTTTGATGGACCGCTAACGTATATTTTCCGTCTTTCTAAAAAAAATAATGACTTAAAAAAAATGCCGCCGCCACCAAGAACTTCGCTTATCTACAATAATTTTTTTTACAACTTCAACAATTTGCGAACTTTGATTGATATTATCGATATATAGTTTAAGATATAATTGATACTTAGCCAGTGAAAATCGACGTCATTTTCCACACGTCATTATTCATTAAGAATTTCCAAAAATACACATCAGCGTGTAAGTATATCAGTTGCATTATTTTGGGGCAGTTTAATACAGAAATTTAAATACCGCATCACGGTGGACTCGAACCCGAGACCTTTGACCTCGGTCATTAACCACTCTACTATCAGTTGCATTATTCTTGTCATTGCATGTAATTTATGTGATGATGTATTACATTCTATGTATAAGAATAAAACAAAAATGAATGAGTATAACATACTATACGTATTAATTACAAAAACAAATTGTTTAATTTTGGGTTGTAATCCCATGCATCACCTCATCTCACTGGTTGAAGGAATCCCCATCTGCAACCACCCTCCATCCAAGTTCACATCCCTTAGATCACTCAGCTTTATTAGCTTCATCCCCAACTCCTCTTCGCTGCTCCGATCCATTACGTCGTTACCGGTTTTCTGTTGATTCTGATCGGTCCACTGTTGTAGGCACAATCTTGTCGATTCCTCATACTTACTAGTTTTATTATCACCACCGTCATCATCGTCGTTGTCATCACCATTGTCGCGTTTCACTTGGTCACGCTGTGGTGCGGGAGGGAGGTTGAGATCGAGTTGATGATCATGATGATGGGGCGCCTTTGTGAAGAGGGGTTTCTTGCAGAGCTGTTGGCTACGAGGATCGTATTGGAAATCGTGGAAGTTTGGGATGAAAGCGTTGTCTGTGGAGGTTGTGAGCCAATGGCACCTCTTGTGGCCCCCTAGGGCTTGGCCAGAGGAGAAGACGCGGCGGCAGACGGAGCATTCGTGCATCTTGGTCCTCTTTCTGGCGGAGGCGGAGGGTGTGGGGCGGAGGGTGGTGTCGGGCTCTGGTGGGGGCGGGGGCTCTTGATCCTCTTGAATCGAGTCTTGATCATCGACGTTTTCGTCGTCGTTGAGGCCTTCGATCTTGGACGCGAAGCAGCCCTTAACCTTCTTGTGACTTGCTCTATGGCCCCCCAATGCCTGGTGTGAATTGAACACTTTTTTACATGCTTTGCATTGGAAGGTGCCCTTCTCCACCACCTCTTTCCCCTTATAACTCTCCTCCTTCTCATCGGTAGAGATGGCGTGGGGTTTGTTCGACAGCATCACGAGGCAATTAGCTAGTTCCTCCTCCTCGCGCGTGGAGCCTACTCTTCTGATCGGCGATGGCTTCTTGAATTCACCATCTTCGTCGCCCACGTGAAACCCTAGAATTCGAGGCGTACTCTTGGCACGAAGGAAGTAGGAGTGCTTGTTGTTGACCTGATGATCATGATGGGGCTTCATCCTCATCCCTTGATCGCCTGCATGATGATGATGATCATGATCATGATCGTGATCGGTTGCGATTGCAAACCCTGACCCTCTATTACTCACCTCGCAATACTGCCTCAATTCTTGCTTATCATGTTGATGCTCATTCTCCATCATGTCCACACGAATCGTGTGTGTGTGTGTGTTTATTTGTTCTTGAAAGTATATATAATACAAAGAGACGATGATGATAAAAGAAGATGATGAATACATGTATGCAGTAGTGTAATTTGTGGCGGCGATGGGGAAGTGGGACAAGTGGTTAATTATATATAGAGTGTAGAGCAGTGAGTAGAATTAATGTGGGGTGGGTTTTGGACAAGTATGTAAGAGTAATAGGAAATCCTAGTTTTTAGTTGAATTTTTGCTTGTGTGGAGGAGAGGGAGAGACTGAGGTGAAAGTGTTGAGGTGAGTTGGGTGGTGGAGAGGTGTTTTCTATCAATCTGCGGTTGTGGATTGGTTTTGACGATGAATTTGAAACATTGTGTTAATAAATTCATGATATTACATGCATAACGATTGGTCATCAACGTAGACTAATATCAGTATATGGTAGTCATTTTATTTTCACTTGTGTTGTACGAGTTAAGACAAATACTTCTTTTAAGCCATGCATGAGAATTTGAACTACTTTTTTCTTTCTTTGAAAAGGTGTATCATACCTCCATTTATCTTAATCCTAGCTAATAAGTACCATCTCATTCTCATTATTGTTGGCACTTTTTTCTTTTTGGGCTATCTCGCTATTGTTGGCTCGTTCCATAAAAGGAAATAATTTTACACTAAAAGTATCTTGAATTTCGTATCACACACTATTTTACACATAAAACATAACTCTCATTAATCTACGTACAAAAAAAAGGGGCTAATAATACCGGGACGGAGGGAGTACTTTTTATTAGATTAGATCACCTGTCCCAAACTCTATGTCCCATCATCAATGTTATATTATTAATTTTACTATTTTAATTATATTTATTATATAAAATAAAAATTATTATTTATAATGAATCCTAATTAATACTCCCTCCGTTTCCCAAATCTATTCTAGTAATCGTCGGTACAATTTTAATAAAAGTTGTTGAATGTATTATAAATGGAGTAAGAGTCCCACAATAGTCTATTATTAAATTAGTTAGTGATGAGTCATATGTGGTAAATGGTGTAAATAAATATGTTGTTGAGGGTAAAAAAGAGAAATAGTGGTGGGTCATGGGTGGTAAAAGATATAAATAAATGATATTATTGATGATAATAAGTTGGGAAGATAGTTATCATAAATAGATATGAAAGAAATTGAGAGACATCCAAAAAGGAAAACTAGAAAGGAAATTGGGGAAAGAGAGTATTTATTTTGATATACCTTATACTTTTGGAATAATCAACTCAAATAATTATTTTTGAACTTAAAAAATGTAAACTAAGTAAGAAAAAATAGTTATAAACCGTAACTTGGATGAGTGAATCCTAGTTAATGATTATATATTTAAACAAATCACAGCATATTAAAATTGCAGAGAAAATAAACAAATAATTTTAAAGTTGATTGTGGGACATGGAGTGGGAACACTGAAGTTAAAACAGAGGATCTCAAGTGCTCAATTATCTTTGATTCAAATTTCTCGAACTATTTTCAATGAAGTAACTTTAACAAGAGATGCTAATTATTTTATTTTTCATAATTAGTTCTTCTGTAGGAAATATCATATCTTTTTTGTGAGAAATAGTCTATGCATAATAAGAGTCCATGTTCTCAAGAAAAAGAATGCATGCATGCATGCATGTGTTTTAATATTTGCAAATAAATCGAGTCCCCTTTTTTTTTAATTGGCTTGATTTGAATAATTCTTGAAACTCCAATATAATCTTAAATACCTTCTTGGTTTGGGTTGAGGTGACAGATGAAAGGACAAGTGTTTTTGCATTATTAATTATTATTTTGCTCCCAAATTCATCAACATTCTTTACTAGCAAGAGATTGATTGATGGCCAACATGGTTAATAACGTTTAAAATACTTAATTATTTGGTGTTAAGCAAATACATGTCGAAATTGAGATAATTTTTTGGTGGATAGAGCAATTGACTTTAAAATGGGCAAGTTACTCCTTAAACGCACAACTGTTATTATGTGGGTATATTTTAACCTGCATGTGAGTATGTCTGAAGGAAGAGGTGTATTCGTTCTAATTAAATTTTAATTATAATTATTAAACTTTAATTAAAAATTGATAAATTCTAATTGAAATAGATCAACTCCAATTTAGGTGGATGCAAATTGCATCCAAATTAAGCTTCAATTCTCCTAACTTCAAATGTTTTGTTTTTCTCCATCAATATATAATAGGATTAATGATACTTAAGGCCACATCATCTTTATATCCTACATGGCATCACCAAAATCCTTTATTTTTATTTTTCTAAATTCTCTTTTTATGCGTTCTTGATTCTATATTTCATTACTATTAAATATTTTCTAATCACTTCTTAAATCCACAAAGTCCGTAATTTACCTTAATTAGACGAGTGCATTAAATCCATAGATGACTACAATATTCATTGCCAATTATATGAATACATCTAATCATATATAAGTAAATTCGTACATGGCTTAATGAGATAATTTTCATTACATGTAGGCTTACCATTTAATTATTTTCAATTTGTCGAGAAAGGTATACAAAATCAATCTAACAATTTGTATTTATATGCTATACATGTAAAATCGGTAAAATTTGAATTTGTTTTATTATATAAAATTCAATGAGATTTTGAAATATATAACTAATATAATCAATTTAGATGTGTTGTTCTGTAATGATAAATAGATGATGTATTATACTTTCAACTTTGTAATTTAATTTATATTTTTTTATAGTTAATTTGTAATCAAATTTGGGATCAGGTACATGAATTCTAAATGAATATATTTCACAAATTGTATAATTTTAAAATTTATACTTTGAATTTGATTTCTAATTTTTTAATGGTCACTTTTTATTCAAGTTTGAGAGATGTATACGTATATACATTCTAGACGGGTCTATTTGGCAAAAAAAAAAACTCTATATCTAAATATATGACTCTTTAATTTGATATATATATTCTAAATGTGTCCATGTGGGTATTTTTTTATATATATAATATACAATCTCTTCAATTCGGATAATTAACGGTATTACTATACGGGTTTGTACGAGCAATCTTGAATCACTTTTCAATTGAGTTTAAGACAAATACGCACACACACACACACACACACACACACACATATATATATATATATATATATATATATATATATATAGGGATAATTAACGGGTATTACTATATAGGTTTGTACGAGCAGTATTGAATCACTTTTCAATTGAGTTTAAGACACACACACACACATATATAATCAAATGAGAACTCCAACTTTTTGAGAACTAAGAATTAAGATGGTTCATCCATTTTTTATAATCTAACGGTCAAGATTAATTATAAATCATTTATTATCCTCAAATTTTTGTGGTAGCCATTTAACCATATAATTAAGGGATTCTATATATTCATTTGCGGTAATTGTTCATATATACACAATCACTATGATTACATGTACAATAACATGAATATAACAATTAATTGGAATGTGCATGATTGTATGCATAAGAACTAAAATTACATGAACAACAACAAGAATTATACGAACAGCGAAAAATAGAATATGAACGATCCTAAAAGTAAAAATTTAGGGATTTGAGTAATTTTTATAAATAAATAATTATGAGTCGTCCGATTTTATTCAATCTAACGACGGTTATCAGTTCTTAGTTCTTATCTAAGAGGTAGTTCTCTATATAATCAACCCATATATATATATATATATATATATATATATATATATATATTCATAGATTGTATAATTTTAAATTTATACTTTGAAATTAATTTTAATCTATTTTATATACATAGTTTTATATCTAAAAACAATCTCTTTAATTCGGGTAATTGACGGATATTCTATACTGGTTTGTTATAAGCGAATAGTAAATCACTTTTCAATTGAGTTTAACATACATAAATATACATTTCTAATAGAATTTATAGATTGTATAATTTCAAATTAATACTTTGAAAATAATTTCTGATATCTTTTACATTCACTTTTTAATCGAGTTTGGGATGGGTGCACATGTATATACATTCTACACGGGTTCATATCGACGAAAATATAATTATATATAAATATGACTTTTTAAATCCAAATAATTAATGAATATTACTATACGAAACTGATAAGAGAACGAGTAAACAAGTTTGGGACAAATACACATATATAGTAGGTATTACTATATAAGTTTGGATTGGGAATGAATGTAAATCACTTTTCAATTGAGTTTAAGAAAGATACACACATACATTCTTGTCATAATTCATAAATTATATAATTTCAAATTTATACTTTGAAATTACTTTCTAATTTTTTTATAATCACTTTTTAATTGAGGTTGGGATGAGTACATACGTATATACATTCTGGATGGGTCCAGATGGCCGAAAATATATTTATATCTAAATATATAACTTTTTTAATTCAAGTAAGTAACATGTATTACTATACGTAACTAATACGAGAAGGAATAATAACATATTTTTTATTCAAGTTTGAGAAATATATATATTCTAAATAGATTTCATAAATCATATAATTTTAAAATTATACTTTGAATTTAATTTCTAATCTTTTTTATATATAACAAAAAAATTCATCAAATTAGACTTTATTTATTACATTTATAGAAATCTTTTTTAGTATGTTTTGAATCATATGTGTAGTTTGATTTATATTAGTTTCATACATATAGATAAAGTAAATTTTTTTGAAAAAATATTATCCTTGACTTATTTTTATATATATAATTTTGTACCGTCCTCTAGCACTTTTTTCAATTAATTGTCGAAATAGAATATTGACTTATTTTTTTAGTTCATACTTATAAATTAATATTTAAAGTAAAGTGATTTTTCGTCGAAACTCGACGGGTTATACACTAGTATTATAAATTGGCAATCATCGGTTCAATTCGGAAAGCTGCTATCGTGACAAGGGAAGGTATGAAAGTAATTACTTCTTTGCTTTCCTATTGATTTTGCTCGGAATAACTATAATATTGTTTCCAGTATAATTTTCTTTATTTTCATCTAGCAGTTTTTTTCAAATATTCACACCAATTTTGGAATTTCCAAACATTAAGAAACATCTGAATTATATAGGAAAAACTAAACCTTCTCGAGAAATTACAAATATGAAGTATAAATCCAGGAGATTAGATTACAAATGGATATAAAAATATAACAAAAAACTAATCATACTTCAAACAAACATGCAATTGAGTCGAGAAGTCATCTCTCTGCAAGATGAATTATGTATTGGTAGTTATCTCGGATCTGGCATGTCATCTCCAAAGTTCAAATGCATTCGACTCTAGGGTTGTAGCATCGCAAATCGACGAACTCCAACGAACTGAACAAGGTCGAGAACTGAGCAGACAGAACAACGTGATGATGACAATAAGGATTTTCGTATGAAGAGAATTTTCTAATGTTGATGCAGATGCATTCTATCCTATTTATAAGCACCACTAATGTATGTACAGTCTGTTGGAATCAATGTCTTCCATCAAGATTGAAAGGTATTAGATCTAGTTATGTCTCACCGTTTTTTGGAGAGTTACTGATTGTTTCAGTGGAGCCTGAGGGACAGAACAGAGGTTACCAACCGTTATCCCATGTTCCCTGCATGTGTCATCATGTCAGGACGTTATCCAACATTTGTGGGGAGCACATGATCGGCAACCACGTCTCTCATCGGGATGATGCCCGAGCGTTACCTGCCAAGGTGCCCGCATCTCCCGCCAGGAGGAAACATTTCATTTGCGTGAACAGACCTAACGTGTTGGGCCACCTCTAATGAGCCTTGAGAAATCAATAGTCCTAAAGATATACGTATTGAGTCCAAACCAAGCTCAAAACCAGATTCAAAGACTAATTGCCAAGATCCAAGTTTATGATTGTGGATCACAGGCCTGAACCTAGTGTTCCAAGAGCAATCAATAGTGTCTAAATCAAGCAAAGAACCAAAAATCTAGCTGAAAGGTATTATGAGATAACTAGGATTACTTCTTTTCTTATTCCAAATCTGCTAGCTCTTAACCAACATAGCTAAGTCCGTGGGAGCAAGATTACTGCTTTTCTGACATAGTTGAGGATCAAAACCTCTATATAGGTAGATACGTGCTCAACACCATTGTCTTAGCTTCAAATGCAACCTTGCATATTTGGACAACACACACTAAATTGGATATTCATTTTGTTCAGTACAAGGTAAGAGGGTTGGTTCTGCGCCTATGCCAGGGATGCCAAATACTAAGAAGAAAACTATATTATATGAAAATGACAGTCCATTTAGAAAATAGCAATCGATATTGTTTTATCATTATACTTCAATAAGTCAATTTTGCCTACAATTCAAGTTATGCGTTGATTAATTCTTGAATGTTCAATTCAAGACTAATTCAATATCACTTTTGAGTTTACGTATAAAAGGGGTAATTTATTAGTTGTCTTCATCTGATTCTTGAATTTATGTATAAAATGAGTAATTCATGAGTAACAACTCTTAAAATGAATGCGCATTTTATAAATCCACAAGGATAAAAAAATACTTTAATACAAAAGTGGTTTTATTTTTTTTAATAATATGTTTGTAATATAGAAGTGGATATTTTGATAGATTAACTTTTGTTTTTTATCTTCTCACATTTAATATATAGTTGGTTATTTTCTTAATAGCGAGATAGATGCCAAATGGCGTTCCATTTACATAATCATTAGTGTATGTGCACTACATTTACAAGCCTTAAATCCTTTCTTTTGAGTCCAAAGGTCAAAGGTCTCGGGTTCGATTTCACCGTGATGCAGCCTTTAAAATTTCTGTATTAATTGACCAAAAAAAAATCATTTCTTTTGAGTTTCATATCAGAGAACATTTCCAGTCCACCAAAAATCAATTGGACTTCTTATGTACAACTCTACATCACATGATTCATACATGAACTCAAGATTTGTTGAGAAGAACAAAATCAAGTTAAAAGAGGCTTCTCAACATCAAACGCAGTTTCGACGGAGTCGTCGTCGTCGCCGTCGCTAACAATGGGAATATCTGCATTGCCTTCATTTCGCTTAGCCCAAAGCACCAAATACAGACCGGTGAACATCACCAACATACCTGCCAGGCTGCATGCAATACAAATATTCATCGGAATTTATATAATTTTAATTATTTTTCTGTAATAATGAAAAATGAGGAAAGTGTAATTGAGTCCCTTGAATAATGGAGTGTCCCGCACTTGGGATGACAAAAGTAGTCCAAAAGTGCCTAACTTTAATTATTTTTGCCCTAATTAATTTCAAAAACAGTGCAATTCCGGGTGAAATGGTCACCATTTCAAATTTTTTTATATGAAGATTTTTCAAAAATATCTTGTTTATTTATTTTGGTGGTAGATTTAATCAAAATGGTGCTAATTGTACATAACTTATTATGTCCATCAAATACGTTCATTTAATTCCATTTTGGTCCGTCCGTAAAAAATATTCACTTTCTTTTTTTGGAAACATCAATTTCACATTTTTACCCTAAACATATCCACTTATTTACAAAAAAACCCACTCATGACCCACATTTTTACGCACTATCCATTAATATATTCATTTATTATCCACATGATCCACTTTTTTACACCCACTTACTTTACATTCATTACAATTTATTAAAATTGGTGCCACCAAAATCAAGAAACGATTTTGGTGACGGAGGGAGTAATAGAAATACCTTCCGGCAGCAATGGAATCGCCTAAGGAGAGAGAGATGGCGGCAGAAATGACAGTGCCAAGAGGATTGAAAATGGAGACCATAACTGGGCCTCTTTTCTTCATTGCCCATGCATTGAAGCTTACACATATTCCGCTAATGCCTCCTGCCTGCACTTTTTCATCCAACTCTATTTAAATTTACACCTCGTTTTTATTATCAAAATATTGCACATGAACGTTGGATTTACCCAGTGCGCACCTTAAGATAGCGGCTGCGAGTTTCCCATGATACAAAAAAAAAATTGCATTCTTTGGCATGCGATTTATAAAATACTGGGATAATTGTACGTAAACTTAATTTTTCCTCAAATTCTAGTTTTGTATATCATAAAATTTTCGGATGTAAACCAATCTCAGCCGTAAAATCAGAATCGACTAAAAGCATAATGGGGACAAAAAAACATATAATATGCAAAACCAAAATTTGACAAAAGTTTGATAAATTTACTATTTATTATCACAAAAATGAAATAATGATTTAATCTTCGAACGATTACCAATTCTTAAGAACCTAAAACAAAATATCATATTCGATGAAAATATGAGAAGTATTAGTATATTTTTTGACATCTTAACTTTTACGACAATCAAATATGTGAGTGACTAAAAAAATAGGAGATTAATAAGAAAATAAATATTAATAAGTTTAAAGTGTAAAAAAGATATACGACAAACTAAATATTTTACAAGAGAAAAAAGATAATAAGTAGGCATTTATATATGTGCTTGATTGAAATTGGTTGAATAAAAAGAAGAAATAATGGAATTGAAATTACCACAAGGGAGTAGCCAAGCAAATCTTGAATAGTTGATGCAGGCCAATGAGGGTAGTCCCAATAATTCTGATCTTCAACAACCTCAACTATTGCTGTAAGCATCGATCCTAGCAACGAAGTTATCGCACACAACGATATCGATGCAGAAAATTCCCTCAATGTTATAGCCTGCATGCCAAATTGGAACTCATATATAACTATTCACAAAAACTCATGTACATCCGTCCGCACGGTATGGTCGGATAAAAGTATCATTTGTTATTAACAAAAGTGTCATTTACATTGAAAGAAAATATCATTTGTTTTTTATATTGTAATTCGAAAGTATCGTTTATATCGAAGAAAAATATCTTTTGTACTGAAGAAAAATATCATTGTCCGTACATGAGACCACCTCATAACTGTTAACTATATTTACTCATTCATAGTACTAAAATTAACAAGAGCACTTTCTAGCCCCAAACATGCATATCTTTTCTACAAATGTATTATACTTTAGGGTAAATATCAATTTAAACCCTAAACTATACTTGTTTTATAAAAAATATCATATACTTTCAAAAATATCAATTTAAACCCCAAACTATCAAATTTGTATCAATTTAAATCCCAAACTATCATGTATTTAGGATAGTTTGGGGTTTAAATTGATATTTTTGAAAGTACATGATATTTTTGATAAAACGTGTATAGTTTAGGGTTTAAATTGATATTTACCATATACTTTATGTTTCCGAATTTTGGACGAGACCCATGTTTTTGGTTGAAAGGTAGTGTTGGCAATTGAAAATCTACATGAAAATTATACTCAAATAAAAGCCAATTGGCTTTCTACCAGTTTTTTGATGCCAGATAAGTGTGTTTGTCCTAATTGGAAGATCAAGTCAATCTATTGGATATTAACTTGTCACTTTTCAAGATTTGTTACTATATTTTCGGTAATTGAATATTAGTACTTAATAAATGGACTTGTTCTCAAATTAAGGATGGGTCTAATTTTCTGGTATCAAAAAATCGTGTTAGCTACTGAAAATCAACGCGAAAAAATTATTTACGTAAATAGAAACCAATTGACTTTCTTCAAGTTCTCATATCAAACAAGTGTGTTTGTCACAAATTAGAAAACCAAGTCAATCTGTTAGATATGAAGTTATAATTTTCAAGATCTATTACTATTTTTACGATAATGGCATATTAATATCTAATAATTGACTTAATTTTAAAATTTAGGATGGATCCATTTATTTCGGTATCGAAAAATCGTGTTGACTACTGAAAATCAGCCTGAAAAAATTGTGTAGTTCAATAAAAGCTAATAACCTTTTTGCAGATTCCCAATTGCCAATATGACTTTTTTAGATAAAAAAAAACAATAAAGCTATGCGGCCACATTATGGCTGGCTACACACATTTTTTCCATCTATTCTGAAAAATATTAAATTATTAAATTTAAATTTAAATATAAAATTTCATTCGATAAGTCCAAAATTGTAATTCCATAAGATGATTTTAATGTAAAACCAATTTTTTAATAGATCAAAAATTAAATAAATGGTTTTTCATTTAATAAAGTTAATTATGGCCGGCCACATTATGTGGCCGAATAGCATCATTCTAAAAAAAAATGTGACCGCCCACATTTCAATATGAAGTCAATACTCTCTCCGTCATCTAATAAGTATCCTATTTAAAATGGAATTTTGTCCTCACAAGTGTTCCATTTCAGAGTTCCACAGTAAAATACTACAAAACTCCCATTTTATTCTTATAATCATTACAAATTTCTTACTTTTCAGTTTTCTATGCTATAATTAGGGTTAGAATAAGTAAAATTACTAACATCTTTAATATGTGTATTATAATGTCATGAAAAAAAACATGCATATGTTGGGATAAAAGGTATGGAATGAAGAGAGAAGTACCTGCAGCACAACTTGGGTGGAGAGAACAAAAACAGCAGCAATAAGATAGATGCAACCGAGGATAGTTTGGGAGTCGAAGTGAGTGGGGGTTTGTGCAAGAGAAAGGAGACGCCGGCGGTGTGCTCGTCGGGGGCGCTCTGCATAAGGCTCATCACTACAGCTCCCAACACGCACAGCATCGTCCCAGCTATCTTCGCTCTGCTGTACTTGCACCCGATATCCATCCGCTCCAATCGGAAGGCGCAGGCGATGAAGAAGATGAGGCCTGGTGCCAGATTTGGCATTGCTGTCGCCACTGCTGGTGAGGTCAGGTGGACTCCTTTCATGAACAAAGATTGAAACATCGTCACCCTGCATGCACAAATTAACTATATATGTCACTTTAATTAAGAGATCATCAAATTTAAGGATTGAGATATCCCATATATATACTTAAATAGCTCAACAAGATTAGGTGTTCCAAATTAAGAGGGTGTTTGACTAAGTATATTTTAGACAGTTCATAAGATGTTTGAAGAGCTTATAAGATATAATTTATGCGTTAAAATTTTATAAATCGTCAAAGTATTTGGACAATTTGACTTATAAGTTGGAGAGAGAAAATCATAGTTAAAGAGATAAAATTGGAAAGTTATATGTTGAAAATAACAAACTATATATATTATGATTGTTTTTGTAAATTGATTGTTTTCCATAAGATTATGAAAATAAGTTAGGATTAAGAAACTTATAAACTGTTTAGAAATTTATTTTACCAAACAATTCTCAAGAGCTTACAAGTTTCTTAACGGTTTATAAACTCAGCCAAACATCATCTCAATCTTGATTTTTGAGGCGATGAGTTCAGTATGAAATACAAACATAACTTACTTCAATACAGGTGATTGGTTTGAGAACTTGCTTATCAGATAAAAAGTTAACAAGAATAACAATTCGAAGAATTAGTTAACACCTCACTCATTATCAAATATTCCAACACAAAGCATGTGACAAGATCCTTTATTCGTAAAGGAAAAGTTCTATAGTCCATAGTATTTCAATCTATGAAAAAGTAGGATGAGATCATTGGTCCTACAATTTTATGTGTCTTACCGTCTTTCTCTATTAATTTTACTATTTTAATTATATTTATTATAAAAATAAAAATTTACTATTATATAATGAACTATAATTAACATTTATTACGAAAATTCTAGAATAGCCAACCAAAATGATTATTTCTTAACAAAAAAATATACAAATTAATAATTATAAAACCTAACATGGATTAATGAATCCAATAAATAATCTTAGATTATACTAAAATATGAAAATTAAAGTTAAAGATAAAATGATTATAAACTATCAAAAAATTAAAAGTGTAACATGAAGTGGGACATTAAAAGTGTGATAAAGAACCCCATGTGGAAAAGGAAAAATTTAAAGAAAAATGAGCTGCTAATTATGTTGGCAGTGTCTGTGCCAGCACACACTAAGTAAATATAATAAATATCGTTTTAAACTTCAAACTTCTTTGAGACTATCAATTATATTTTCAAATATCAAAAAGTTTTTTTGAATTATTGATTTTATATCAATTGTCATGTTATATCGATGAATTTTCTAAAAAAAACTTATATAGCACAAACGATGTACACCATGGAAATCCTGCGAGCCACGTCAACTTTTTGGAGCCAAAAAATGGACGGGAACACAATTGATACAAAATTGACACTTCAAGATTTAAAAAAAATATATTACCAATAGTTTAGGATAATTAATAGTACCAAAATAGTTTGAGGAGTTTCAATTAATATTTACCCATATAAATATAACATATAGTAAAATAAAAACGACAATGGGAAAAAAATAAATGCATACCCTCCAAAGGAAAGTAAAAGCAACTGCATAACAAGCTTGTAAGTGATCTTTGAAGGCCATTGTCTCCTGCAACATGAACATCCAACTATATATTTATCAACAAGAAAGAATTATATATTTTCTACTTATTTTTTGATTGACGTACATAATAATAGCAAAGAAATTAGAAATGGGAATTTTGCCTTTCAAAGAGGATTGCGAGAGGAGAGAGCACAAGAAAAGTGGCAAAAGTGGAGCAGATGATTAGAGAAGAAGGCTGGAGTCCAGTTTTCAATATAATGCTCAGCAAAATTGCATTTCCTGCGTACAAGAATTGCACAGAAACCAATCCCATAATCAAAGCAATTTCTTCTATCACTTCCCTTTTATTGGAATTCATTCCCATCATTTTTACTTTCTCTTTTTCCTTTTTGGATGCAGAAACATTAAAGCTCCTTCTCTCTCTTTCTCCCTCTTTATTTGCCTCTCTGATCTGCATGCATTCAGATTTATATATGCACGGTGGTGGCCGTCGTGATGGGTGGTCGCCGGCGTTGTCCTTGAATTATCCAATCTTCCAATCAAGAACTAATATTGCACAACTGCAACGCCTCAATTTTGTTGCAGAAAGAGCCATATCTTATTGATGAACAGAAAGGGGCATGCCTCCATTGATCAGTAAATTTGAAGCCTTGATCATTCGAGGAGAAATGGTTTCTATAAGTTTATGAAATTTATGTATATGGTTATCACTGTTTCGGAAGATCTTTGATTTCTTTTTCTTTTTTTAATTTTTGAAATCACTATTCTTTTTTGGATTCTTGCATGGATTCTGTGTGTTGATGAGTTTGAGAAACAAAAAGGGAAAGTTTTGTTCCAAAAATGGATGGTAGAGTAGAGAGTCCTTTTTAGGCGATCGATGGGAAAGCACACCCTAAATTTCTGGCCCACTCGTTGAATTCTCTAACAACCATCTAATTTGTTTTCTTGTATTTTTATTGTGATCAGTCATTTTATATGACAAATAAATGGAGGATGCATGGATTTCGGAAGATAAAATATAGCGATATCAGGCTATTATCTCGAATGTTTTTTTAAACGTTTTTGTGTCTCTATTGTCTTTTAGTATAATATCTCATATTGCATCGGTAGGTAGATGATCGAAACATAATATAGGAAAAATGGAGTGTTTATTAGATGAGTGAAAGAAGGCTACCCCAATCAACAAAAAAATTGATAGTTGGGCGGGCGTTTAAAAGATTTATCACCATTTTCACTTACTATAGCCCCTCAATAATAATAATAATAATAATAATAATAATAATTGATAAATTTGTGACAAGTCGCATCAACTTTCCCGGAGCTGAAAAATTAACAATGAGTAGAATTGATACAAAATTGATAATTTTTAGGACTTATGTTTTACCCTCATCTCTAATCACCAATTCAAGCTAGTTGAAATGAACATCATATGCGTCTAGTTTTGGTGTCAAATTGGTAGTACTGCGTCAATGTAAGTGTCAACATAAAATAAAAGTAAAATTTCACCCGCATGCCATCTGCCATTTTGACAGTTTTTTCCAGAGGGAATATCATTTGCCCCATCCTGGTTTATTAATGTTTAACAATGTCTTGAATTCATCTATATCTTATCCAAAAAAATGCAGATAACGAATAGGCAACTAGCCTTAAAAGAAATCAAATATAATCTTCGAACCAAAAGCTGGTGTTCCAAAAGAAGACTTCCACAAGCAGAACCAAACTGCTTTGTTTTTGGTATAACCGTAACGAGTTTGTGTTTGCCTTGTAAACTTGGCTGAAATTATGAAGCCTGAAACTATAGGTATCCAGCTTAGCTTTCATCCCGGTCACACGAAGACAACTCAACTCTTAGCAACGAATTCACCTTGGAACCGATAAACCAAGCTCTAACACAAACAACAAAGAAGCCAGATCAGAAAACTGTTTCATACAGACCAGCCTGTGTAACTAACAATAAAATAAAGGACACCTTGCAAATATAATAAGAACAGTGTAATATTATTTATTCACATGTTGAAAAACTACAAGCAAGGTCCTAGTCAAAGATAAGAAAATCAGTTTGATGGTCCTTTGTTGATAGACAGAACTCAGCCTCGGTTTGAGGGTATGAAGAAAAGCTAGGCCAATATGTGCCAATGGTCACTTAGTTGATTATCCAAACATGAAATATAAGTATTCAGAGTATCTTCAGAAGCAACTCTAGAGCAGATGACTAAGCCACACCTCTGAGGTAAATTTCTCACGTCCCATCAGTTTCATCTGGAAAAAGGAGAACTGATGTTACGATGATTGTTAACCCAGCACACAATTGACAGGGAAAGTAACAGGACCAATTCAAGAGCTGAGAAACTGAGGCCTATAACTGAAAAAGTTTACCCTAAGTAGCAATTATAGGAGTTCCCATTGAGTTTCAGAACGAATCAAGTGAAGGGAAGTTGGGCATACTGCTTTCAAATAGCAAATCAAGTCAACATTCAAAATGCACAAGTGGTTCACAGATGGACTTCTGAAATAGACTTTCATTTGAAGTTTTAACATTCCAACAATGTATGACCCCAATATTAGGCTATGCTCCATTACAAGAACCTAAAGTAGACTGCAGTTTTCTACACCCACTAAATGGCTTGCGCTGTAGAGTAATGCTTAAAGTGCACGAACTAACTCAAAATATACAAATGTAATCCATCAATCACACTGCTCATCAGAAAGACTAGATATGAATTCAGTTATGAGACAAGCAAGAAAAATTGCACTCATGAGACTCAAATACCCATCTAACTACAAACATCATACAAATAATAATCTTAACTCAACATCTCATTATGCTCCATTTTCAAGAAATAGATCATCGAACCAAGAATATTGCAGAAAGAAATCATGGCTCACTACTAACAACAGAAAAATGGATGCATCTTCTTCTTTGTTTTAAAAATCATTGTATGCATGTACTTTAAATCGTTAAGAGAAAAAAAAAATGTCATCTTTCACTTCAATACTAATAATTCACTGAATCATAAATTCATAATGGAAGACCTTGTAAATTTCTTGTGTTTCTTTCAAGCATTTGGAAACTCATGTGCCTGCAGGAACCAAATATCCCAGTCAGAGAGTTGATCATTACCTCCAGGCAAAATGAAAAGACCTAATTATTATTAGGGAGGCCGTAGAGAGATGAGGTATGAGGAACTAATCATGACTAAGAAAGATCCAGCCAATCATCCAACTTAAAATCAAGGTATATTTTAGGGACTCAATAGAAGTTTGTTTACTACAGAAAATGAGAATTTCTAATAAGTTTCAGATGTTATTACAACTTCAAGGAATTTCTTTATAATCTAGAGCTCAAAGGCTAAGAATACTTGTAAGTTTGTAGCTTTGCTTTCTGGTGATCTCATATAATGCAACAACAAGTAAATTAGTATCACATAGTGCTGTATGTAAGGTGAGGAACTATTGAAACACATTCTGGAATAGCAAGGTGTTATCAGCGAACTCCCAGAGTTAGTCCAAACCTTCTATGAATCAAATAAACATAATAGTGCTTATTTGGGATTATGAAAGCGCATTTTATCTATAGATGCATTTAAAACATTCATTCAAACAGAATTACTCCAATGCTTTGCAATTCACAGATTGCTGCTGAAGTTCAAATTAAATTGCACATGTTTCTATAATATTTGTAAATTGAAGCAGAAAAGATGCAAAATAACGAAGATGAATCAAGAACAATGCCAATGCCACTCCATGTTCCTCAAAATGCAAATAAAAAAAGCAAAAAATCTTAACACGTGTAAACATTCAAGGCATGGAAATGGGCATATACACAGTGAGTACTCAAGAAGGGTACGTCAGTGCCACAAAACTATGTAAAGGTATAGTAACAGCATCTATGTATATTAATACCTAGCTGAAAAAAGAGCTAAGTGAATCCTATTAGATGGCAAACTAATACTATATTCCTAGAACAAAATCTAAGGTAATGCAAAAGGCATGATAATCCACTCAGCTGACCTACATCTAGCTCATGAGATAAAATGAAAATGGAATAACCAATTCACAAGGGTGCCATTGCATAGACTGAGTAAATATTGATAAGAACAGTTATATTTGGCTGCATTGCAAATTCTTTATTCAATTAAAATAATAAGAACATTGAAACCGCTGTTCCACCCAACCACCTCCCTCACAGGCCTCACCACCCCAAAACCAAAAACGAAAAAAGATAAGCTTTCATAATAGATACAAGATTCCCAAGACTACAGGGTGATGAATGAGGGGTGCAGATCCTCTGCCATGGGGAGAAACACAGCAGAGGGTGCTGTGCACAAAACGCAATGTTCCACACCCAATTAATTCACCTTGCATCAAAAGATTCAAAACAGCATTGTTCCAATACATTATTTTAAGAGCTGAAACGTTTTTCTTCTACCTTCTTTCTCTACTGATTGTCTTCTTTCCACACTGATCATCTTCTTCTGAATCTTCTCTCCTTTCTTTCATTCCCAGAAATTGCAATGGCGAAATTGTTTCAAACAGTAATTATTATTTTTTCTTTTTGGTTCACTGTTGTTAATTCTCGAGCAACATTGTTTTTCTGTTGTTTCTAGCTCAAATCTGCAAAAATAGGATGCTGTCATTTTTCTTCCTATTTCCAGGATTTTTATTTCAAAAAATTAATTAATTACTCAAAATTTTGTGCTTTTAGACAATTTCTTGAAAAGAAAGGAAGAGGGAAGAAGACTCTCGTTGCTAAAAAAGAAGAGAAGATTAAAAACAGAAACGCTGCGTTTGGTGGGGAACGTCACCGTATTGTGCACAGCAGAGGAGCTGCACCCCTGAATGAGGAGCTCGAATAAACATAGTCTGGGGAAATTTGTAATGGCAATTCACAGAATCTTTGTGCATCACATTTCCTTGGTCAGCAATAACAGGACACAAATACACGAATGTAGCTCCTCCAACTTTTAGTTACATGAATCATTTTTTTCCCAGAATTAAGTTGATTTTCAATAAACTCTTCTGGACTAACATCCTACCACAAGCTCAATCGTCTAGAAAAGAAACACAACTAACTCATAAATTATGACAAGCAGACCACACAAAGCAGCAAGAGCATCCAAATATTTAAATCAACTAGAAATATTCAAAATAAGAAAACCAAAAACAAAACAGCAGCAAAAACAGAAACATACTAGAGATCTGGAGAAGTGCAGCAGAGTGTACCCTGAGAAAGAGCCCGACAACTCCTAGACGATGAGCTCAGGCACGAGGTCATCCTCGCCGTAGCCACCGCACTGTGCAGTGGCAGCAACGACGCCACGCCTCCCAACTCCGCCGGCGCCCTATCACTCCCGCAGTCGTTTCAATATAATTGCAAACTATAAATGAACAAAAAAATAGTAAGAGAATGTAGGGTTTACCTTGAGAGAGAGAATCGGCGAAGTGGAGAGGCGACTGGACTTGTAAACAGAGAGGGCCTCTTGGATGGAGTGGTGGCTGATCTGTTGAGTGAAGAAGAAGCTGGCTTCGAAATGGCCGATTTTAGAGCAGAAACAGAAGATCGCTGGAAAACTCTGCTGCATCTAGATGCCATCTTTGTTGCAGATCCACGATAGAGAAAGATATTTGATGGATTTGGATAAATGATATTAGGGTTTAGGGTTTAGTGCATATTTAGCTCGATAGTCCCTCTACAAACCAGAAATTTCTTTTGCGTCCGCATTCAACATTGACCTTGTTAATCGATGGATTTTATGTAGATCCGTTGTATTAAATAAGTATCGGTTTCGATTTCTGAAATAGATCTATTTACGGTGAGCAAAATAAACTCGAAATTAGTTTGGTTCGATTTTTATAGTAAAATAGTATGGTTCTTGAAACCAAAATTTATTCGATTTGATTTCAAGTTGAAAAAAAATATTTCAATTTTTAACCCATATTACCCGAAATATAACACCTATTTATATTTTATATAAATTATATTTTTTAATCCTAAATCTAAAAAGTAATAACAAAGTAACTGAATATTTTTTAATTTTAAACCTTAGAAATATTTTATAATATTTTTAATAAAATATATTTTATGATATTTTTTTAAAAATCGATTTTATCTAATCTAAACCATACTAAACAAAACTGAAATTTACAGTTCGGTTTCGGTTCGGTTTGGAAGACCATTTTGCAGTCAGGTTTACATTTATAAAAAAAAATGATTTTCGGGTTTTCGAGTTCGGTTCGATTTGTGATCGAACCGCCTGAATGCTCACCCCTAGATCTATTAGATACTCAACCCGGACCATCAAATTTTGAGTCTTGTATAATTATCCAAATGTTAATTTATAGGATTTTTACATAACTCAATAAAATATAGTAATGAATTAATAATATAATATTTATTTTCATACACATTAAACAAGCTCATAGTACCAAAAGGATCAGATCAGACCCGAAATAATCGAACCATGTCTGAATCGATCATGGTCTGAGGGGGTCGATATTCAGAACTGAAACTGCTGAAAGGTTCCAAATCGATACTTGGAAAATCCGTTTATTAACAAGCTTGATGTCAACATCGGCCCATTCGATATTATGAGTCTCACACATGGTCCTGGAAAATATAATATGGCTCTAAGATGGCTTTTCCAATAGGCGTGCCCTGCATTTTTGGACGTTGCCTCATTTTCTTGATTCCGACTCTTACTGCTGCTAATTCTGCATTAGGTCTGTGATCGGCTTCGTACTTCCGCTTGTATTTTCTTGGCCTTACAAGTGGATCTCCTTATGTGGGATATGTGGTTCTTCCTTCAGAATTGTGTTCTTTAGATATAAAAGATTTAAGTTAGCAAACAATTATGTTAACTCATGTAGATCGTCGAGTTCGATTCTCTAAGATTATTCATGATTTTTCCCTTTCAAGAATCGAACAATTTCTTTTGATTGAAGCTCTTTGTCTACGGTCTCGATGGGTATGGTTACGTGGGTCATCCCATGTATTTTTTCTAGTTTTTTTGAAGCTCAAAAGTTTCTCCAGATCTTCGTCTTTCTTCTGGATATCTTGCAAGAGGTTTAATATTTCCTCTTGTTCCATAGATATCTTCTTCAATTCTTGAGGTACAGTATATGGGCTTTTGATGTAATACTATTTAAAGAATTTGGTGCAATTTCTAGGAAATTAGGAGTAGAAGTTACTTCTTTTTTCCTTGGCTCCATCAGTTATGAGGTGGATGAAAGTTATCTCTGATGATTCTTAATGCCTCTTGAAGTTGAGTGTTGACCATAACAAGTTCCTTGGTTCTCTTTAGATTTGCATGGACAACACAATATCTTGTTCAGTTTCGTTGTTTAGAACAAAATATTCAAAACAGTTCTCGGTTCGTCTAAGAACATCCTATAGACCATCTCCTTTTCTTTCCATTTTTTGGATATAAAACATGTATGTATCACATCTCAGACAAGGGTCTGGATTCTTGGACTCTACTCCGTTATGGTTATACGTGAGTAGTTAAATATAAATAATTTCTTAATAAATACCTAGGTTCTGATATCATTTTAGATGCACGGATTAGCAAACAAATAGAAACATAAAGAAATATTGTTGCTATCCAAATTTGGGGTGGAAATAACTTAATTTTAGACAAAATGTCGAATAAGTGAGAGTTTTAATAGTAAATGAGTATCTGGTGTCAAATTTGTGTGCGTGTGTTGGTCTAGTGGTAGAGTGGTTAATGCCTGAGGTTAAAGGTCTCGGGTTCGAGTCCACCGTGACGCGGCCTTTAAATTTCTGTATTAATTGACCAAAAAAAAAATCAAAAGTAAATATAAAATGTAGATGAGATAAGAAAAATTGGTAATTTTATATATTACCCATAAAAAAAGGGTCAGGACCAGTGGTGTCAGCGGTTTGGCACCAAAACTAAACCAAACTGTAAAATACAGTTTGGTAATTTTAGTAACGAAACCCAAACCAAACTATATTAATAAACTATAATATTCTACAAATATTAATAAACGAAACCAAACTATAATTTTCAAAATTCAAATCTAAATATAAACTATAATATTCTACAAATATAAATCAAAGTGTATTTTTAAATCGTAAATCAAATCGAAAATCGTTAAAATATTATTTGATCCAATTTAATAATGTGACCAAATCGTGAATACTACCCTAGTCAGAACCTAAACCAAAATATTGCCCATCCGGTGCTTATCTCAATTTGAACTTTGTGGCATAAATTTTGAAGTGGTTTGGTAGCTGACTTGGAAAAAATTGAAACTATAAAATATAGCAGTACTTAGTTTGGACAATTTCAAACTAGAATTAATTAATAGACTAAATATATTATCTAAATATTTCCATTGTTCTTTTTTTCAGAGTTTTGAAATTCCACGCTATCCGAAATGCAGGTCCTATCGTTAACCTATTTTCGTAGAACAAAATAATACGATTATTCAAAAATTTAAATAGTAATGACTTTGAATTTTGACGTAGATGGACAGGTATAACTTACGTGTCCGAATAAGCAACTCTTGAAAATATAATTGTATGCATTGGACATATTGACCTTGAAACTTTGGTTGATTCTGTTGAATAGAATCATTCTGATAAACAAAAATGTTCATAAACGATATATTAGTATATAGATTTTAATTTATTGATGATTAAGATTTATTTTTTTTAAATGAGATGTTCTTTTCTTATAGATAAGATAATATTTTCTTTATAATTATGTTTTTTATGTCCAAAATAATATTTTCTCTATTGTTATTATTTTAACGCATGAAAAGTTCTTTTTATTATTGCACTTATGATTGGTTCACAGTTTCTGGAATGATGAGGATTTTTACCTATATATATATATATATATATAGGAGAGATCAAATAATACCCGGCAGGAGATAGTATGTAGACTCAATCTCATCCACTCATCTCATAGATCCTATGGTTCGATTTTTCGGACTTTTAAGCTTAATTTCGATTTTCGCTTCATTAAGGATAGATTAGTAATTTGATTGCGAAAACAAAAATGCATGCAGTTGAATTGCATAATGTATTTAAATGAACAAAAATGCATGCAATGCCTTTGCATAATGCATGTGTTGGAAGCTCATGGCGCGCGTCAGCATCTGCGCGCCCGCCGTGGCGCTCGTACTACGCACGTCGCTCGGTTGCTGGATTCGCGCCCGTTGGCCTGTATTTTTACGTTTTGTTAAATGCATGAACATGCTTTGTTAAATGCATGAACGTGCTAAGTTAAATGCATGTTTTTGTTTCGTGGGAACATGCATTTTTATGTTTTGTTCAATGTAGTTTCATGTTTTGTTCAATGCATTTTTATGGTTTTCGACACCAAATCTATCATCCATCATTCTCTAACAATTCCGTCGTCTCTTTCACTGATTATCGGCGAATTCGCCGTGAACCACCGTCATAACCACCATATTTCTCGATTCTTCAATCATCTATTAAATTCATCTTATAATTTTTTCTCAAAATCTATCAATTTTGTTCCTCAATTTTTTTTCTTCTTTTTATTTCTTTCAAAATCTGTTATTTGTAGTTGTTTGTGTATCTTGTTGTTGTTCGCCGGTGTTGCCGCCGTCACCGCCGGTGTCGTCCGTCTCCGGAGCCGTCGCCGTCGTCTCCGACATCGCCGTCGTCGTCTCCGGTATCAAGGAGGAGAAGAAGGCTGATTTGTCTCTTCCCATTTTGCCCTTGCGAAAATTAAAAGAAAAGAAAATAAAATGAGCTGCCACGTGTCAGCGTGTGGTGTAGCCACGTGTTCAAAATGTACGGTCTAGATTGAGTACTACATACTATCTGGGGACCGGGTATTACGGAACTCAACCCTATATATATATATATATATATAGGGATGGTTACTGTGAGAATGGAAATAAGTGTAGGAAATATGAATAGATACGTAAGTCTAGCATATCTTTCATATTTATGTAGCACAATCGAATTACTATGTTGCACATATTAGTTTAACACATATTTCATCTTTTCGTAGCACATATGCTAAATATATTAGTTTAGCATATCTTTCATTGTAGCGTAGCACAAGAAGAGTTCTAATCTTGCACGATGAATCCACGTAGCACACACAACACAAAACCGTAGCACAACCGAAATTTAATCTCAACCATTGATCTAGCGAATCAAAGACCCGTATTTATTCCTATTTCCTACCAAATTATTCATTCCTACCGATCCATCTCCTATTGAGAGAGAGAGAGAGAGAGTTTGGTTCAAATAAGAACCATTCTTATCCTAAAACTAAGAACCAAATGAATTCGTTATGAAAGTTGATGAATCCGTTAAGAAAGTTAATGAATTCAAATATTCGTAATTTTTCACCGGGTTCGAATCCCATGAGCGCGAAATTCTATTTTTGGATTCGATTTTTCCATTCATCAACTTTCATCGATTTTGGTTCATAAAATGGTTCTCACGTTAACCCTCCCTATATATATATATATATATATATGTGGGAGGGTTTACGTAAGAAATATTTTTATCGTGAGAATGTGAAAACTAAAAAAATGATGAATTCACAGTGAAAATTGATGAATTCGCTAAGAAAGTTACTGAATCCAAAAAAATAGAATTTTCGCCCTCATGAGATTCGAATCCTGGTAAAAATTTGAATTTTTAAATTCAGTAACTTTCATAATGAATTCATTTAGTTCTTAGTTTTTAGGATAAAAGTGGTTCTCATTTGAACCTAACTATATATGTGGAATATGCAACACTAAAGTCTCAACAAGTTAGATACCAAATGAATCAAGTCCCACAAATTAATTTGTTGAGATAATAGACTTTGGTTGTGGGTGGGGAGGGGACACCACCAACTCTCAAGTAAAAGTATTTCTGAAAAGTTATGATTGATTTTGATTATGGTGTTATTTGGCAGTAATTTACCTTATGAGTGGACAAATAATTAAGACTTTCAAGAACACTCGGTGGTGAACATTAGTGGTTGGAGGTCTTAATTTAAAGAAATAGGAGGTAGGTATATATATATATATATATTCTAGAATAAATTTGATTCTTTTTACTATAAAGTATTACATTATCTAAAATATATACTTATGATGGTATCACAAAATAAATTAGTAGAAGATGAAACATAAACTATAATTAAAGAAAAGAAAATAAAATGGATGTCTTAAAAATCAAAGGCAGTTAGGATTCAAATAATTTTAACTCTTAATATATGAACTATGGGGTGACGAGGCATCATCGCAATTATAATTTAAAATCTTGCTGTATCAATGAAAGCGAAACTGAAGAAATTATGTGCCTGTAATGTCACTCTCCCTTACGCACCTTCATATATACTGTAGTATATAATAATATATCTAATTACAAATTCAATTAAATTGTTTCGTGTGTCTAAATGCTTTATCACTAGTCAATAGTCATAGTGTATTTAATTTCTTTTAAATTACATAAAATGACGCATTGCGAGAGCACATTAGAAGGTAACAGAAGAAGCGTGCAATTAAACGTGTAGAGAGAGGTTTGTGAATGAGTAAGGCAAATTGACTCGCATGCATGCTAAAATTAGAAGAAGAAAAAAGTATTCCCCCTTTGTAATTTTAAAGTAGCGGACAATCAACTTATGAACTTGAAACACTAAGTGTTGATTGAATCAAAAAACGACCACTAATTAATATTAAATTGACTACTAACTTAAAACGCAAGTATTGATGGAAGAGAATTCTATTTGTAGTTTAATTTAATACTAAATTAATTACAATGTAAATAAATAATACTAATTTATTATATATCTAATATGCAATTGTTTAAAAAAATTAAGTGGGTGGACTTGGCCTAAAATCCGATGGGCTTTTCTAGCCCACAGCCCAATCAGCGCGCCAGTCAACTGGTCGGTCTAGGTGTGATCATTCGGATTTCGGTTCGAATTTTTGCTAATCCGAACCGATCCGAAAATCCAAATTTTGTGAAAGAAAAATCCGATCCGAATCGAAAATCAAATTTGAATTTTTATACAAAATTGAACCGAATCAAAAATCAAATTGTGAAAAAACCGAAAATCTGAAACCAATTTTTGTTAATTCTTATATATATTTATATTGAATTTAAACATCTTTGAATAAAATATTATTTATATATATAAATTATATATCTTTCGGATTTAAAAAATCCAACCCGATCCGATCCGAAAATCCAAAATTTTAAAAAATTTCAATCCGATCCAATTCGAAAATTTGAAAAATCCGAACCGAATTTTACATTTCGGTTTGGTTCGGATCGGATATTCGATTTTCGGATTTTTTGCTCACCCCTAGATCGGTCCAAAAGTCAAATTTTGTTTCGGGTCTCCTGTATATGGAGTCCAATCCAACCCTAAATGCGAGTAGGTCAAGCCAACCAATCGAGTCTGTCTTTTTTTTTTTTACCTATTTTGATAGCTCACTTAACTTAAATGGTACAATAGAAAAGGTAAATATATAATCCTAGGTTAGCTAATCGATAAAGTTAGAGGGGCAAAAGATCGGGTTGGCCTGACCCGACCCAAGCCCAGTGATTTTCTTATAAAAATCAGATCAGGTCAGACTGTTCTGAAAATCCATCGGATCAAAAATAATGAAATCTAATCGGACCCGAAATACAATTAATAATGTAAATATCACTTTACATCCCAAACTATTTTGATACTATCAATTATGTTCTATATTCTCAAAGATATTTGTTAAATCCTTAACTATCGATTATGCCCCTCGTCTACTTTTTTACTATAGAAAGTTGACGTGGCTTATCGAATTACCATACTTATTTAACAAATCGCCGATATCGTTTATGACATCTAAGCTTCAAAAAGAACATATTAAATACATTGTGGCAATCAGGTGAGTCAGATCAATTTTTCAGACTGAAAAATGGATATGGACCAAATTGTTACAAAATCGATATGATTTAAAAAATATTTTCAATTATATAGATATAATTGATAGTGTTAAAGTAATTTGGGATTTGAATTGATGTTTACTTATTAGAAAAACACAATAACCATAAAATTGTAAATGAATGTGAAAATCGTGTTCTTTACCGCTCAATTCGCACATACCCTTTGAATACATGAAGTTAAAACCTTTTTCAAAATCATTTTTTAAAGTGCGGTTTCCAGCAATTGTACATACTCTCAACATATGGTGCGAGGTGATTTGGAGGATTCAACCGGTAAAGAAAAAAAAAACATATTGTTAGAGCCGAATCCTGAAATATATACAAAAAAAGAAAATTAATCAAACTTTTACATATGTATGTCTATTTTTTCAAAAATATACTACATTTTTATGTATGTATAGTTAAATTCAATATAATCAAATCTAAATTGGACTTTCTTTTATATCCTATAGTCACATTAATAACTAATATATATATATATATATATATATAGGGGTTGAATCTAGTGAGAGCTCATATTTTTTGAGAACTTGAGAACTATGCATAGACGTATAAAGTTGATGAATAAAATCTATAAAGTTGTGCTGTGAAAACATTCTAAAATTATTACACAACAAAACAATTTTAGAAAGTTTTGTATGCACAACTTTATACCGTCTTGTGCATCCGTGGTTCAGAGTTCTGTGATTCTCATTGATCCACTATATATATATATATATATATATATATATATATATATATATATATATATATATATATATACATGATCATCATCTTCAATGTCTTATTGCATGGTTCGCAAAATTCGTTCTGAGTGTTAGATTCTCATTTGATCCACTTGCATACTAACGTACGCAGTTTATCATTGGCGCCGTCTGTGGGAACACTCTATATATATATATATATATATATATATATATATTCACGGCTCCCACGAGGTCTCGGTCGGCGGTGTCCGAATCATCAATCATTCGAGTTTCCTCAACGGAGGACAAGCGGGCGGGCCCTCAAGAGTCCCGAATTGGTGATTACAGAACCGCAGGGTCGTTCGCCTCTTGAGTCGATCAACGTTCACCGCGACCTGATGGCCCCAATACCTTCATTCGCCCTCGTACCGTCCAGCGGGCCGTTCTCCGCCTCGGCGTAATGCCCGTGCGGTTGGGCGGGAAGAGAGGAAAGGCGGTCGAACTCCCCTCGGAGAGACGACGAGACGCTTCTCGATCTCCCACCTCCGGAGAGATGGCAACCATTCGATCGCACGGCGGATTATCTCTCGCTTCTCGAGGAGATTACGGATACACTCCACCGCGATCGTGCTCCAAATATCCGTTCGAAAAGGATCGAGGGGCCCGGTCGAGTCGGGCCGGACCTCGGCAAAACATGGCGGCAACGCACCTCATCTCTCTCAAATCGAGGCGAAATATTTGAGCTCCACGGCGAGCTCTTCCCGAGGCCACTCCACATGAAGGGAGGATCGAAGAGGGTCGACGGAAGAATATTGTGACTACCACCGGGGTATGGTCACGATACCAGCGCTGCGAGAATTTGAGCTCGGAGATAGGCAGGCTCGTTAAAGAAGCATTTCGAGAAGTACCTCGGCCGACTGAGCGGGGAACAAGAAGCGAGAAGAAAGAGCGGAGGTGGCAACAACAGCTGCGGGCCGACCTCGACGACGGCGTGCTCGGCGATGAAGAAGGCGGCGCTCCCAACACAATGGAGCAAGTCTACGCCATCACCGGACGCCCCTAAATGCGACGAGAGGGTGAAAGCCTCCACTCCCGACCTCGTCATTTGGAACAACGGCCGGTGAAGCCGGCGCCTCGATAAACTGGTGTGTCTACCCACGAGGAGGTATTTTACATAGCCTTGATTTTAAATCGACATCATGATTACTCCTCTTGTTGCTTTTGCCGTGCGATGTTATTTGCTTCTCGATAAAACATTTATTTTTCGATTAAGTATTCCACTTCGTCTCGTCTTATACATATGTGAACATCATTTGGATATACCACATTTAAACCTTCACAGGGGCGCCTACGAAGATGAAAATCCCACTAAGTAGGTGCATCTGGACTACTCATTAATTTGAGCGTCGCATGCAAGCATCTGATTACCCATTAAGTTGGGCGTCTACATGCACGCGACATCCGGACGATCTAGCTGACTTATACCCTTTATTTGGGAAGATAAAAACTCCGGTACAGTCTAAATGCATTAACGACTACAAACCGAGTTCGAAACCATATCTGAAAACCAAGGGCTTAGAGCTCGTTTATACCCCTTTATTTGGGAAGATATACACTACGTATCTGATCACATACATTTACGACCAAAGCGAAGTCCTAAGCTATGTTTGTACCTCTCGGGGAAAATATACACTTGAGCAGTCTAAATACATATGCGACTACATACAAAGTACTAAGCTATATACAACTCATTCGGGCTTAGAGCTCCGCCTCGCCGGTCTCATTGAAGCTACACCAACTCTGCACAAAATCTCGGTCGGCGCCAAATACAGGCAATCGGTACCTTCTACCCGATCTACGAGTCGGCGTTGCCACGACCTACTCGAGGCTTCTTGCGGTGCGGGGATGCTCAGGCACGGAGAGGCACTCCTCGGGCAGTCGAACCCCTGCCTTTTGGGTTCGTCGTTGGTCCGCCCCCCACCACACGGCCGAGCTGGTGCCCTTCGCGGCGATCGGCACTCCTTGGGCGGGCCGAACTCTGCCCGAGATCGGCGGCTGCTTAGGCCGTGACCTCGCCTCGAGCTTGACGGCGTGCTCGATTCGGACCTCGGTGTCCTCAGCCGATCCTCGATTTTCAGCGGACCGTCCTCGGTCTCCCGGCCGTCCTCGGTCTCCCGGGCGGTCCTCGGTCTCTGCGCCACCTCGGCCTTCGCCCAGCGAGCCGTCCGCCGATCTCCCAGACCGTCCTCGGTCTCCTGCGCCACCTCGGCCGCCTTCGCCAACAGACCGTCCTCGGTCTCCCAGACCGTCCTCGGTCTCCTGCGCCACCTCATTGCCGCCGCCAGCAGACCGTCCTCGATCTCTGCGTCGCCTCGGCGCGCTTAGCCAAGCAGACCGCCTTGGTCTCTGTGCCACCTCGGCCGTCTCCGCCCGGCCGGCCCTACCGATCGCACACACGATCTTGTTCGGGCCTCGGCGAGCCACGGACGAAGATATCCGTCTCGATTCGAGCGTGGCAAATCGCCCAACTAAGTTCGGACTTGGCGTCCTCAGCGGACGACGGACATCGACGGCTTCGATTGACTTGGCAAACCCCAGATCCCGCCAGAATACGACCTCGACCGGACCTCGCCATCGCCCTCGGGATCGCCCCCCCGGTGGGTTACCCACCTCGGTAGCGTCAGTCAAACCGGTTTGGCGAGTCGCGCCAGTCGGTGCAGACCTCGGCATCTGCAGATGGACATCGCCATCCTCTTGAAGGACCTCGTCGAGCAGGCGACCCAGCTCGTCGACTCGATTCGGACCGGATCGTCAAATAAACCCTCACGTCGAAAAGACACACCTTGACAACAACGTCGATCAGCAACATCCGCGCCGGTAAAGCATTCTCCACTTCACCTCGGCATGACTATTCCCGACTTTTCGGGAGGGGCTATGATAGGATATGGCCCAACCTCTCGGGCCCACTGCTTGCGCAAGCTGACAGTGGGCACGACCTAATCTTGCCCTACTTGGTTCGCCCGAAACCTGACCTCTAAACCATAATAAAAACCTAATTGGTCGAGGCGAAGATGATGGGGGCGGTGGAAATCATGGGCAATTATGGAAGATCATGGTCGATTCTGGAAGGATCGTGTTTATGTATAAATAGGAGTTAGATTGAAGGAAAAGGGTTAGCAAATTCTTGAACACTAGAACTCCTTGATATACTCATTGTAATACAATTATAGTGAACATCTTGAGGATCATCACCTCAGTGGACGTGATCGATTCTTGATCAACGTAAAAACTCACATGTTCTTTCTGCTTTCTCTAAATCTTGCATACTAGATTTTCATTGTCAACATGATTATTAATTCAATAAGGAAAAAGTGAGCTTAAACTAGATTTAAAAACGAATTGAGTTACTCCATCCGTCTACCAAATACGTTCATTTAATTTAATTTTGGTCCGTCAACAAAAAAATGTTCACTTTTCTTTTTTTGAAACATCAATTTTATATTTTCACTCTAAACGTATCCACTTATTTAAAAAAAATCCACTCATGGCCCATATTTTTACATCCACTTTCTATTAATATATTCATTTATTATCCTCATGAACCACTTTTTATACTCACTTATTTTACATTCATTACAATTTATTAAAACTCGTGTCATCAAAATCAATGAACGATTTTGATGGACGGAGGAGTATTAAATATTAGTTTGTAAATATCATTATGATTTATTTATGGATTATTTGGCATACTTCGTATATAAATGCATAACTAAATCATACATCAATTTGGTCAACTAATAAAACCGTTCCCAACAAACTAGAATGCTCGAGTCCAAGTTGAAGTAGGTTTTTGCTTAGGTGGAAATTGTTAATCCTTTTCCAGCAAAATTAAATCCATCCCTTATTAAATCTTACACGCCTCTCAATTATCATTAAGTTTCGATCACAAATCATGACTTACTATTTACAAAGTGGTTTACCAACCATAATACACCCTTCATATTTTCCATGAACTCGTATGAGAGGCATGAAGCAATAAAATTAGTGGATAGAATTAAAGATATAATGTTATTTTACCACCCCAAGATGCTTCATATATATATATATATATATATAGGGATGGTTCCGTGAGAATGTAAATAAGTGTAGGAAATAGGAATAGATATGTAAGTCTAGTATATCTTTCATATTTGTGTGTGACAATCGTCGAATTACTATGTTGCATATATTAGTTTAGCACATATTTCATCTTTTCGTAGCACATATGCTAAATATATTAGTTTAGCACATCTTTCATTCTGAACGTGCTTATGAGAAGGGTTCTAGTCTTTGCACAATAATCTAGTAGCACACACAACACAAAAGCAGAAGACAACCGAAATTAAATCTCAACCATTGATCCAAATGAATCAAAGGATTAGATTCATTCCTATTTCCTACCAAATTATCCATTCATACCGATCCATCTCCTATATATATATATATATAGTAGGAGTAATTTAAATTATGTGATTGGACACAATTCAATATACATCCTCCACACATCCATCCCATGCATGAAAAAAAAACAAGTGTAAATTTGAAATACCCAATTAAAATTAGAAAATAGACTAATAGTGTAAGTGGTCAATTTTCAGAGTTTTTTCCACCCTTTTTCCTCAATTCTATTTCTTCTCTAGAGTCAATAAAGGTTTGCTCCACTAAACACAACATTTCTATTAATGTAGATTTAATTTGAGCATTTGAGCTCGTCAGTCAAAGTCTTTTTCTTTTCTTTTTTTAACTACGACAGTCGAAGTTAAATATTGAATGTTTTATAAACACAAACTAAACTTCAATTTTTTTTTGCATGAAATATCAAAAGTACATATGTGTGCACAAATTTAAACTAAATACAACCAAATATTTAAGTAGATACATAATAATAATATAGACCAAATAATAGTTAACATCAGAGTCCACTCCCGAATTCCCACCCCAACTTAACCAAATATTAAAGCAAACACCTATTTTTTCCATAAGATGGAATCTCTATGTCCTTCGAATTATATATAATAGACAGAACAATAGTTTACATTAGAGTTCATTTCTGAATTTCCCACCTCAACTCAGCCAAATATTTAAGTAGATAGACAATTTTTTTTATGAGATGAAATCCTTATGTCTTTCGAATTATATATAATAGACAGAACAATAGTTAACATCAGAGTTCATTTATGAATTTCCCACCTCAACTCAACCAAATATTTAAGTAGATACACAATTTTTTTCATGAGATGGAATCTCTATCCCCTTCGAATTATATATAATAGACAGAACAATAGTTAACATCAGAGTTCATTTATGAATTTCCCACCTCAACTCAACCAAATATTTAAGTAGATACACAATTTTTTTCATGAGATGGAATCTCTATCCCCTTCGAATTATATATAATAGACAGAACAATAATTAACATTAGAGTTCATTTCTGAATTACCCACCTCAACTCAACCAAATATTTAAGTAGATACACAATTTTTTTCATGAGATTGCCCTTCGAACTATATGTAATAGACAGAACAACAATTAACATTAGAGTTCATACCTCAATTTCCCTCCTCAACTTAAAAGAAAACGAATAACTTGTATACACTTGAACTTCAAGACAATTTAGCAAGCTAGTGTGGATACGGATCTAAATATAGATACTGTGTGCATGAAGAGAACCTAAAATTAACATCCATTCCCCAATAAAACATATATTTATACTACAAGAATTGACTTGATAACCAAGTCATACACATATTAGTGTTAATTCCTTTTCCATGTAGGATTCTTTGAAAGGAAAAAAAAGCAAGTTTTCTTCAATAAATTTTCCTCCATATGTGATCATTCTTCCCACAAAAAATTAATTTCCTGAACATATACGTAAGTAAAATATAATATTAAATTTTGAAGGAAAATCCAAAGTAGTCAAATCTCAAAGCCTTGGAATCTCAAAAATGGAAAAGGCCTGCCCAAATCAAAGAATGTTCTTAACTTTAATGGTGCATCGATCTTATCTAGGTGAACAAAGCCCAGCTAAATAAAACCTAATCAGCTCATAAATTATATATATTTAGATACATACTAAGAAAAGAAATTTTGTATTGTACTCACATAATAATTGTTAATCAACTCTTAATAAAGCTTTAATCCCAATCGCTCCGAAACCCAAGGAAAAGGAGGAGCAACTACCTTAACCATGTTTCCGTTTTTCAGTTATATTCACCGCCCCTTTTCAATTCTCCTCAGCCTCTGTCTCTGCCTCCTTTTCCCGCTGCCCCTTCCTGCCGCCTACCTCCCTGTCTCCGCCACCGGAAACCTCACCGATTTCGTGGCCAACAACACATGGCACAACTTCGTGCGGTTCCTCGACGCCGAGAAGGGCACCCGCCCCGACGGCATGGCCGACCTCAAGAGATACTTCCGCCGCTTCGGCTACCTGCCCCCGGAGAATCGGAACCTCACCGATCTCTTCGACGACGAATTCGAGCAGGCGCTGATTCTATACCAGAAGAATTTGGGCTTATCTGAGACCGGGAGGCTGGATTACACGACGATGAAGGTGATCGTGTCGCCGCGGTGCGGCGTCGGCGATTTCACGGACCGCGGGAACGGGGGCGAGGGCGAGCGGGGCTGAAAACGACGCGGCGGTTCGCGTTCTTCTACGGGCAGCCGCGGTGGGTGCGGGCGGCGCCGATGATGCTGACGTACGCGTTCTCGCCGGCGTACGTGATCGACTATGTGGGGATGCCGGAGATAAGGGCGGCGTTCGCGAAGGCGTTCGGGCGTTGGTCGGCGGCGATCCCGGTGAACTTCACGGAGGCGGAGGACTACGCGGCGGCGGACATAAGGATCGGGTGGTACAGCGGGGACCACGGTGACGGGGAGGCGTTCGACGGGGTGCTGGGGGTGCTGGCGCACGCGTTCTCGCCGGAGAACGGGCGGTTCCACCTCGACGCGGCGGAGAGGTGGGCGGTGGACTTCGAGGCGGAGCGGTCGAAGGTGGCGATCGACTTGGAATCGGTGGCGACTCACGAAATCGGCCACGTACTAGGCCTGGCCCACTCCTCGGTCAAGGAGGCCGTCATGTACCCGAGTTTGAGTCCCAGAACCCGGAAAGTGGTGCTCCGGATGGATGACGTGGAAGGGATCCAGGCCTTGTACGGGTCGAATCCGAATTTCAGATACGACTCTAGCTTGGAATCCGACTTGTCGTCGGGTCGGGCCATGGATCCCCAGAGAAGAAAGGGACTGATGTGGACTGCGGCCATGGCTGTGGTGGCGTCTTTGCTTTGGTCAGGGTTGTGATTTTTATTTTTATTTTGGGCATCTCATACAAGTAATTAGGATAATCTTTTATATATTTTGCTTTTCTATTTTAGAATTGTAAATAATTCACACGAAAATTAAGAAAAAGAACAATATTCTTTTACTTGCATATCTTGCCATGTTCTCCTATTTCTTGTGATGTCAGGGAACGTATCGCTAACCTATTTTGTTCAATGGTTTAAGTATGTAGTGTAAATAACTAGTTAATAATATAGAGTTATTACCAACCTTTTTATTACCAACCTATTAATTTTTACTTCTTTTATTAAAAGTTAGCTTTGAGTTGGATTTATTAAGGCTGGAGGAACAAATAATGCCCTATTTCGGGGAAATAGTAATAATTGATGTTAGTTTGTAACTGGTTGAGAACCCAATAAATTACCTAAAAGTAATGATTAATTGGATTCTTGTAAGGGTAAAAAGATTTCATTGATTGAAGAGTATAGGAGCAACAATATTGTCCATTCACCAATCACAAAAACTAGAGCTTCAAACTAAAGGCATTTCTATAATAGATAAGGCATGTGTCAGGATGACAGTTGCTCCAGTCGGCAAAGTAAACAATGTCGTCCCTAATGCCCATCAGCAGTGTCAGTTGTCAGACTAAGGTGCTAGTTAATATTCTCTCCATCGCATCCAAGACGACTCTTTGTTTTTCGCCACGGTTATTTAGGAGAATGGTATTAATAGGATACTGGCAATTATCTACCCAAGCAATCCGTCCAATACAAGCAGTTCGACATCGCTCTACCAGCAAGTTCGGCCAAGAAGACTCTAAATCAATGTGAATGTAAAGATTCTACCATATAGAAGAATCCTAATTTGAAGAGAGATAGGAGGAAGATCCGATCCTAGAGAAATCTCGGATTAAAGATCTAGGTCAATATATTTGTGTATAAATAGAGGCTAGATTGGACGAGAAAGATCATCTACACTTTTGTAATCACCTCACATTATCAATACACGAATACTCTCTCTCCCATGGACGTAGATCTTATTCATAGATCGAACCACGTAAATCTTTGGTGTTCTTGTGCATTTAATTCCTTACGAAAATAAGATCGATCATCGCCCGCCAATGCAGTGGAACGGAAATTTTGTGTTTTCGATCAACTTTCATTTACTGAAACTATCACGACCATGCACTGTAAGTCATACATCCGTAGTCGCCACCGCAAAGAACAACAACAACGGTGGCGGGGCGCCGAGCTTAACTCGGAATGAACCCGGTCGGGGAAGGGACTCGGGGGCATATCCAACATTTTGATGAGCACGCCAACCCATACTACAAGAAGAATATCAAGTGAAGACGATCGCAATAGCCACCAAGGAGAACCTCCACTCGCAGATAAACCTTGATGACGCCGCCAAATGGTTCTGGAGAAAAATAAGGAGAGCTTCCTCCAATACCTCGAAGGCAAAGTCGGTCCGAACCAGAAGGAAAGAGCGCCGCAACCTCGCTCAGCACGGGTACCACGACGAGTAGATCCCCGTCCAAGTCGGGGACGCCACACCTCCGCACAAGTCGGGGCCCAAACCGACCGCGGAAGGGATGAACAGTAAGGAAAGGACGTCGCGATCGCCGCGAGGTCGACCTCACTATCGAACGAGTCCGGTCGACGAACCCCGCCCCACTCTCCAGAGGGCGGTTTCGACGGCTACGGGAGGATAGTCACCCCGTTCTCAAACGAAATACTCGACACCCCACTCCCAAACAAATATCGGGTGCCGAGCATCACCCCTCACGACGGACTAAGGGACCCACGAACTTCCTCTCGCAGTTCGGTATAATATGATCAACCAACGCCGACACAATTCACATGTGCAAGCTCTTCCGGAGTTACTAGTCGACAACGCCGCGGTGGTTCGACGGGCCCGCCGGGAGCATTGGTTCCTACCGCGATCTGATGAAGGCCTTCCATCGAAGGTTCTTCCAGAAGGCCGAGTCCAAGATGACTTCGGCACATCTTCTCACCCTGAGGCAAGACCGGAACGAGTCCATCAGCGAATTCATGACCAGGTTCAATAAGGAGAGCTTGAAGGTCGCAGATGTGAACGATCTCCTAATCACCTCAGCCTTCCAGAACGGCATCCTGCCTGGAGCCTTATATAAAGAGATCGTCAATACGAACCCGTCTCGCAATGGATCTATAGGCGCATAGTCGATCGGTTCGCCAAAGCGGACGAGGCTGACAGAAGGAAGCGCGAGGCGGAGAAAGGCGAGCCCTCTGAGAAAGGGAGAAGAGACGAAGGACGAGCGGACCGAGGCCAAGGCCGACGAAGCGCCTTGGAGAGAATACGTCGCCCCATAGAGTCCAGGCTCGGACCGCGTGACACCTCGGGGCGATCTCAATACACCCCATTGACGAAACCGAGAGCAGAGATCTACGTACTCCACACGAACATGTTCGAGAAGCCTCGAACAACGACAGGAGGGGCAAAGCGTCGATTCAAGGATAAATACTGCTCATTCCATGAGGATTACGGGCACGAAACCGAGGATTGCATGGACCTAATGGGAGAAATTGAGATGTTGGTTCGTGATGGAACCTTAAGGAAGATCGAGGGGCAGGGGCCGCCGAGCGGCGATGTAAGCTCCCAGCAGAGCCAAAAGAAGAGAAGCAAGAGAAGAAAGAAATTGCGCCCCCCACAAGAAAGTAAGGCGCGACACCGACGGAGAATAAGATGACGAACCGCAATATGACGGAGTCATCTCCACTATAACGGGGCTCACATGAGTCACGAAGTCCTCCTCAAAGCCGAAGCCCGAAGTCCACATACCGCGAACCGCCAACAAGAGGCTCGGAAGGACGAGGCGATCACCTTCTCCAAGACGACCCGTGCTGCGATAGTACCCCACCGAGATGCGCGGTAATCCAGGCAGTGGTCACAAACAAGTTGGTGAAGCGCGTATACATTGACAGTGGCGCGTCGGTAAGCATCATTTTCAAAGAATGCTTTGATAAGTTAGGAGTAGAGGCGCGCAAGACAGCATTCTGCCCGCTCGAAGCTTCGTTCAGGAAGAGACACGCCCGGAAGGGATAATCGAGCTACCAGTCACGGTAGGAAAAGCTCCGACGAGCTCCACCAAGGTGGTACACTTCTTCGTAGTGAAGGCCTACTCGTCGTATAACATCATACTGGGGCGAGATTGGCTGAACGCTGTAAGGGCGGTATGCTCAACATACCACCTGACGATGAAGATCCCCACAAAGGGGGGGATAGCCGTGATCCGAGGAGATCGAAGCGGGCGAGGAATGCTTACAGTCGCCTTTACGAGGTGCAGGGCTCCACCAAAGACCCACAGTGCATAGCAATTAAAGAAACCCGAGGAGTTGGAAGTAAGAGACGTCGCCTATCCCCGCGGCCGGTGGAGGAGGTCACGCTATATAAAGACGAGCCACTCAAGGTCGCCAAGATTGGCTTTACCGAGGCACCAATTAAGGGAACATGTTATCCAACTCCCCGAGGGAATTCGAGACGTGTTTGCTTGGTCGCCGACATGACCGGGTCTCCCGAATATCATCACCACGTGCTTAACATCGACCCGAAGACAAAACCGCTTCGCGTAGCAACGAATTTTGCAAATTAACGGAACCAAGTCATCCATGACGAGGTAAATCAATTGTTAAAAGCTCGCATATTGTTCGAAGTCAAATATCCGACCGGATAGCCAACCCGTGATGGTGAAGAAAGGATGAGGGGATGGCGAATGTGCATCGACTACACCGACCTCAACAAACATTGCCCAAAGGATTGCTATCCCTTCCCAACATCGATAAGAAGGTCGACGTTGATCGAGTACGAAGTCTTCGCTTGACCAGATAAAGGGTATCACCAAGTCTCGATGGATGACGAAGACGCTGCCAAGACAACCTTCATTACTGACTTCGAGTATTCGCATATAGGAAGATGCCATTCGGACTTAAGAATGCGGAGCTACCTATCAAAGAATGGTAGACAAAATATTTCAGCCCTACATAGGCCAGAATGTGGAGGTATACGTCGACGACATCGTAGTCAAAAGCAAGGAGGAAGCCGCATGTGTCTCCGACCTTCGGATCGTCCTCGGCTTACTTCGAAAAGTCAACCTCAAATTGAACCCCCAGAAGTGCACGTTTGCGCTCGGTCCGGAAAATTTTAGGTCTTTGGGCTTCACAAGAAGGGTTAAAAGCCAACCCATCCAAAGTTCAAACCATCCTAGAAATGAAGATGCGAAGACCATTCACGACGTACACAAACCGACGGGCTGCATAGCAAGACTAAGCCGCTTTCTTTCAAAGGCCATGACAAGCAACTACCCTTCTTCAAGGTACTCAAAAGGCTCCTAATTCTCCGGAATGATACACACAAGTCCGCTAAGATCTCAAGAACTACCTCGCCAAACTTCCTACTCTATCCGTTCCGAAAGAAGGAGAGGTCCTTTCCCTATACCGCCGCCTGACGAAACCATAAGTGCGCTTGAGTACGAGAGGAAGGACGCCGCCTCGGTATATTTCATCACCGAGCGTTAAAGGCCCGTAAACGAGGTATCAACATTTGGAGAAGCTCGCCCTAGCATTAGTAAATGCTGCAAGGAGATTATAAATTCTAATGGATTCCAAAGCATAGAAATTACGGAAACAAGAAATAATAAATTGATAAATTAAAGAACAACGAGAACTCACAGATCGATAAATAAAAACGATAAACTGCAATAGATAGTCTTACAGAGTAGAATCAATGTCGACAATCCAAAACATGAAAAGCGTTCACCATCAAAATAAATGAAACAAAGCAAAAGGAAAGCATGAAATCTGTTTTTGCTTCCAATATTCTCGTCTAAACCTAGCTGCTGATGGAGAAGAAAACTGGAAAAAGGGTAATCTCCCGTGCGGCTGAATGAAACCCTTAAATATAAAACGAGAATCCGCCAAGGTAGCGGTCGCTAGGAGTCAGCGACCGCTGACCATACGCCTGGAATGCGTCGACCAAAACAGGCAAAGAAGCGCTAGGCTCACCGAGCGCCGCCTATCGCTGGAACTTCTCCGACAAACAAGGGGCCAATGACCGCTAGGGCTCAGCGGTCGCGCCTTCTGCGGCCGGAACAACTCGAAAATCAGGGGCCGACCGCTAGGGCTCGGTGATCGTTGGCCTCATGCTACTGAACACCTCACCGTAAGTTCTTCCAAAAGGGCTTAGCTTTGATACTTATACTGCTTCTTGATTCTCAACCCAAAATCATGAACATACAAAACGAGAGAGAAAACAAGAAACAACGGGTGATAATAATCAAGACAACAAAGAGGACGATAAAATGATGCATAAACGCGATCAATATCAACCTAAACAACTCCCCACACACAATGCCTTGCTTGTCCTCAAGCAAGTCTTAGTTCAAATCGATTAGGAAAGTCTATCATAGAACATGCTCAATTATACATCAACATCAAATTCGCTGCGAAACCTCAAAAGAAGTAAAGAACATTACCAAGTGTTTCCTCATTCTCGCACCTTCAATCGATCATAACACAAGATAAGGGATGATGCGGGTTTTAAAACTTGAAGACTAGACTCACATCAAACATCATACGAAACCATTATTATTCTTCTTTTTCTTTTCTTTTCTTCTTCTTCTTTTTTTTCTTTTTTAAGGGGTAGCTATTCGAGTCGTGGAACAACAAAGTTATATGGCCAAATATTCACGAGATGAAAACATTTAGATATCGCCTAAAGTATTCTCGTGTGGTTTCATGCTCATGGTTTCAAAGCAGAGTAGACCTCCCAACCGAAACCTTAACAAATAACACCTTTAATTTTAGGAACAAAATCAAACACATGAAAGGAGAGAGTCGTTATATGGCAATATTTCACGAGAGAATCAATTAGAGATCATCTAAAGCGTTCTCGTGGGTTTCCCATGTTCATGGTTTCCAGAGGAATAGATACCTCCCAACTCAATCCCTAGAAAGAGAACGGACAATTTAATGCGAGAAACTAGCATTTCAAGTTCATGAATACCCACATCATACATTAGCTCTAGTTATTACGTCAATCAGAATGCATCGAGGTGCCCCACAAATAAAGTCAATCACCCAAATGAGATAACACAACTCCAAATCAAATCAATGCATAATAAGAACAGATTCCGATCAAAACATATCCACTAAACCAATTTGAGACAAGAATGCCCAAAAACAAACAAAGCGCACCGAACAAGCAAGGAGATATTTATTCGCATTCCAACCACAACACGCGAGAACAAAACATGCACACAAAACAGCACACCACCTCCCCCAACAAAATAGCCAACAATGTCCACATTGTACGAAAAAACAATAACAAGATAGAAAGAAGACAACCTGTAAACGAGGAATCGGCTTGGGAGTAGTGGGTGGTGACGAGCAAGTCCAAAACCTGGAGAGACAAAACAGAGAAAGCAAACCAAGCAGCAAAACAGGGAAAACAAACCAAGCAGCAAAATTAAAAAAAACACACTACTTTACTCCGGACACACACAAAATGAAAGATACGTATTAGCAAAGAAGTGATAACCCACCGCCGATCCGGAGGAGTAGGATCATCAGGCCCAATGGACCACCGGGTTCGAGCGGCCATTTGTCTGTTGTTTTCCATAACCTGTTGATAGTGAAGAGCAGCCTGCTCTTGAGAGAGTTGCCATAACCGAGCCTGTTCTGTGAGAAGATTGTGAGAGGCCGCGACTTGCCGCTTCTAGACGGCCACCACGATATATATCCGCCCTAAATTCCCCAAACCTCACGAAAAGATCGAAAATCTGAAGTGAATGATCCAAACGCTGCCGATAATCCCCAAAATCCTACCGAAAGGCATGAAATTGCTTTAGGTTTCCAAACTCCGCTTGGAATGAGTGGAAATCGAGCTAATAGGGGTTCGGGAGCGTAGAGAACCGGACCATGTTGTCGAGAACCGATGCCATGCACAGTAGTGAAGGCATCTCGCCATCCGCCATCATCATAAGTCGTCGTCGAATAAGTCGACATTCTCCGATTCACGGCGAGGGTCGGCCGTGGAGACCGGAGCGGTGCAAGTTCATTCGTGTGGTTGCGAACACATAGCGGTGATTCGCCGACACCATCTATAATCGGCATTAATAATCTTGGCCAACTTCAATTCATCAAATCGATCCGTGTGCGTAAGATAGTATCACTGCTCAAGCTCGGAAGGATCAAGACTTGAAAGTGACGACCGATGGCACACACAATTAACTAGCAGTGGCGTGGTAGCGGGACGTCGCCAACATATTCTTAAAAGTAGATAGGATAAAATACCCACAGACACCAAGATTGTTAACCGCATGAAGAAGCAGATAAAGCTCTTGTTGATTGATCTTGTTGGCTTGCTCTTTACCGGTGATTGCATACGCAAGAAACTTATGCAATATAGCCACAACATTGTTCAGAAGAACCCAGCAGGCATACCCCCAGTCCTCCAATTATGAAATCCCGTAAGGGCAGTCCAGGCCGCATTAGGATTAAAATTAGGGGGTAATGCATGATCGCCCACATGCGTAAGATGAAAACCCATAATTCGACAAAGCTGAGACACAGTTAGGCGACGAGGTATCTCACGTAGGCGAAACGTACATGAACTCACATCAGCAGGTACATCAAGAGTAGACAAGAATTCATAAGTTAACACCTTGGAGCATTTAAAAGATAGCTTAGCATATTTAGTCAATCCCAATACAGCCAAATAACGCATAATTTCATCAACGCCATTTAATCGTGCCAATAATTCCCAATCCAAACAGTGAGGGGGTGTGATATCATACCGTGTCCATCTATCGTAGAATCGACCCTCGAGCTCAGTTTCAATGAGGAATGGACAGTTGTATTCCTCGCGAAGATCAACGGGTTCGTCCGGGACTGCTGAACTGCTAGCCTCATTTTCGTCGGGACGTCTCTTGGTCCTCGTCATTGACAATCAAACGACGACGAAGCTAGCTAGGGGTGAGTATTCGTTTATTCGGTCGGTTTCGGACGAAATTTTCAAAACAATAACCGAATCGAATCAATTTTATTCGAGAATCGAATCAAAATAACCGAAATATATTTCGTTATTTCGTTAAACCAATTTTTAGTAAAAAATATTTTTTCAAAAGAATAAATAAATAATATTATATATATAAAAATGGTTTATTTTAGAAAAAAAATATTTTTTAAAATGAATATATAAATAATATATATATTGATATTATTTACATAAAATACATTTGTATATATTATATATATACAAAATATTTTGTAAAAAATTAATTGATGGTATTATATAATAAATAAAATAATATTATATTTTATAAATATTATATATTGATATAATAGGGAGAGAGAGAAATGAATAAGATTAAAGATATTGATATATTAAAATTATAATATCAAATAAATAAATAAATAATATTATATATATAATTCGGTTTTCGGTTATTCGGTTAAAAATATTCCGAACCGACCGAAAACCGAATTACCAAATTTTAATTCGGTTTTAATCGAATTAACCGAAATAACCGAATTAACCGAACCAAATTTAATTTTTCGGTTTGGTTCGGTTCGGTTATTCGGTTTTCGGGTATTTTGCTCACCCCTAAAGCTAGCTGAAGAAATTGTATCTCGGAGACCAAGTGGTCGCCATGGATCCGAGCTCACGGGGAGGCAAACACGGCGTAGCGGGCTATGGGGGTCAGCGCTCGCTGGAGCTAAAATCACGGAGTGCCTAGCGGTCGCTGGGGGGTCAGCGCTCGCTGGAGCTAAAGCCACCGAGGGCCTAGCGGTCTTTGGGGGTCAGCGCTCGCTGGCTTATAAGGTACGGAGGACCTAGCGGTCGCTGGGTCCTAGCAAGCGCTTGGTTGAGGAGCGCGGCGACGGCGTAGGAGAGGAGGCGGCGCGACGATGTTCCGAGGAGAGGGGGCGGCGCGGCGGTGGAGGAGAGGAGGTGGCTTCGCGGCGGTGTTCCGAGGAGAGGAGGCGGCGCGACAATGTTCCGAGGAGAGGAGGCGGCGCGGCGGTGGAGGAGAGGAGGTGGCTTGGGTGGAGAGAGAGAGGTGGAGAGTTCCCAAAAGAAGAAGTAAAAAAATTTAGGGGGCGCGCAAGTGAGACAAAATTAGGGTTAGCCCCTTTAAATACGCTGCAGGACCGCCGGTCGAGAACCCATCGACCGCTAGCCCCAGCCGTCGCGCCCTTCCTCCTGAATAACTTCATAAACGAGGGGCTGGCCGATCACTGGAGTCCAGCCGATCACGCCTCCTCCCTCGAGCTTCTTCATAGCGACGGATAGCGACACGGTGACCAGCCGATCACGACCTCCTCCTCGACTAACTCAGAACGAGGGTCCAGCGACCGCTAGAGTCCAGCGATCGCTGCCCCTCCTCCCCGCCTAATTCAGAACGAGGGACACGATCACCGGAGTCCAGCCGACCGCGCCTCCTCCTGGAACTTCTTCATAGCGAGGGATAGCGATCGGCGGTTACCGCCGATCACGCCTCCTCCTCGACTATTAATTCAACGACACCTCCTTCCTTTAGTGTGATTTCAACGAATCTCCGTGACAACGAATTCCTACACCGCTAAACAACAAGATATCAAGAAAACGAACGAGATGTAATAAAGGAAACAAAACAAAACGAAACAAAAGAAAACGAGGAAGACGGGTTGCCTCCCACGAAGCGCTTATTTAACGCCTTAAGCTCGACGAAGAGATGTTCAAGATGATGGTGGATCGGTCACACGAGTCGACTCCACGGTGAGATTGTATTGATCTCCGAAATATAAGGTTTTACCTTGACCATTTACCAAGAAGGAGTCCACCAAACCTTCCATGGTGAGTTCCACCGACCCATAAGCTTCACATCTTTGACAATAAACGGACCACTCCAACGTGATTTCAATTTCCCGAAAGCTTCAATCGGAATTGAACAAAGAACACTTTCATCCCGGCCGGAGATCCTTGTGAACAATTCGCTTGTCGTGGAGAGCCTCGACCTTATCTTTGTAGATCCGAGCGCTATCTTACGCCTCATTACGCACTCGCCTAGCTCGGACATCCAAGAAGACGATGCTCGCAGCCTTTGGATAGATCCAAGTTGGAAGCCTTGATGGCCCAATAGGCCTTGTGTTCAACCTCCACAGGCAAGTGACACGCCTTCCCATACACAAGACGATAAGGGCTCATTCCTAAAATACTCTTGTACGCGGTACGATATGCCCAAAGAGCGTCAGTCAGTTTATTTGCCCAATCTTTTCTCGAAGGTTGCACGGTCTTCTCGAGAATGCCTTTAATTTGTCTCATTCTTCGGTTTCGGCCGACCAAGTCCGAGGATGGTAAGGAGTGGCGATCTTGTGCGTGATTCCATTCTTCTTCATAAGTTTCTAACGACTTATTACGTGTTGTGCTTCCCACCATCAATAATTATTGCACGGGAAAACCAAACCCGCATAAAATGTTCTCCCGCACAAACTTGAGCACAACATGAGAATCACATGTCCTTGTGGGATAGCCTCAACCCACTTGGACACGTAATCGACGGCAAGTAAAATGTATTCGCACCAAACGACTTAGGAAAGGTCCCATGAAGTCAATCCCACACATCAAAAATTTCACCACCAATACATTATTAAGAGGCATTTCATTTCTTCTACCAATCGACCTAACCCGCTGACACCGATCACATGAAAGATAGAAAGCATGAGAATCCTTAAAGAGGGAAGGCCAAAATAAACCTGACTGGAGGACCTTATGAGCCTTCTTCTGCCCTCCAAAATGTCTGCCACAATGTGCTTGGTGGCACATCTCCAACACTTTTGATTGTTCCGGTTCAGCGATACAACGCCGGATCACCTCGTCCTTCCCTAACTTAAATAAATAAGGATCTTCCCAATAATATTGTCTGCACACATGTAGAAAACGCTTCCTTGCTTGGGAAGTAAGGTCAGGTCTCAGTTCACCACAAGCAAAAAAATTGACAATGTCGGCAAACCAAGGCTCAGTAGAGACACTATAAGCATGTTCATAAGGGAAAGACTCCGTGATGGGGCCTACAGTAGACTGAGAAGGGGAACTATCTAATCGAGACAAGTGATCGGCAACGACATTCTCACTACCTTTCCTATCTCGAATCTCTAAGTCAAATTCTTGCAAAGGAGCACCCATCTAATAAGTCAGGCTCGGCCTGGGTTTGGTCAACAAATATCGGCGGCAAGATGATCACTATGGATTATGACTCTAGAACCAATGATGTAAGCACGAAACTTATCAAGAGCAAAATCACAAAGAAGCATCTCTTGTTCGGTGGTTGTATAATTAACTTGAGTATGATTAAAAGTTAAACTAGCATAGTAAATCATACGCAACATATTATCAACCCGTTGACCTAGAACAGCTCTAACAGCAGAATTAGAGGCATCACACATGATTTCAAACGGAAGAGACCAATTAGGACCAACAACGACAGGGGCACTACACAATTTCTCCTTCAACGTAGTAAAAGCATTCAGGCAATCATTATCAAAATCAAAAGGAGAATCCTGAGCTAACAGATGACAAAGAGGTTGACATATTTTGAAAAAGTCCTTAATGAAACGACGGTAAAAACCAGCATGACCCAAGAAACTCCTTATTCCTTTAACATCCTTTGGTGGGGGTAATTTTTCAATCACCTCCACCTTAGCTCTATCAATCTCTATTCCTCGACTAGACACGACGTGCCCCAAAACAATGCCACTACGGACCATAAAATGACTCTTCTCCCAACTAAGAGTGACACTATGCTCAATACATCGAATCAAAACACGCTCAATCTTCCCTGCACAATCATCAAAAGAATTTCCAAACACAGAAAAATCATCCATAAAGATTTCAACAAAGTCACTAAGCATGTCAGAGAAAATAGACATCATGCACCTTTGAAAAGTACCTGGTGCATTGCAGAGTCCAAATGGCATTCTTCGAAAAGCATAAGTCCCGTGTGGGTGGTGAAGGTGGTCTTGAGCTGATCATCGGGTCGATGGCGATCCGATAATATCCGGACAACCCATCCAGAAACAAGAACTCGCTCTCCGCGAGTCCATCTAAAAGTTGATCGATGAAGGAAGGAAAATGATCTTTCTTGGTGGAAGCGCTGAGCTTCCTATAGTCGATGCACATCCGCCACCCCGTGACGGGTCTAGTGGACACCAACTCATTCTTCTCGTTAAGGACCACAGTGATTCCACCTTTCTTAGGCACCACATGGACCGGACTGACCCATTGACTGTTGGCACAAGGATAGATTATTCCTTCGCCTAAAAGCTTTAGGATCTCCTTCTTCACTACCTCGCCGAGCACGGATTAAGTCTCCGTTGTCCATCCTTCTTCGACCGCCCATCTTCAAGTCAGTATCTTGTGCATGCACAAGGCAGACCGATACTCGGATATCCGCCAAACTCCACCCGAAAGCAAGCTTATGTCTTCTCAACACGGAAACCAACAGAGATTGTTGGTGTTCAGTAAGTTCAGCAGAGATGATCACGGGCTTCTGCTCATTGTCCTCGAGGAAGACATACTTCAAATTCTTGGGAGCTCCTTCAACTCCAAATTCTCGGTTTCAGGTGAAGTCTCTCTTTTCTCTTTGATCGGCTTTTTAAATTCGGCTTCTAGCATGAGCCTTTCTTCCATGTCTGCCGATCCTTCGAATACTTCCTCCAACCTGTGATCCTGCATAAAAGAAATCTCGGCCAATGGATCAATCGAATCAATAAATGAACAATCTTCAATGGCATTAATCGATGGCATGGCCTTATTATTATGCATGGAAAACGAGACTGTGTCCCCTAAAACTGTCATCTTAATCTTACCATTCTTAACATCAATTAAAGTGTTAGTCGTGGCCATAAAAGGTCTTCCTAACAATGTAGTATGATCCCTACCATTCTCGTGAACTTCACCTATCTCTAAAACCACAAAATCCATTGGCACAATCAACCCCCACACTCACAAGAATATTCTCTAGACCCTCTAGGATAACGAATAGAACGATCGCCTAGTGCAAACTCATGCGAGTGGGTTTCAATTCACCTAACTCTAATTCCTTAAAAATAGAGTAAGGCATAAGATTTATTCCAGCCCTAAATCGAGCATACATGTGGCGCCTTACCATTTCCCATAGCAATAGTGATAACGGTTACCCGGATCGCTTGTTTCAAAGGGAAGAGGCTCACGCATGATGGAACTTGCTACCTCCGAAACCATGATAAATTCGCCATCGCTAATCTCCTTCTTGGACGAAAGCTCTTTGAAGAACTTAGAATAGGCAGACATTCCAATCACATCCAACAAAGGTAAGTTCACATGAACCTTGGACAACATAGTGTAGAAGTCGGAAAACCGCTTGTCGAGCTTGACGCTCCTCAAACGACTCGGGTAAGGAACCGGGGTCGATATGGATCGGCCGACTTATGGAGCTTAACATCCGATTGTTCTTGTTCAACTTCCTTCTCTCAGAATCGCCTCCTTCTCAACTTCCCTGCTTCTCCACGACCTGGAGTTTCACTTATTATCAACCGCTTTTCCACTACGGAGAACCGTAATAGCTTGTGCTTGTACGGTTGATGTCCTTGCCCGGTATCTTACCCGACCGCTTCGTCAGATTTGATTCATAGAATTTGAAATCGCCCAACCCGCCTTCAAGGCGCTTATGGTCGCCTCTTGAGACTTAATGATCGCTTCTTGAGCTTCTCTTGCTAACTTGCTCTCTTGCATGAAAGCTGCAACAGCCCTCCAAGGAATTTTTGGGAGGAGCAGCTGGTCATGGAGGAGAAGAATCGGTCATTCTTTCAAGCTGCGGAGGCGGGTAGTATCATGCAGAGGTGGTAGTACCCTGCTGTGAAGGCGGATAGTACCCTTGTTGAGGAGTAGGTAGTACTGCCGAGATGGATAAACCGCCGGGGCTTGGGGTCGGCACAGATGAAAATTCAACCCGACCCTTGTCCTCGGTTCGCCCTTCCAAGCCGCACCGCTCGAGATCTCCACCCGTAGGTTGTTGGGGTGGATTCGATCAAACGGTTGTCGGCGAGGGTATCCCCGAGCGGCAAAACTTCGCACCTCCTTCAAACGCCATCTCTCCCATTCTGCACAAATGTTCTCATCGTGGGAGGATCTCCACGATAGGACACGGTTCGATTCCCGATCTTGTTTCACCAAGAGCGAGGCCTCACCCATCTTCATCTCTTGGAGTTCTCTCATCATGTCGGCCATTTGTTTTTCACATCGGAGCTCGCCCAATTTCTCGATCTCCACTCGCTTTGATCGAGTGGTCTTCGTCGTGAATTAGCGGCCAGAGTGTCAAAAATCTCCACCGCTTGCTCCCCGCCTTCTCGTAAATCTTTCCTCCAAAGAATCGTGTCCACCATGAACCGATAAGTATGTCGTAATCCATTATAAAATATTTGCCACAACAGCCAGTGCACAATCGATGATGTGGACACCGCCAAGCAATTCTGAACCGTCCAATGCTTCATGGAAGGACTGCCCGCCTCTTGAGAGAACCGCATTATCCAAGCCCGATCTCAAGGCCTTGTGATTTGGGTAGTATTTGAGCAAGAAGGTCGTGCTCACGCTTTTCCAAGAGGGCGAGATCCCGCCGTGAGGGAGAGATACCACGACTTGGCTCGCCCTTCAATGAGTAAGGAAAACACTTCCTCGTGAGTTCGCCTTTACTAATGGTTAGTAACGAATAGATTGCACAATGGTGCCGAACTCCTGATAAATAGCAAGGCATCTTCATTAGGCATCCCATAGAACGGGGCAAGATATCGACGTGGTTGTGCTTGAGCTCATAATTTCTTCCGCCGGGGAGAGGACGATAGCGATGCCGTGACCCGAGGCAGTGTCCGCAAAATCCCCAACGCCTTAGGCGCATCATTCGCAAGCTCGCCATGATCACGAGCTTTTCTTCGAACAAGAACGCTAGATTGTAGACGCCACGAAATCTCTCCTCAAACACACCGCCTCTTCGCTGATATTGTCGACGGGGTGCTAACGTTAGTTTCAAACTCATGACCTAGCATAAACAATACCAAACAAAAAGATCAAACGCACCGAGGGAGAAAAGGGTAACCAACAAAAAATTAAAAAAAATAAAAAAATACGGAAAAACACAACGCAAATAAAGCCTAAAGCCCTCCCCAAAGAACGGCGCCAAAATTTGTTCCAACTTATTATCTCCTAAGTTGCTCGCAATAGAACGAGGTCATTCTAGATTAATAAGCTAACCCAAGTCGTATTCACAAGGAAGGCTAAACAGGCTTTATCGACGCCACACACAATCAACGAAATAAACTAAACACTCTAATCACGGTTTGGGGCGACGCCACTCTTTAACTACCAATTAACTAGATGTAAAACGAGAACAAGAATTAAACAGAAGTTTAACAAAACCTAAGACGCGAAGCATGAATAAAATACGCTTAAACCCTAACCTAATACGAAAGATTAAAACTGAAAACATGGATCATGAGATTATAAATTTAATGGATTCCAAAGCATAGAAATTACTAAACAAGAAATAATAAATTGATAAATTAAAGAACAACGAGAACTCACAGATCGATAAATAAAACGATAAACCGCAATAGATAGTCTTACGTAGTAGAATCAATGTCGACAATCCAAAACATGAAAAGCGCTCACCATCAAAATAAATGAAACAAAGCAAAGGAAAGCATGAAATCTGTTTTTGCTTCCAATATTCTCGTCTAAACCTAGCTGCTGATGGAGAAGAAAACTGGAAAAAGGGTAATCTCCCGTGCGGCTGAATGAAACCCTTAAATATAAAACGAGAATCCGCCAAGGTAGCGGTCGCTAGGAGTCAGCGACCGCTGACCATACGCCCTGGAATGCGTCGACCAAAACAGGGCAGCGAGCGCTAGGGCTCAGCGAGCGCTGCCCTATCGCCTGGAACTTCTCCGCACAAACAAGGGGGCGGTGACCGCTAGGCTCGCCGATCGCCTTCGCTACCGGAACAACTCGAAATCGGGGGGCCGACCGCTAGGCTCTCCGGTCACTCGCCTCCTGCTACCGGAACACCTCACCGTAAGTTCTTCCAAAAGGGCTTAGCTTTCGACACTTATACTGCTTGATTCTCAACCCGAAATCATGAACATACAAAACGAGAGAGAAAACAAGAAACAACGGGTGATAATAATCAAGACAACAAAGAGGACGATAAAATGATGCATAAAACGCGATCAATATCAACCTAAACAATCGCGTCCATACTTCCATGCACCGTAGGGAAAACATATGTTTAGCCCTCGCCCGAGGATCTATCTTGATATTTAATTCACCATACATTGATTATATTCCTAGCATGCGTCTATATAATTAATTGCAACACGCTGGGGTTTTTCTCGTGTTTACCTTTGGATCCGCCGAGGTGGATCAAACGGATGAATGGATCGAACGGTCGAGACTCGTGCTTTGACCTTCCGGATCAGATCCCGATTGCCCAATCTCCAACGCCGAGTGAGGACGATCTATGGAGAATGCTTGAAAAATCACTCTTTGCTCTCTCGCACAATTTTCAAACTCTCTCAACAATACTATGAGGGGCCAAAATCTTATGTTAATTATGTGAGCATTAACCTAGACTTTATCTCATACCTTATATTTATAATGCACTACCTTAATCCCATATGGAAATTACCATAATCCTATATGGAAATTACTATAATCCTATATGGAAAATTACCATACTCCTAGGATTATTACCATACTCGTGATTATTACCATAATCTTATATGGAAAGGATCTATGCATATACCATAAATATAATAATATCCTTGTAGGATAAAGAGAATCAAATCATTTCCATAAGAGCATGATGGTGACTCGATTTTCTTGAGCTCACGGGCCCGGACGGGCCACCTGTGGATCAAATGCAAGGAATAAAGATGGGCCTCAAATAAATTAATTATCTTATGTTCAAATTTCGTAACATAAATTAATTTATAAACATTTATTCATGTCACTAGAGAATAAATGCCGACTTACCCCTTTATTACCGAAGTTGAGTCGGGCTTGCACTTAGACATTACTTAATCCTCGATTTAAGATATCGAACGCCCATTAATTATTTATAGATTCGATCGCTAAAATACTTAATATCTTTAATTCCTTAAGTAGTACCACTCAACCTTATTATTGTACTTGAGATAACTCAACCTGCAGGGTTTAGTACAATAAACCTTTGAGCTCCTTATGGGACGCCATCATCCTTAACGGATACGGTGACTCGATCTGAGATAACTAGCATGACATACAAGACCGCCACCACCCAAGATGCGGAGAATATCAAGGTTAGAACATTTAACCCTCACCCATAACAAGTCAAAGTGATGGTCAAGAACTCATACTCATCTAATACCTTATCGAGATTTAGATCATCGTAAGTCACCGAGATCTAGGTTCTTCACTACGGTCGATAGAAGAACTCATCTCACCGTGATCCTTCAATACGCCAAAGACGTACCAAAGATAGACAAGCAACTAAGTCAAGTCACTTCTTATCTATACTACGCCTATACCGACAACTCGTCCTCAAGTTGTCTCACCAGAAACTTTTATATCTCATTAAGCTTGACCAATCATACGTACTTACGTGATCTTCTACACACCGTATGATCTAACTTATGTATGAGATAAGGGGACACGATATATGCAATCAAGTATTCAATTCAGATAGAGATTGTAATAGTGGTAACAGAAACATTGTATACAAGCTCAACCAAAACCGCTTTCAAGATACAAATCAACAATCTCCCACTTATACTAAAGCAAACTTTTAGTATACAATGTGTCTCTACTAGCTATTACAAATAAAACCATCACTTTGCTTCTCCCACTTATACAAAAGTTTTCTAAGTGGGTGCCATCAAGCGCAATTAAGTCCTCTAACGTCCCCGACGACTTATTGCGCGGCACTTTAGAGGGTGCCATCTAGCGCAATTCAAGTCCTCTAACGTGCCCAACGTAGACTTTTGCGGCAGTTTTAGTGAATGGATCCGCTAGGTTATCCGTCAGATCAATCTTTGCATTCAAGACGCCCCTCGCCTAACGATTTCTCGTATGACATGGTACTTTCTCTATGTGTTTGGTTGCTTTGTGGATCCGTGGTTCCTTCGAAGTTTGCACATCGCACCGAGTTATCACAAGAAACTATGATACTCTTGGGCAAACCAGTACCACACCTAGATCCATGAGGTAGTTCATGAACCATACAGCCTCCTTAGCGCCCTCCAAGCGGCTACATATTAAAGCTTCCATGGTAGAGTCCGCAATGCATCGCCGCTTTGCACTCCGCCAGATACGGCTCCACCTCCCAAGATAAACACATAGTCCGAGGTAGACTTATTATTATCACGGTCACTGAAATCCGAGTCCAATAACCCAAAGGCATTAGACTATCTCGCATAGTAAATTAGCCTATAATCTCAAGTCTTTTCGTGTACTTGAGTATATGCTTTATCGCAAATTCAATGAGCTTGTCCAGGTTAGATCGATATCTAGCTACTATGCCTACCGTGATAGAAGATATCGGGCCTCGTGCATAGCATTGCGCATATGAGACTTCCTACGGCGGAAACGTAAAGAACTTGTCTCATTTCCTCTATCTCCTTTGCGATCATAGGTGATCGCTTCCTAGATAAAGAAACGCCATGTCCGAAAGGTAGCAATCCTTTCTTGGCGGTCTGATACTAAACGAGTAATCACAAGATCAATGTAAGACGCCCGAGATAAGCTCAACATTTTCTTCTTGCGATCTCGTAAACCTTGATCCCAAGAATGTACGCATCTCCTAAGTCTTTCATTTGAAACCGATCGGATAACCAACTCTTTACGCCCGATAACAACTTCACATTGTTGCCAAATAGAAGAATGTCATCTACATAAAGTGCAAGAAATACCACATCACCGCTGACATCTAACCGATACACACAACTCTCTAGACAACCGGGTAAATCCATAGGACTTTACCACCTCACAAAGCGTAAGTTCCATGATTGTGAGGTTCGCTTAAGTCCATAAATGGACTTTTAAGCTTCCATACTAGATGCTCTCACCCTTTACCACATAACCTTCGGGTTCGCATATAGATGTCTCTACCTTCCTCAAGGTAACCGCTTAGAAAAGCGGTTTTCACATCCATTTGCCAAACCTCGGTTTAAGTGGGCTGCTATGGCCGTAAGAATTCATGGACTTGAGCATTGCTACAGTGAAAAGGTTTCATCGAAATCGATGCCCTCAACTGAGTGTACCCTTTCGCCACAAGCCCGGCTTTAAAAGTCGAAACCTCTCCATCTAATCTCTTCCTTTTGTATATCCACTTACTACCTACGGCTTCCTTGCCATCCGGTAGAGGTGTCTTTTCATATACATCCATAGCCGCATGGACTCCATTTCTAAGTCCATAGCGGTGTGCCATGATCTTGCATCAATGTCTTGTAGCCTCCTCATGTCCATGGGTCGATTATTGCTGCTCGCTTCACGACTAAATCCAAGATTCTCCCACGAACATAAATCGCTCGGGTTGACGAACAACCCTCCTACTACGACGAGGTTCTACAGCACTATGGCAACGGTGGGTGCGAAACTTGTGGTTCTCTATCTTGCACAACTTGGTCGGGTAGGTACCACTTGCACGGTCGGTATCTCCAAAGGAACTCGACCCACTTCAATTTCTTTAAGTATCCGTGTCGATCCTCCCACTAGACTCGACATCTCGCACCTTTGGCCTAATCGGTGGCGGAATACCATCATCTTCTAATTCTCAAGAATGATTTCAACTTTGGACTTATGATTCTTCATATAATCCTCTTCTAAGAATCGGGCATTAGTGCTAATAATGACCTTCCGATCCTTAGGACTATAGAATAAACCACCTTCGCCCTCTAGGATATCCAATAAATGACCTTGCGTCGGATCTAGCCTCCAACTTGTCGACCTTCTTGTTCAAAGACGTGTGCTAGATCGCCCCATATCCTTATGTGGTTTAAACTAGGCTTGCGCCAAACCACAACTCGAAAGGGGTCTTTCGACCGACTGATGGTACTAGATTTAGCAAGTATGCCGCCGTTTCTAAGGCATACCCCGAACGAAATAGGCAATGTTGCATAACTCATCATTGATCTAACCATTTCAAAAGAGTCCTATTTCTTCGCCCGACACACCAATTTGTTTGTGGTGTGCCCGTGAAGTCTTACCGAGGTAATCTCACACTTTACTAGATAGTCCATAAACTCGTTATCGAGGTATTCGCCACCGCGATCGATCATGATGACTTGATACTTTTACCAAGCTTCGTCTCCACTTCCGCCTTAAACTCTTTGAATTTTCAAAGCATTCTGACTTGCGGTGAGCGGTATACGTATCCGCACCTTAAGTAATCGTCAATGAAAATGACAAAATACTGCATCTCCACGAGCTTGTGGACATCGGTCCACACAGTGTCGAGATGGACTAACTCTAACATTTCTTTGGCTCTATAACCCTTCGCTTTGAAGGGTCCGGTCGACATCTTACTTCTATATAGATTCGCAGACCGGGAATGGAGTAATCGTGAGATTACCCAACGCCCATTCTTAGCCGCCTTTGATCCTATTTAGATTGATGTGACCTAATCTAAAATGCCGGAGAAATGTGGTGTCATCTTGCTAAGAAAACTTTCTTTTCTAGGGTTTGAAGAAGATGCAACATAGTTATAGGTATTATGTTTTGCGTAAATAGTATAAAGCTTAATTATATAAAGTGCCAACACGTATAACTTCGTCATTTCTTATGATAGAAACACCACTATCAAAAATAATGTAATATCCATGAGTAAATAGTTTCAAACAGAAACAAGGTTCCACCGAAAATCCGCACATATAAAACGCCTTTTAAAACTAAACCGTTCTCTCAAAACATAAAGTAACATCTCCGACCGCAACGGCCTCGACTTTCGCGTTGCCCATGGAGATCGTTATCTCGCCATTACTCGCCTCCCTTATCCACGGGAACCCCGCAAGGTGTAACAAACATGATCAATCGCACTGTGTCACTACCCAAGAATGGGTAGAACAAGTTGCTAAACATGTTTCACATACTAAAGCAAACAGCGACTTGAGCCTCGAGCATAGGGCACTTAGCCTTCCAATGCCCGGGCCCACCGCACTCAAGCACTTGCCTTCTCCTTCGCTTCTTCAAGCCTCCTGGCAGCCCATGTTCTTGCTCCCATTACTCCCACTATTTCCTCGCCTCTACCACGCTTGGTGCCCCTTTTCTTTTCCATTTTGCAACGGAAAATTTGGGCCCTTAGATGTGCTAGCAAGAGCATGTGCTCTTTGCCCATAACTCCTTCCGCAGCCCACGAGATCATCGAGCAACCGACTAAGTGTATACCCGCCTTGCTCATGATCGCATTCACGTGAAAGTTCTCAAAAGACTTGGGCGTGTATTGAGGATGATATCGACCTTGGCTTGTCAATTCCTCCTCCCAACCGATCAAGACTATCCATGAGACGAGTCATGTGGAGACATGTTCATGGACCGAACTTCCTTCTTCCATCTTACACGCCAAGATTTCTCTCATTGTGTGGAAGCGATCGTCCGATCCGACCGCCCAAACTTACTCTCGAGACTCGACCAAATATCGCCGCGTCACCATCGATCGATATCGCACTGCAAGCCTTCGACATAGTAGTCATCATATAGCATTTAGCCATATTGTTTGACTTATTCCAAAGTCCGCTTGACTCGCATTGCTCATTAGTCGATCGTCGCCGCAGGGCATCGGGTTTAGGAGTAGTGAGAACAAACATGTGTTCTTCAATGATAAGAACATATTCCATATCTCGCTTCCACTCGATAAAATTTGGACCGAATAACGGATTTTGTGCGAGCATATTGATAATCGGTAAGAGACATATCCGAAAAGATAATGTAAACACATAAGCATACGATTGCACATAATTCGTAATAATAATATTGTAACCTTTTGATAAAACAATATTAATCAAAACCTCCAATCGCCAATGAATCCCACATGCATGCCACGCGTGTGGGCGCCACACATGAACCCCCGACTGCACTAAAATATACCTTTTAGTCATTTAATTTCAATCCATGTCAACTTATCCTTATGACAAATGAAATTAACGATTGACCTTTCTGACCACATCACTATCGCAAGAAGGACTTCATGGAAGTTGTACTTGAGGTGATGTCTAGCAATGACCACAATTTTAACAAAGAAATGAATTCTTAGAATTTGCATACCACTCTGACCATACCGCTTCCAATTCAAATTCTTTTGTTATCTCATTTTATATCTATCTCTAGAGAACTTATGAAAATCGCACATGCAAGCCACGTGTGGGCGCCACACATGAAACTCCCACTTCTCAATAGACTTAAAATGTTTTATTTAGAAATCTCATCTAACAAACTTATGACAAACAAGGCAAGCAAGCCACGCGTGTGGACGCTTACTCACGAAGCATATCACTTTGTTTAGAGATCAAAAGGTGGAGGTCTTGACATTTTAATTTGAAAAATTAATTTGTCGGGTTGCTTGCTTACTTTTTGTTCAAAAGGTTTGTCCATGCGGATCACGTAATCCTAGCATGCTTGTCTATAGAACTCAACATGTAAAACATGCTCGCAGAAATTCTAAAATATGCTTGAAAACGCGATAAACCCGGCATGCTTACTATGCGCACCCAATTACGAAAACACTTAAAGGTTTGTCAACGTAATTTAAACATACATAGCATACTCTCGCATAATTTAAACATCCACGATATGCAATGAACGATAAAAATAAAATAAAACGCTCATCGTGGCCCACTGTGGAATCATGCATTTTCCCGCCTAATCTATTACATAGAATTGCAAAGTACAAATCTTTATAATCTTCGAAAACGGGCCTCGCGTGCACCCGCACGGACCGATTCAAAAATGGGCCTCGCGTGCCGGCGCGGACCGACTCATCAAAACATGATTCGGGCTAGAAAACGGATCCGGCTCGCCCCATCACGCGCGCGTCCGCTAGCGCCGCACGCCTGCGTGCCGTCGCCGCACGCCGTGCGACCCGCTTTTTCCCCGTCGTCTCGATCTGTTGCTTTCGCCTTCGCTTTACTTTTACGTATAAGATTTACGTAAAAATAAATCTAATCTAACCACGGATTTTCTCGTGGTGAAAAACAAAATCGACAAAATAAAAACGAGCCACGATGAACGGCATGATTCAACAATTAATATATTGCGCACGTAATAATCAAACGTGAATTAATCCAACAGAGCCAAGATAATCGATCCCATGCTCGATACCAATTATAGGAAAACTAGGTTTAGCCTCACGATCATCCACTTCGCAAGTGTTGAGGAAACCGAAGCTTCGGGAGAATTGCAAGTAGGCAATCGAACTGGGCGAACATGATATATCTTTCGCCCCGTCAAGCCATCAAAGGTGAAGCCTTTAGCGACTTTCTCGGCCGAGGCTCACTTCGTAGAAACCAAAGCCCCGAGTCCGACGACAAAGCCAAGCCGAACCAAAGGAGAAAACACCGAGGATTGCCGGCAAGTCTACGCTGACGGGCTTCGAAAACGGGTAGCAGAGCTGGTATCTTGCTCCTCGGACCGATGGCCAAGAGATCACGTCGCGCTTCGGTTTTCATTCAAAATACGAACAACGTAGAGTATAAGGCCTTGATCGCAGGACTTCGCCTAGCTCAAAGTCTTCGTGCACGAGCGGAAGATTCATAGTGACTCTCAAGTCATCGTAGCCACATGTTGGGGAATGCAGGCAAAAGGCGATGATGAAGAAATACCGAGAAAGCCAAAAGCCTACAACAAACTTTCTCCCACTTCCAGATAATTCGCATCCCAAGGGAGCAAAATGGCCGAGCTGACATCTTAAGCAAATTGGCCTCGTCGTCGACAAACCCACCAGTAGAGAAAATCCAACACCGAAGCATAGATGATGCCGGTGAAGGAACCGAGGTCAACGTGGTCTCAGATGAAGAGCCAAATTGGATGACCCCCATTCGAGATTATCCGAGAATACTGAACCGCCCGGTGACAAGCTCGAGGCCAAGAGGATCTTGAGCAAATCATTGCGATATATACTTGAGCAGGTTATTCTCTACAGAAAGTCATACCTCCAGCCTCTCCTAAGGTGCTTAGGCCCGAACCGAGCTGATTACGTACTACGGGAAGTGCACGAAGGATCGTGCGAAAGTCACATCGGACCCCGAGCCTTGTCAAAAAAGGTCATGCGATGGGGATACTATTGGCCAACAATGTTCGAAGACTCACTAAACCTTGTGAAAAGGTGTCCGAAGTGTCAAATTCACGGGAACGTGCCAAGGCTACCACAAACCGACCTCGCCTCCGTACAAAGCCCTTGGCCATTTATGCAATGGGGGATCGACATCGTAGGCCCTTTCTGCAAAGAACCGGGGCAACTCCAATTCCTGATTGTCGCGATTGACTACTTCACGAAGTGGGTGGAAGCTGAGCCCTTGGCAAAAATCACAAGCAAAAACGCCTCAACTTCGTGCGGAAGAACATAGTGTGTCGATTCGGCATCCTCATATCCTTCTTTCGGATAATGGGACACAATTCATCGATAAGATATTCAAAGACGGTGTCAAGAGCTTCGATCCAACAAAGTTCACCTCGGCCGCCCATCCTCAAGCAAATGGTCGGACAAGTCACCAACAGACGATCGTGAAGGGTCTCAAAACCCGTCTTGACTTAGCTAAGGGTCTTTGGGTAGAGAATTTACCGCAAGTCTTATGGTCATACCGAACAACACCTCGGACGACGAATGGAGAAACGCCTACGATGCGGTGTATGGAACCGAGCGGTGATCCTGCAGAAATCGGAATACCGAGCCCCGTACTATTCACTTCTCACCAAGCAAATGGGAAAATCTACGAACCGATCTAGATCGCTCAAGAAAAGATAGACCTCGACTACATCAAGGAAGCTCGGTACAAACAACAAGTAGCTCGGTATTACAACCAGCGTGTCAAGTCCCGATAGTTCCGAGTGGGCGATCTCGTGCTCAGAAATAATGAAGTCAGTAAAGCCGCAAAACTCGCAAACCGAAGCCACATGGGAAGAACCTTACGGTCGAAGAAGTCCTCGGAAAAGGGCCTATAAGCTCGCCCATTTGTCCGGTGAGCAAATACCCAACACATGGCACATCATTCATTTGAAGAGATATTTTGCATAAGTGTCAAAAGTTGAGTCTTGTTCGTCTTTGAGTCCTGTTAGGTCGAGTCCGAGTCTTGTCGTCTTGTTCGGTCATCTTTTATCAATAAAAATCTTTTCTTTTCTCTATCTATTTTTTGTCTTGCATGTTTTTCATTTGTCACTTATGCATATGACTCTTCTAAAATTACTATACCTCTTCGAGGACTAACTATACCCTCGACGAAGACGGATCGCCTTCGCTTAATCTGACGAACTTCAAACGCGTGAAGGGACCACCCTCCCGATAAAACTTGGCAAAACAGGAACCCATACCTTCGTACGAGGACGGATACCTTCGTTTATTTCGAGAACGGATACCTTCGTACGAGGACGAATTACCCTCGTTTATTTCGAGGAAGCTTCGTACGAGGACGGATACCTTCGTTTATTTCGAGGACGGATACCTTCGTACGAGGATGAACTACCCTCGCTTATTTCGAGGAAGCTTCGTACAGAGACGGATACCTTCATTTATTTCGAAGACGGATACCTTCGTACGAGGAAAAACTACCTTCGTCTCATACGAGGACGAACTACCCTCGTTTATTTCGAGGACGGATACCTTCGTACAAAGATGAAAATACCTTCGACGACACACCCAATTATCTGTTGGGGTAATAAAGAAGTAAGAGAACACGAAGCAAGGAAAATTTCTTATTTCGTACATTACAAATTCATACATTACGAGGACGAAGAGGGCCGGGAGGCGGGAAAAGCTAAGCCAATCCTAGAAAGTCCGGATTCAACAGAGCATCTATGCTAAGCCTACCCGTCCTCGACCTACACTAAGAGCCCCGCCAGATCGACCTCTCGGGCCGCGAGACGACCTCCACGGCTTGACGAAGAACGACTCCGGCCCTCAAGGCCCACGCCTCTCGAGCACGGGCGTCTCTCGAGCTATCCAATCCGGGAAGATATATCCGGAAACGAGAAGTCGTCCTAGCGGATGACGAAGCTTGGCAGCAGAAGAAGCGCGAGCGTAACGAAGCACACGTCGAGGAAGGGACGACGCCGCTACAATCTCGTATAAGCGCGATCTTCTTCAAATCATCATATTGTTCTCGAAATTGCCGGAGTCCCGCCATACCTCCTCTTATACTCCGAACACATGATCCGAGGTCTAAGACCTTAGCCTCACCCTCGAGATAGTCATTCCACCTTGTCGGTGAATAAATGCCTCGTGCTCGGCGTGCTCCTCTCGATCGGTTTGGCCTTATCCTCTCGCAATCTCGAGCCTCCTCACCCAAAACCCGAGCATGAAGCTCGTCCAACTTCTCTTGCGACACTCGAGCTTGACTTGCCTCCTCCACATGGCCAAGCTTGGATTTCAAATGATAAACCTCGGCCTCCTGGTTTCAAGAGCCGTGTCAAGGCCTCGATCTGATTCAGCCAGGGGGAAGCATCGGGCATTTCAGGAGAAGACTGAACAAAAGGCAAGTTTATTATGAACAACTGGTTTTATTAAGCCTCGAAGGCGAATCAAAAGGACGTCTCTGTAGCGACGTATTTACATTCAAAAAAAATATATATATACAAGGGATCAACTGACCCCGCCAGCGGCTCCATCCCGCACCTCCTCGGCGTCCTGCGCCTCCTCGGCATCCCGCACCACCTCGGCATCCTCCCGAGCCTCGATAGCTGCAGCTCCGGCCATCCTTCGGTCTTCAGGGACCTCGGCTTTAGCCAGTTCAACAATCAAAGCCTCAAGATTGGTGTCCCGGTCCACCGAGCATTCGCGGATCAAGTCGTGGGTCAAAGACCGAGAGGCAAGGCCTCCAAAGACGGCATGTCCTCCGAGCAAGCAAGGACCTTCGCGTAGTGCCGCACCAAAGCATCTTCCTCCGCCACCATACCCATATTTGGACTTATCCAACTGCTGGTAATCCTCGGCGATCGTGTCGAGGGTGGTCGCTACCACGCGCTTGTTGAGCACGTCGGCCAAATCTCCGCCAACCCGAGAACCTCCCGACACGAATGCTTGGCGCAAAGGCGTGAGAAATTCGCCTTGGTTACCGCCCGCTTCCCGACGTTGGGTCGCTTCAACCTCCACTCGGCGAGGCCGCTTTGCCTTCAACAGGCAATCTCGGCGCCCTCGCCTCTGCCACGACCCCGCCTCACTTCCTTCACCACCGCCAAGGCCTCGGTCTCTCTCTTTGCCTCCCAAGCCGTCGCCTCGGCCTCGGCTACCTCACAGACAAGGAGGGTCTTCTCATCCTCTAGATCCTTGAGTATCAACACCTCGTCAAACCAGCGACGGCATCATCCAAATATTCCGTCGCCCGGTGAGCTCACCTTCACGAGCTCGTGCGCGCACATAAGTCACCCAAAGTTAAAACTACATCAAAAGAAAAAGAATTAGTGACGTGCAAATTTCTCGTTACCACGGGGAATGACCGACGCGCGGCCTGGCTACCGATGACCTTGCAATCATCATCACCAGCGGAAGTGTCAACGCGTTTCCTTCTTTTAAGCGGTGGAGGAGAAGGCGACCTCAACCTAGCCTCAGAAGAGACCGCGACCACATCCCTTGGTGCAGCCTCGGGCCTCTCAGAAGAGACCGCAGCCACATCCTTCGGCGTAGCCTCAGGCCTCTCAGAAGAGACCTCCGAAACCGACCCCTTTCCTTCGCCTTTGATGAAGTTCAACGAAAGAGCATAAATACCATTAGAAAAAAAAGGGAAAATACAACGAAGAGCTCAAGATAAGCTAGAGGCCTCACCCTTCACCGGCTCATCGCGGTGGCGGGATCATAAGGGCTCGGCCTGCGGAAGAAGCTCGGCCTCGGTGAACACCTCGTCCACAAGACCGATTTTATCCAAAGGCTCCTCCAGCCACGAAGCTCTCATCGTAACCTATGTCGGCAAGCTTATCGATCGCTGATTTAACTCAAAGCTTCATCAAAACGACAAAAGAAGAATTTCTTACGCGGTTCGAGATCTTCGATTTTGTTTTCGCTTTGAAGTTGCGACGGGGTGAAAAATAGTACCACCCCGAGCTGCTACCCTTCAGTTGGAAAAACCTGAGCACAAGCCCCAGGGTGAAAGGAGTATTATGCCGATAGGCATAAACACCAAGGCAGGTCAAATGCCGAAAGGAATTGGGTGTTATTTGAGCAAGAGATATGCCGAACATCTCTTTGAGTTCGACATACACATAGGCGTAAGGAAGGCGAAGACCGCTCTTAAGGTCATCTTCAGATATCGGTGATAAACCCTCCGGGAGCACTAGCCCTATCCCCCGGACGAGGAGCAACAAACTCAAAATCGGAAGGAATATGATATTGGGAGGCAAGCTCCCTTATATCCGAGGTTTCTAAAATCGAAGAGAACGAAGAAACCTTACCAAAATCACAAAAAGGGAATCTAATACTACGCATACGAGGAGGAAGATGGTCGCGAGTAAAAATATGTAAAACCGCCGCAACCGCGGTGACACGAGACATTATGAGGCTCATCATCTAAAGACTCTCTAGGAAACGAAGAAGAAGCCATGAAACTTACTGGTTTAAAGGTCGAGGAAGATGGCGCTGAAACTTGCAAGGACGATAATGGCGACAGACGAGCTTTTTCAGATGACAAAGGGTTTTTACAGATTTGAATTTGAAAATGTGCAAAAGTGATATGCGAAACAACGATCGGGAAGTTATTCCACATATGCGCTTTATCGGGAATCCAACCGCTGCCGCATTAAATGCACATTAAATGCATATTCAGTGCATGGTATCGGCAGAAAATCCGTGTTCGCCTCGGCGGGGCGTTCCGCATTCAAGATAAGAGCGCCGATATCCGACCTCGACCATGAATTGTATAAGCGACTTCGCATAACGCCTCTCCGGTGAAGCCATCCCGATGACTTGGCGTAGCGCCAAGTCGCCGGGAAGCAGTGGCGTAACCGCGGCAAAGCGGCCGCAAGAGATACAAAATAGCGCACGAACTTGCCGCAACACCTGGAGAGGTAAGCCAAACGATGTACAACCTCGGCATGAAGCCTCAGTAAGATGATGTCGGCAATGCGCGGCCTCGGCATAACGCCTCGGTAAGGCGAAGCCAACGACGCGTGACCTCGGCATTACGACAAAGTGAACCCAACGGTGCGCGATCTCCGCACAACACCGAAAAGCGAGCCACTCGACGGCGACCTCGAAACATTGCCTCGGAAAGGCCATCCAGACAAAGACGAAGTCAAGCACTAAAAGGGCCCCGATTCACCACACACGACATCGGCAAACCACAACCCCCAAACCCGTTACGACCTCGCTTCTGCGTCTTTTTGGGGGATGTGATAGGATACGGCCCAACCACGGGCCCAAGCAATGTGCCCAATACAAGTAAGCTCGACATCAAGCTCGGCCTGAGGCAAGTTCGACCCAAGACTCCTAAATCAATGTGAGCGCAGTAAGATTCGGCCATATATAGAAGAATCCTAATTTGAAGAGAGATAGGAGGAAGATCCGATCCTAGAGGAAATCTCGGATTAAAGATCTAGGTCGATATATTTGTGTATAAATAGAGGCTAGATTGGACGAGAAAGATCATCTACACTTTTGTAATCACCCTCACATTATCGATACACTAATACTCTCTCTCCCCGTGGACGAGATCTTATTCATAGATCGAACCACGTAAATCTTTAGTGTTCTTGTGCATTTAATTCCCTTACGAAAATAAGATCGATCAGGTATAAAGTGAATAAAGTGATAAAAAGTAGGTAAGTCCCACAACTTTTAAAGAGATAATTATTTTCTAAAAAGGAAATGTGTCATCTTGGATGGGACAGCTCAAAAAGAAAAGTGAGTCATCTTTGGTGGGACGGATGGAGTATATAGGAATGTAATGATGATTCCTGCGTTCATTCCCATTTCGATGGTCGGTAAGATTTTAACGTCAGGAATCATCATTTCTGGGGGAATGCTTATTCCCATGAACATGAGATTAGTCATTCCTCCCTTTCCTCATGATATTAGTTATTCCCATGAATATGAGATTAACCAAATTTATTTATTTATTTTGAAAAAATATTTTTATTTATTTTTTATCTAGTAAAATTAATAATAATAAAATAATAATATTATTATTATTAATATAAAAAAAATAATAATAAATACTAGTAATAATAATATTAATAATATTCTTAAGTAATAACATTAAAATAATATTAATATTAATATTAATTAATTAATAATAATAGTAGTAATATTCTAACTAATAATAATAATAATAATTATTATTATTATTAAATAGTATTAATAATATTTCTAAATATTAATACTAATTATTATTATTATTATTATTATTATTATTATTATTATTATTATTATTACTACGATAATAATAACATAAATTATAAAATCATAATTATTTTATTTGTTTTATTTCATTCATATTCGTTTATTCCTTGTACATACCAGCCATAGGAATCACATATTTCATTTCATTTCATTCCATTCCTATCATCATTCCATTCAAAAGTCCATTCCATTCCTATTCAATTTCATTCATGCGTACCAGCCGTCACCTTAGGGTTGTTTGTCTAAGCTTATTTTAGAGATATACGAATTAAGATGTTTCAAGAGATAATATCTCAAGAAATTATAAGTTGTTAAAGTGTTTGGATAATTGATCATTTAAACTAGAGAAATAATCGTGAGTTATAGAGAGAAAATCATAGTTAGAGATAAAATTGACGAGAGTTGAAGTTGGTTGTATATGTAAAAGATATGAACTATAATAAGATTATTTGGTAAATTAATGATTGTTTATAAGTTTATGAAAAAATAAGTAGGGATTGAATAACTTATTTTTAGGGGAGCTTATAAGTTGTTGGAGCTTATTTTCACAGCTTGTTTATAAGTTTATTTTATCAAACACTTTATAGCAGCTTATAAGCTTCTAAATAACTTATAAGTTGTTTTAAAAAGCTTATAAACTCGACCAAACACCCTCTAATTCTTTATGCTGCATCCTTAGAGGTAAATTCTACACTAAAATCGTTATCATAGAATTAACTGATAGATAATAAATTATATTGAAGACCTTCAACATGAGAAACTTTACGAACCTTAACATTCCTAATAAGTAAAGTGCCATATGTTTGATCTACCATTTTGAGTTATCACCAAAGGTTATCCGAGGGCCTCCTTTCTCGATGTAGTTCAAGAGAAGACTTTTGTCACACGTCATGTACTTTGAGCATCCACTATCTAGGTACTAGATAGCCTTCGTTGTATAGTCTCATCTCATTTGTTAGCCCTTAAGTTGTCCCTGCACGACTAAGTATTAGTTACCTATTTTTGGTTGTCCAAACAGGTTAGCAGTTCCATTTGGAATCCAAAATTTTCTTATCAGCCTAAATTATATTTAATTTATAGGTCGAAAATCTAATATAACCCATAGGTTAAGTTTACTATCCTTTTTATTTCATATATTAAGTTGCTATCATTTTTAACCATTTGTATAATTTTATCCTTAAATATAAAAAATCATACTGATTCACACGCACAGATACAATCCTGACGGCCAACCCTCCCTCCCCCTTCCCATCTATTTCCCGACGGCCAACTCCCTCCCTCTCCCTTTTCCCGGCGACCAACCCTTTCTCCCCCTTTCCATCTGTTTCCGATGGTTAATCATCCTCCCTCTGTCTCGCCGACGTTGACCCCTCCTCTTCCTTTTTTTGGTGAACCTTCCTCCTCTTCCTATTCATTTCACACCGCTAATCCGAAAATTACAAAGAAAATTGGTTGGCCGTCGGAAAATTGATTGACTATGGGTTAGTCGCCGGGAAACAGATGGGAAGGGGGAGGGAGGGTTGGTCGTCGAGAAAAGGGAGAGGAAGGGGGTTGACCGCCGGCAGAGGGAAGGGAGGGTTGGCCGCCGGAAAAGGGAGAGGGAGGGGGTTGGCCTCCGACAGAGGGGAGGAAGGGATGGTTGGTCGTGGATTATGGAGGATATTTTTGTAATTGTAATTAAAAATAAATAAAAAGAGTAACATGTTAGTATATGAGTTAAATTAAATAGCAATATTAAGAATTGGGGCAATCTCCCCATTAACACTCATTTATATTTGCACACTCATTTATATTTGCAATACACTTTTACTATTTGCAAGTTTATATATGGGATGCACACAATCGTGTGAAGACATCACAGTGCTCAGGCGCTGTCAGAGTCAAATCCTAGATGTAATTGTGTGCAGGTTTTGTTGTTGGATATTTTCGAGCATTTCAGTGGATCGAGATAAGAGTCAGATAAGAATTTGTGATGTTTCTTTGCTTTGTTGAAGAGGAGTTTGTGACATAAGAAGAACAATTTTTATACTCAGCTTCGTAAAACTAAATATTAAATAAACTTAACAATAAGCATGAAATTAGAGATAATTGAGTAATCTTCTGACTTTGTTTACAAAATCATCACTTTGTTTGCAAAATAACTGTCTTCTTCCACCTCAATCTTTCAGCGTTTTAGGATTTCTAATGTTCCATTTATTTGGGACTTGACGGCAGGGGTGTTCAAACGATTTTCGGTTAGAATCGGAATCGAACCAGAACCGACCTATTTTGGTTAATCCAAAACCGACAATTAGGTCGGTTCCAGAGTTTAAAGAAAATTCGGTTATTAGTTAACCGATAACCGAGCAGTTCAAAATCGATAACCGAATTGTTCGGAACCGAAAACCTTTTTATTTTTAATTATTAATTAATTAATTAAAATTCTGAAAATTAATTTCAATTATTACTTTATTAATTATTTTAATTATTTGTTAGATATTTTATTTATTTTTAATAAGTCTCAGTTATTTTAATTATTATTTTATTTATTTATTAATTTTAATTCGATTTTTTGATTAATCGAAAACCACAACATCGGAACCTATCGATTTTCAGTTAGCCGAAAATTTAAAACAATTCGTTTTGGTTCCACTTTTTTGAAAAAATTCGATTCGATTAACTGAAACCGAATCGTTTACCTAGGGGTGTGCATACGACCGACCGACCGAAATTTTTAAAACCGAAAACTGAACCGAAAAATATTTTTTGAACCGAACAGAACCGATTTATAATTTCGGACCGATCGAAAATCGAACCGAAAAAATCGATCGGTTTCGGTCGGACCGAAAAACCGACCGAAACATATATTATATATTTTTTAAATAAACATATTTTAATCCTAATTATTTAATTAAAATATTAATTAATTATTATTAAAAATATATAAATATATAAAAATAATATTTTCGGTTCGGTTACCGCGAACCTAAAATAGAAAACCGAAAACCGAACCGAAAACCGATTTTAATTAAAAATTTGAACCGAACCGAAAATCGACTTTTTCAAAAACCGAACCGAACCGACCGAAACCGATCGGTTCGGTTGGTTTTTTCGATTTGGTTCGTGCACACCCCTACGTTTACCCCGCCTACTTGACGGCCTGTTGGATCTTGTTACATGTAAGGGCAATAAATGTTTCCTTTTTTGGACAATTTATACATTTTTGCACCGAAATTTATGTTAAGGTTATATTTGTGTTTGCAGTAAACATGAAGGCCATATTTTTATTCCTTTTCAACATTCCATGAGATAGTTAGAACTTGCTCTCATGTATGCATGCACTATGCATCAGATTTTATACTAATCTTCTTTCGCATTGCAATTAGGATGACAATAGATCTTGAACTAGATCCACATTCGTAGATTCACATCCGTTTTTTAGAATCTAGGTCTTCAAAAAATAGGATTCTATGGATACAAGATGGATCATCCCTTCAAAATTTGGATCCGAATATGGATCTTGATTTTAAGATTCATGTGTAGTCTAGGTTTGACCCGTGAATTCATTTGCATTATTATTATTATTATTATTATTATTATTATTATTATTATTATTATTATTATTATTATTATTATTATTATTATTATTAACGTGAGAATTGAGAATCACTAAAATTAAGTGTAAACAAAATGAATTCGATATAATAGTTAATGCATCTGCTGGAAAAATTACTGAATCCAAAAATTTAAAAATTTCACTCAGGGTTCGAATCTCATGATAGGCGAAAATTTCATTTTTTTTGGATTGAGTAACTTTTCCAACGGATTCATCAACTTTCACTTCAAATTCATCGTTTTTGGTTTCACGATAAAATGGTTATATATATTATCATTAAATGTATGTTATTATGAATATAGTTGAGTTTATATTTATTTTGAAATATAGAAAAATGAAATGGTTCATTTTAGAAGTGCAAAAATATAGATCCGTGTCTAGATTTGTAGACCCTCGAATTTTATGGATTAGATCGAATCTCAATTTTTTGGACCCAAAGGAAAAAAAAAATCATATCTTAATTTGAATCAAGCAAGATCTGGTTAAGATCCAACCCATTGTCATCCTTAATAGTAATATCAATTAATTGAATTGTAGGGACAAGAGTAAACAAGTGTGGAGTTGTACATTTTGGGGAGTGCTCTTGGGGTAAAAAGTTCTACAAATATTCTGCTTGTGAGGAAATGATATAAAATTTAGCAAAGTGCCTTTGAGAACATAACACAAGTGTAATGCTGAATCATTTATTTTAGATTACTGTTATAAATATAATAAGGACTGTTATTAATTTAATCCCAGACGAACATAACTCTTATTAATTCAAAATAAATTAGTGATCAATCACTTCATGAAGAACCCCACGTAATTATCTCCTTTTGATTCCCATACAAATACGTATATTTCCACAATAAACGAGCTATCAAGTTTCACCTTAATCTTCATATTTTGGGTTATCAAATATTTTGGGCAAGTCCAACTACTATGGAAATGAAATAATCGAAAAAGTCCAAGAAAAAAAAAGATATGATATATTTACAATTCCATTTTTTTTTCTCTTCACAAGTCATCAAATAAATTAAGACTAAAATATCAATTGTAGCGATTAAGATTAAAACATAGTCCTAACATATTTTAGTAAAACAATTATAATATTTTAAATAAATTATGCTGTTAAACATGTAATTTTTTTCTTAAAATTACACCCATCAGGCTTCTCAGCTTTATAGGACTTTGACAATTATTTATGGTTGATTTAGAAAGTGAGTTATTTAATATGGGAATCTCGAATGAATAAAGTATTTCGAAAAAGAAAGTCAGCTTTAGCAAAGATTTAATGATTATATATATATATATATATATATATAGGAACAGGTAGGAAATGAGAATAAATCTGGGTCTTTGATTTGTTGAATCAATGGTTGAGATTTAATTTTGGTTGTGTTACATTTTGTGTTTTGTGTCTTCTGACATTCTTGTCTTACACTAACCCTTCTTGTCTTCGCTTATAATGAAATATGTGTTAAACTAACACGTGCAACACAATAATTTTGATTGTATTCTGTGAATATGAAAGATGTCTTTAGATTCATACTTCTTACACTATAGAATTTTCTCACCATAACTCACATATATATATATATATATATATATATATGTGTGTGTGTGTGTGTGTGGACGTAAAATTACTGTGGCGAAGCTTGTTTCTTCGTTTTCATTTGTTTTGTTAGTAAGTCAATATTGGATTATTTTTATTTATCCATATTGAACAATATTGACTTACTAAATACACCGTAATGTTTACTCCGCGCATCAAGTAGTCATCTAAAGTATTTTTAAATTTAAATAAATTTATAATGATGTGAATGGTGACATGCATATGCTCCTCCCTACTATTACCATTTCAAAATAGCTTTGTACTTATTTGTACCTAATTTTTTTTTAAAGAGTATTAAGAGGGTGTTTGGCTGAGCTTATAAGTTCTTCAAAACAAATTTATAAAAATTTTAGGAGCTTATGCTCATGCAAAGTGTTTGGCAAAATAAAACACTAAACAACATAAAATTTGTGAAAATAAGCTCCAACGAACATATAAGCTCCTTAAAGATAAGTAGTTCAACCCCAACTTATTTTTTCATAAGCTTGCAAGTAACAGTGAATTTATCAAAATAACCTTACTATGATTCGTTATAATCTACATATATAATATCGATTTCACCTCTCATCAATTTTCTCTCTCTAACTCACGATTCTTTCTCTAGCTTATAAGCTAAATTACCCAAACACTTTAACAACTTATAAGCTCTTCAAACATTATGTCTTATAAGCTCTTGAAACATCTTATAAGCTCTTAGAGCTTATAAGCTCTTTAAAATAAGCTTATCCAAACACCCTCTTAGTGTAAACATTAAGGATGTATTTGACCATATCTCCTTCATGGAATCACAAATCACCGTTTTCAATATCGATAACAATTTTAAAATTTAGTAGAGTAACAGTGGGGTTATTACTCACGTTGGTTCAATTAACAATCACATTAAAACAATAAGAAACCATATTTTTCTATTTTATTATATAAAAAGCAACAATAGGCTAATTACTATCTATCAAATCTTAGATAAAGGGAAATAATAAATAATTAATTGCAAAAACATATACGATAATCAAATACACAAAAGAAAAAAAAGGTAAAAAAAAAGGCCCAATCCAATTAAGAACTCTTAGGGCGTTTGGTTTGATTGATAAAATAATCAAATTATATCACATGTTTGATTTGTATGATTAAGTTTGTGATAGATAACTCAGTCTGTGCTCCAATCATCCTTTTGAATGATTATTAATCACTCCAAATTTGGAATGATTATTTAATCTTCTTTCACTCCATAATGTAAAATTCTAAAATTATTGTCACTAAATTTATATTTGGTCATCTTTGCGTTGATCTTTTACATTCTTATCATACCACAGGGTAATTTCGGTGTTATATCATATTTTAATTATAATTCTTCAATTTATCTTACAAAACAATCAATTCATCCGAACACAAGATTAAATAATCCAAATAATCTGAGTATATTTTATTTTATTAATTTTATATATTTCATCCATCAAATCAAACACTCCTCACTTTTCAACAACCATCAATATGCTGATTAAACATTCAAACTGGTTAAGTTGAACAAGCCGCCTTAATCCGATTTTGAAAATATTAATTATTTTAATTACTTCTTGGTCAAATAAAGCATTTACGACATAACAAACCAAATGCAATTAATTATTTGGGTTGTGGACACAGTTTGATGTGACACTGTATTATATTGTGGGCCTAATTATACACTAAGACGAATTAAACAGCATTAATTTGTTTCTTTTGAGGGAGTGATCATGGTCAAAAAGGTCCATCAGTCCATGTTTGAAATAGACTTTAGTTATGTACATTAAGGGATTCCAGAAACATTATTATTTCCTACATCATAGATTATGTTGATCTTCTATTTTGAAAAAATATCTATTTTTTTGTCGGTTAAATACAAAAATTTAAAGATCGCATCACGGTGACTCGAATCCGAGACCTTTAACTTCGGACATTAACCACTATATCACTAGAGAAACTTGATTGGTTCCGGCCAAACATACCCACTTATTTATAAAAAATATTCATGACCCATATTTTTACATTCACTATTCATTAATACATTAATTTATTATCCATAGGGTAAATATCACTTTAAACCCTAAACTATATACATTTTATCAAAAATATCCCGAACTTTAAAAAACATCATTTAAAACCCAAACTATAAACATTTTATCAAAAAAATTCTAAACTTTGAGAAGTATCACTTTAAATCTCAAACTATTAATTTTTTAATAAAAATACCATACATCAATTTTTTCAGCTCCTGGAAATTGGACGAGAAATATCTTCTTCTCTTTCGATGAGCCACATCAAAATTTCGAAGGTAAGAAATGAACGCTGGATATATCCGACGAGCCAATCAGAAGATATCCTCGTCCAATTTTGGGAGCTGAAAAATTGATGTAGGGTATTTATGATTAAAAAAATTAATAGTTTGAGGTTTAAAGTGATACTTCTCAAAGTTTATGATTTTTTTGATAAAATGTTAATAGTTTGGGGTTTAAAATGATATTTTTTAAAGTTCATTATATTTTTGAAAAATTGATATAATTTGAGGTTTAAAGTGATATTTACCCGTATCCATATGACACAACTTTTAATTCCACTATCTATTATCTATTAATTTATTTATTTATTATTTTCACTCACTACGATTTATTAAAACACATTTCATCAAAATCAATGAACCAAAATAGTGGACAGAGAGTATCATATTAACTTTCCGAATAGAAGTTGTGTTTTTTAGCAAAATTTTATTTTTGAATTGATTACTTTGATACAGAGATTTACACTTTAGACCTCGTGAAATTGACTCTTACTGACTATTGACTACACTTGTCGTGGGATGTAGAAACATCTAAAGTCCATTTCGGGTGTAGGGCTGAAATTTATTTTACAAATATTGGAAGAATGGACGCTCACAATCAATTCAATTTCAATCATCGCCTCCATCCAACCAGCATTATCAGTTATCACCCTAACTTCCTTTTGCAATAATATCTTATTTATGAGAAAGTCTGTGGTTGATTCTAGAAGAAGGTTTATGACCTCATGTCTGGTTTGATGGACGATGATAATTAATGTTTGTAAAGGAAATCTCATTCTTTAAGAGCCTCACGTTCGTCTCCATGAAAATATAAGAAGGTAAATTACGGTGACTCAACGATTAAATCAAGAATATCCTTCAATGGAACTAAGCCGATATAAGTACAAATTTTTTATTTCTTTCTTTCTCAATTGATTGGGTGTTTTTTAATCTAAATTTATGAATTCATAAGTGAATCAATCTTGACAAACATTTCAAATTAGTTACGATATTAGTTTAACTATAAAGTGGTAGTACATGAGACTAGCCTAGGTTGATAATAAAAATGGTTTATAGCTATTATGATAAAAAATATTTTTCTAGCCATTTTGGGTGGCAAAAGTCGGAAATGTCGTTGAATGAAATCAAATCGATTTAAGAAGGAGAATCGAGTTATGGAGACAGTAAAAGAACCAGTGGGTCCCCAATGGACATCCTAATCGATTTTTCTCTATTTGTAGCGAAGAAGAAAAAAAGATGATAAATTGTACTATATGTATATCATACTTTACTAAAATATAGTCTTTTGTTTAGCAATAATGGATCAATGAAATAAATAAATATATGAATTATCATAAAAGGGGAAAATGCACTGTTTGTGCACGTATATTAACATTACATGTAATTCATAAAATTGTTTAAATTATTATATGATGTTATTTGAAAAATATCCTTAAAAGAAGAATTGATGGTCTCTTGGGGATCGTATTGATGTAAGAGAGAGGAGGAGAGTAGGGGTGTCTAATCTGTTCGGTTTGGTTAATCGAACCGAATTTCTCCGAAAAAGTGGGCAACCAAATCGAGCTGTTTTAAATTTTCTTGCTAACCGAAAACCGATCGATTCCGTGGTTCGGTTTTCGGTTAATCAAAAACCAATTAAAATTAATTAATAATAAAAACAAATAAAATAATAATAAAACAAATAAAATAATAATTAAAATAAATAAAATAATAATAAAAACTGAAACTTATTTAAAATAGATAAAATATTTAACAATAATTAATAAATTAATAATTAAAATTGATTTTCATAATTTTAATTAATTAATTAGTAATTGAAATAATAATTAAAAATAAAAAGCGGTTTTTGGTTTTCGGTTCCGAACCGTTCGGTTATCGGTTAACCAATAACCAAATTTTTTCAACTCGAACCAAACCGAACCGATAACCAAATTTGTCGGTTTCGGTTCGGTTCCGGTTCTAACCGAAAACCGAAAACCGTTTAGACACCCCTAGAGGAGAGGAGGAGGAGGAGGAGGAGGAGGAGGAGGAGGAGGGGAGAGAAGAAAGAGAATACAATAGTTAAGACAAATTAAATTTTTTTCGTTTAATAAGATTGGATCTTTTACTGATCAGTAAATATCGGGTAATTGACGTTAGTTCAGTACTAATATTAGTTCTGCTAATCAGAGTGGTGCATCAGTTAGCAATCTTATAGACTGCTGAGGTAGTTGGTCAGTTGGACTGATAATTAATGTGTTTGTGGAATGTGATGGTTACGTTTTGCCTTTATTAAAAACCGATGCTGGTATAAAATACTTAGTCAAATATTTGCTTAATCAGTTTCAATTTTCTCCTCTTTATCAAACAAATCCGGATAGTGTATTTTGAAGTATTTTGTGCCGTGTGTGTTGATAATGTTCAGTTCAATAAAATACAAAGTAAAGCGACAATAAAAATAAATAACACTTAGTTTTTACGTGGTTTAGAGAGACAGTTCCTACGCCCACAAACTAACAACATAATCAATCCACTACATGAAATTAAGTCTTGTTTACAACTGCAAGAGTAAACCTAGATACTGAAGTTTACCTTATCACTATCCCGCCTTACTTTGCGTATCTTTCTACGCTTGTTGGTGCTAGGAAACCTCTGACTGCTTACGGGTGCAGTCGACCTAACCTCTTGCTTACATGTGAAAGATAACCAAGCTTTCAGCAACTGATACTTCGTTGCTTACTTGCCCAACTTCGTACATCTGAGCTATGTAACTCTGAAAAGTGGTTTTTGACATGTCAGGATACTCTGTAGAGTCGCTCTAACATGTTGAAAGTCAAACACTCAAGGTTTAAGTATTTTCTTACTTTTTCGGTTGAGTTGACTCTGTATTTCTTCAGTACGTTAACTTCGAGTTCCACAAGTTGGGCCAGCTCCGTGTTTTATTAGTAGGTTGAACTCCATCTTCTATCAGTTTGGTGATTCTGAATCTTTAGTCGACACTTTTGCTTGACGTATAAATATCAATAGCTTCGACTTCTCGATTGTTGGTATGACACTTATTCATTTTGGGGCTTCTTTGTCTTCAGCAGCGTTGAGTCTTCAGTCTTCAGAGTACATGTACTAATACTCCTATCAGCATCGCTGGTTTCAATACTGCTTGAACTTCTTCAGCCTGAGACCTATCCAAGCTGCTAGTTCTTTTGCTGCAACTTGTAAACAAACACGTGTCTCCATAACATGTGAATAACACTAAGTTACATCAACAAGGCGATCATCAATGAGGTTTTGGAATCTAATCAAAATACCAAATTAAGATAGAGTTTTTCCAGTAAGAATTCCACCAACAAATGAAGTCAAATATAAATAACATCATTGATCAAATATAACTGTTATTATGATTATTAGGACATATCAGTAAAAATGAAAGATTAAACTATACCATCGTTTTTTTTAAACGTAAATTATGCCGTTGTTATGCAATTATAACAAATCCTTTTTAGTAAATTGATCTAACTTAATATTCAACTTTTAATTATTGTATGGTGATAAATCTAGTATATGTTAGTATGCAAGATTTATGTAAAACAGTAAAGAACACCAAGGCTTTTACGTGGTTCGATCGTTAATGAGATCTACGTCCACTGGAGGTGATTCCTCAATACTTTCACTATGATTTGATTATAGTGAGTGTAGCTAAAAGCTCTTAGTATTCAACAAGTTGCTAACCCTTCTACCTTCGATCTAACTCCTATTTATACATATCCGAGGGCTCTGGGCGAACCGATCCTCCCATGTAGGGACTCTTAGCATACGTATATAGGCTATTCCTTTTGCCCATAGGGACTCTTAGCCTTAGCGCCATGGGACTCTTAGCCCCGATTAGGGTTTGGAGGTCGCTTGGGGTTTGGGGATGGGCCTTTGGCATAACCGCGTGGGCGCTATTAAAGTCGCCTAGCTTGTTTGGGCTGTCGGTGGGCAGAGTGGTTGGGCCATATCCCATCATAGCCCCCAGAATAGTCGAGTAACGACTATGCCGGGTGAGGTGAAGAATGCGCGTTGCCGGTAGGATGTTGCTCGGTGATGTTGTTCTCGAAGGTTTCTCGATCTCTTTGGTGTCGATTTGATCGGTTCGCTGGATTCGAACCGAGGTAGACGGTTTGGCGTTACGGGCATCGCCGCTTGTTGGGGACCGAGCTGAGTCGCCATCGTTTGACAAAGATGTCTTTGGAAATCAAGTCCGACCTGAGATAGCGACCAGATATAGGTTACACCGAGGTCCGATCTGGAGCGGTACCGAGGTCCGACCGAGTGGCAGATCTGGATAGAGGTATCATGCTGGATGATACCGAGGTCCGTCCTAAGTGACACCGCTCTTCTAGGGATGCCGAGGGTGTGGCTGCGCGTCGACTTCGGAGGGCGCCGAGGTCCGAGATGGATGGAGATGTTCTTGTAGGGCGATGTCCGCTTGGCGGACGTCGAGTCCGACCTAGTCGTCACGAGTTAGATGGCGATGTCCGTCGGGAGGATGCCGAAGTCCGAACAAGCGATCGCCATTACGGAGGTCGACGCCTATCCCGAAGATGCCGAGGTCCGACTCAGTAGCATCGTCCTTATGGAGGATGCCGAGGGTGTGACCGCGGGCGCCGCTTCAGGGGATCCGAGGCCCGAGTGATGATTGCTCGGTCGGGCGGCGGTCTATCTTACCCTAGAGTCGTCATACGCGCAGACGGTAGTTGAGCGTTCAAATCACGTCTTGGCGTCGACTCCACGTCAAATTGTGGATAGGCACGTGTGAAGTTGAAGCGGCGGTTTTAGCGCCATTTATCCTATAAATAGCCCAAATAAGGCAACTGCTCACTTTCTTCTTCCACACTTTGTTTCGAGATAACACTTTCGGGATTTTCCGCTTTTCCAAACTTGTTGAGGAAGCGGATATCTCATTGAAAAGTAAGTATGTACTTGATAACTCTTGTAAAAGAGTTATTATAGTCCTTTTAATGATAAAAGCACCGGTTGTTGTATGTTACTTTCGTCACTGTTTGTCCTTGTCTTGCTTGTGTTTCTCTTGTTTGCGTGTGTTTGTGTGAAGGATTGAGTCGATGAAAATAAAAGGGTTTTAGTTGTTTCGGCGTTATTTATATAATTATAGCATGTTCGGGAAGAGCGGCGGCAAGACGAGGCCGAACTCGTGAGCGAGCTTGACTTGATGTAAGAGGAAGGATCGAGCAGTGATCTTTGAAATATGCGGGACGGTCGGGCTACTAAGACAAAGTCAGCGCGGGAAAAGTGGCCTTGAGCTCAAAATTGCCGAGCTTGTAAGTGGAACCAAACTCCGGGAGAAAGAGAGGCAGGCCGAGCTCGCATCCTTCCGAGCTCAAAGATTGAAAAGTTCACAAGTATGAAGGCGACCTCGAGGTCGGGCTCGGGCGTGGTCTTGCGAGCTCGTGGCGAAGAGGTCGAGCTCGAACGTGAGCTCGGGCGAAGAGCGTGAGCTCGGGCGAAGTGCGTGAACTCGAAGCGAAGTGTTCGAACTCATCAATGAGATTGAAAGTGGGCGAGCTCGTGGCGCAATCGAGCTCATGACTGGAGTCCACTCGCAAGTATGGATGAGCTCGTGTTGAAAAGTAAGGTCGGACTCACCGGCAAAGTAAAGCCGTGGCGAGCCGAGCTCGGTAAGCGAAATCGAGCCGTGCTTACGGGAAGGAAGCGAAGTAGCATGGAAAGTCTGGGTTAATTCTCGAAGAAGAAATCAGCGGGACCACGGCCACGTGGCAGGCGGCTACAGCAGCTGAAAAGAGACACGCGCTCTGCATCTGGCAGAGCTAACTGAAAAAGAAAAAGGATCAGGGAACGAAGGCGGTGCAGTGCACGCCCTGCACCTCAAAAAGCGCGTGAGGTTGTTGTGGAGGTTTTATTAAAGGGAGTTGGCAACAAGCGTAAAAGGGGATTATTCTGGATATCGACATTTTGGAGAGTTGCAGAGGATAGAGAACATCTGGAGTAAGGAAGAAGGTGCGAATTCTTGGAGAGGAAGTCATCGGAAGAGACGACGATCCAAGAGCTACCACACGATTCCGATAACTAATTCTTTATCTTTTCTTAAACCTTGTTAATCTGTTATGGTCGTTGCTTATTTCTATGTTGTTAAACAAACTCGCTATGAGCTAAACCTTTATGACTTGATTTTTGAGAAACCCATGCTCGGCGTGACGAAAGCGATCTCACGCTTGTCTTGCTAAACCACTATTGTTTTATTGGGATTGTTTTTATCTCACTTGTGATTGATCACCATTAGTCGGATCGTAGTTCTATAATTCTTTGGGAAGTTGTTATAGAATGGAAAACAATAGAGCTGACGTAAGAACATGATTTTAATGTTATGTGTGTGAATAGCATAGGAATATGCATTTACCTTGCGTGGCAAATATGAATGGATTAGTAATGATATTCTAAGAGCAGTTCGATATAGGAATATATGGACTGGATCTATAGAATATAATCTTAGATTTGGAAAAATACTAAGAATCAAAGAAGTTCATGTCATAGTGAGAATGCAAGATAATCTTTGTGCAATAGTTAGAAAAGAGCATGGGTGGAATCGGGAAATCAAGTACTGCTTTCACCTTGATAACGGTAATCCCCTCGTTGTCTATGTCACTGTCCACTTCGCCGTGCCGAAGTCGTTTTAATTTCAGTTCGCTAGTGTTATATTCTAGTTCGTACCAGTTCGTCCATCTCCCCTTATTTTGCAAAATTACAATCTACGTGATTTAAAAGTGCATTCCCTGTGGATTCGATCTCGGAATACTTCCGTGTATTACTTGTTGATTACGTGCACTTGCGTATAGTATTTTCACATCAAAGAAATTTCAACCAACAAGTTTTTGGCGCCGTTGCCGGGGAACTGCCAATTATAAATTACGTGGAGATTGCAATTTTGTGTTTCTTTGTAATACGTGACTCACTCTGGTCATTACCTTTTGTGTGAACAGGGGTTCTGGGATTGTGGTTTATGCGCAAGGCAAAAGCGCAAGTGACCCACCAGTTAGATCCAGAGATTGAACGCACCTTTCGTAGAGAAAGGCGCCAGCAACGAGTTCGCAGAGCGCAAGCCAGGATGGCCGCACCAGGAGGAGAGGCACACAATGGCGGAAATGCCATTGTCATCGCTGATGATCGGGAAAGGGGTATACGTGACTACGCTAACCCCAGATTTAACGAGCTGAATCCGGGAATTACAAGACCCGAGTGCAAGCGAACCGATTCGAATCGAAGCGGTCATGTTTCGGATGTTCCAAGCAAGGGGCAATTTAGTGGTCAAGCCACGGAGGATCCACATCTCTACCTTCGATCATTTCTGGAGGTCAGCGACTCATTTAAGTTACCGGGTGTTCCAGCCGAAGCGCTGAGACTTCGGTTATTCCCTTTTTCGCTACGAGATCGTGCAAAAGCATGGCTGAACGGTCTTCCATCAAATTCTATCACCTCTGGAGCGAGCTCGTGAAATTTTTTGATGAAGTACTTCCGCCCACCAAGAACGCAAGATTCGAAATGACATCATGTCATTTCGGTGAGAATAACGAAGAGTCGGTGTGCGAAGCTTGGGGCGATATAAGGAAATGCTACGAAAATGTCCTCATCACGGCATTCGCATCGCATTCAACCTGAGACCTTCTACAATGGTCTCGATGCGTCAACACGTTTGGTGCTTGATGCCTCGCAAATGGAGCTATTCTTTCAAGTCATACAACGAAGCATACGATATCTTGGAAAGAATCGCGGATAACAATTGCCAATGGTCAAATTCTCGTGCGCCAATAGGAAAGAAATCGATTATTGGTGTGTTGGAGGTTGATGCCACGACGGCATTAACAGCCAGTAGCACCATGAGTAACATGTTAAAAGGATTGCAAGTACCTAATCGGTGGGCAAAAGCGAGTAGTCCGATGGTCGCACCTACCATGCAAGTAAGCGAGGTGTCGTGCGTATATTGTGGAGAAGGGCATACCTTCGAGAGTTGCCCGTCAAACCCAAATCGATCTATTATCCGGGAAATCGAAATGGACGGAGGAACAACCCTTATTCACAAACGTATAATCCGGGTGGCGACAACATCCTAATTTCTCATGGGGAGGCGGGTCCGGATCAAGCAAAGGTGGAAATTTTGAGAAACCACATATCCACAAAATTACCAACCAAAGCGACAACAAGCCCCCACGTACCCCAAGACTATTGAAACCTTGATGAAGGAATACATGGCTAAAACAGATCTTTGAATCTGAGGCAATCCACTTCACTTGAATTTGGAAGTTCGGATCGGACAATTAGCCATGAGATTAAAACCGACCTCTTGAAATTTGCCAGTGACACGGAGAATCCACGAAAAGATAAAGAATGTGGTCGAGGCTGTCACGTTACGTGGAAGCGATCACGAACCGGGCTGCTCGGACCGAGAAGAAAAGGTGAGTCCTCGACAAGTAACAACCGGTCGCTACCACGGAAAATCCGCGGTCTCGAATGCCGAGGTGCTGCGGCTGACAAATCCGTTACCAAACCTTACGCACGAAGTGGTGTATCGTCCACCACCTCCTTTTCGAAAGGTTGAAGAAGAAGCGGCGGATACCGGTTTGAAGATTCCTTGATGTTCTGAAGCAATTACATATCAACATCCCTTTGGTAGAGGTGTTGGAACAAATGCCGAACTATGTGAAGTTCTTGAAGGACATCCTGACTAAGAAGAGACGGTTGGGCGAGTTTGAAGCAGTGGTAATCGATCGAAAGTAGTAGTACGATGCTAAAGAGCAAGCTCCCTCCGAAGTTGAAAGATCCAGGGAGCTTTACAATTCCATGCTCGATTGGAGGACGCGACGTCGGTCGTGCATTATGTGACCTCGGAGCAAGCATAAATTTGATGCCGCTCTCAATATTTAAAAAGCTCGGGATAGGAGAAGCAAGGCCCACAACGGTGACCTTACAATTGGCGGACCGATCTATGGCTCATCCTGAGGGAAAATCGAGGATGTATTAGTAAAAGTGGACACATTCATCTTTCCGGCGGACTTCATTATCTTGGATTATGAAGCAGATCACGAGGTGCCAATCATTTTGGGACGTCCGTTTCTGGCAACTGGAAGAACTCTAATTGATGTTCAGAAGGGTGAGCTCACCATGAGGGTAAATGATCAGAAGGTTACCTTCAATGTTTTCAATGCTATGAAGTATCCGGACGAAGTGGAGGAATGCTCGTAATCCGAGTCATGGAGCGGTCGTCATGGATACAATCTGAGATCGCACCTCGCAGATTCGGAGTTAATGGCGGCCTAAGCTATGCGAACTCTTAGAGTTGGAGAAAGGCGAGTTGTGTGACATCTCTCCAAAGAAAAATGTCAGTTTCACTTGCCCGGCCGAATTCCGGAGTCGCTGGAGCTCGCCGATAGGGTAACTCAGGCACCCAAACCATCAATCGACGAACCTCCAGTGTTAATCTTAAAGACTTTGCGAACCATCTCAAATATGCATATCCGGGCGAGGAGAAACCTCCCGTAATTATCTCCGCTATTCTCAAGCCCGATCGGGAAGAAGCTTTGCTACTGGTATTGCGAAAATACAAGCGAGCTATTGGATGGTCAATTCTTGATATCTGAGGATCGGCCGATCTGCATGCATAAAATATTCTTTGGAAGATTGCCACAAGACTTCCATAGAGCATCGGCGACGTCTCAATCCAAATATGAAAGAGGTACTAAAGAAAGAAGTAATTAAATGGTGGATGCGGAATCATATATACAATTTCGGATAGCTCGTGGGTGAGCCAGTTCGATGTGTTCCTAAAAGGGCGAGTCACGGTGGTTTCAAGCGATCGGCGAGGCCCGATCCCAACGCGGGTGATAACAGGATGGCGTGTCTGTGTTGACTACAGAAAGCTAAACACAGCAACCAGGAAAGATCATTTCCCTCTACCATTCATGGATCAGATGCTGGATAAACTAGCCGGTAAGGAGTTCTTTTGCTTCCTCGATGGTTATTCTGGTTATCACCAAATTGCCATTGCGCCCAATGATCAACACAAAACCACCTTCACTTGTCCTTATGGCACTTTCGCATTTAGAAGAATGCCATTTGGGCTCTGTAATGCTCCTGCAACATTCCAGCGTTGCATGATGGCCATATTCTCGGATATGGTGGAGAAATCGATGAAATCTTCATGGATGACTTCTCCGTCTTGGAGACACCTATGGGATATGCCTAAGTAATTTGGGAAAGTTACGAGCGTTGAAGCAACCCACTTGGTTTTAAATCGGGAAAAGTGCCACTCATGGTGCGAGGGCATCGTTTTAGGTCACCACATATCGAAGAGGGATCGAAGTGGACAAAGCAAAGATCGAAGTAATAGATAAACTTCCACCTCCCTCTTGTAAAAGGTGTGCGAAGCTTCTTGGGACATGCATGGTTCTCTGAAGGTTTATAAAGTTTCTCAAAGATAGCTAAGCCACTATGTGCCTTCTTTGGAGCAAAACCGCCAGATTCGACTTCACTCACGAGTGTTTTAAGGCATTTGAAGTCTTGAAGCGAGCTCTTGTAACAGACTCAGGTAATTGTTGGGCGGGTGGACATCGCCTTCGGTGATGTGCGATGCAAGTGATTTTCTTTGTAGGGGCCGTCTTTGGGCCAGCGCAGGAGAAAGATATTCCACTCGATCTACTATGCAAGTAAAACCCTGGTGGAAGCCCAGATAAATTATACCACGACAGAAAAGGAGCTGCTTGCTGTAGTTTTTGCCTGTGAAAAGTTCCGAGCCTACCTCGTAGGAACAAAAGTGATAATCTACACAGATCATGCAGCTATCAGGTATCTTGTCGCGAAGAAAGATGCGAAGCCACGGTTAATTCGGTGGATATTGCTCCTGCAAGAATTTGATCTGGAAATAAGAGACAGGAAAGGAACAAAAATCAGTGGCGGATCATTTGTCTCGATTACAAAGATCGGAATGAGAATCAACTCAAGCCCGGATTCGTGACATGTTCCCGGATGAGCAACTAATGAGCATGCATCACAAAGATGCAGTACGCCATGGTATGCAGATTTTGTCAATTTTCTGGTATGTGGAATGCTACACCCTGAGTTCTCGTCCCATCAAAAGAAAAGATTCTTTGCCGAGGTCAAACATTACTTCTGGGACGAGCCCTTCTTATATAAGCGCTGTGCTGATGGATTAATGAGTACCGTGTTCCGCATGAAGAAGTGGAATCAGTGCGGAAGGATGCCGTGCCACTCCATATGGTGGTCATTTTATGGGCAAAGGACGGCTAAGGTGCTTGATCGGGTTATTTTGGCCGACCTTGTTTAAGGATGCACATGCTTTTGTGCAAAGATGTGATCGATGCCGGTGAGTTGGAAACATATCCTCTCGAAATGAGATGCCAATGAATTTCATTCGAAATTGAACTCTTGATGTATGGGGCCTCGACTTCATGGGTCCTTTCCCACCCTCGTTCGGAAACCTTTACATATTGGTGGCGGTTGATTACGTGTCCAAATGGGTGGAAGGTAGCAAGTACCACGAATGATGCAAAAGTGGTGATCAAGTTCTTGCAAAAGAACATTTTCACACGGTTTGGTACTCCTCGTGCGATCATTAGTGACGAGGGCACACTTTGTCAACAAGGCGATGAGTTACGTACTAGCGAAATACAATGTTCGCCATAAGATCACCACAAGATACCATCCGTGAGACAGATGGTCAAGCGGAGCTTCCAACAGAGATTAAGGGTATACTAGAAAAGGTAGTGAATCCGGGCGTAAGGATTGGTCCACGCGATTGGATGATGCGGTATGGACTCTGAGCGACTTTCAAAACACCATTAGGGATGTCACCCTATCGCTTGGTATATGGAAAAGCCTGTCACCTCCCACTGGAGCTGGAGCACCGAGCCTATTGGGCAATTAAGAAACTAAACTTTGATCATCCAGCTGCTGGAGAAGCTCGACTGTTGCAACTAAGTGAAATGGATGAATTCCGTTGGTCCGCCTATGAAAATGCTAAGTTGTACAAAGAGAGAACTAAAAGATGGCTTGATAACAACATCTTGCGCCGGAGTTCTTGCCGGTCGGCAGGTGTTCTTGTTCAACTCGTGTTGAGGTTATTCCAGGAAACTAAAATCAAGATGGTGCAGGGCCTTTACAATTCTTCATGTAGCCCCCATGGTGCTATAACACTTCAAGAAGGAAGTCGGTCGTGAATTCGGTCGATGGGCGTGGCGTCAAGCATTATTATGGGGGCGAGGTCGGTCGCGAGAAGACCTCTACCACTTTGAAAGATACCTGACCTCGTGTACCATGGGTCGCCATGGTGATCAGGCGCCTGGCGACCTGATTGTACATATTTGTTTTATTCCGCCTTCCTTGTTTGTTTTGGGTTTTAAATAAATTGCTATAACATGATTAAAAGAAACTAGGTTGTTTTGGTAAATTGATATCTTGATGTTTGGATTGCGGTAGTGGTATGAAAGATATTACGAGCACCGTGCTTATATGTGCTCAAAAGAGGATTTGCAATAGAAGATAAAAGGGAAATTTTAGCGGGAATAGTGGTCCGAAAGTGCGGAATTAATTCTTAGCTATTTGGGTTAAAAAGCAGTCCATATTCTTCGCTATATCCCACAACTACTCAACTTCCTTTGCTCTTCCTTTGTCGCTACATTGCTCTTACTACCCACGTCATCTCCCAAAATCCTCATAGCGATCTCACCTCTCATCGATTCTCTCCTGAAATTTTCTTGCAACCATGGTCAATCTCCTGAGCGAGCCGGGAAGTTGTGAAGGTCCCAAATTATGAACCAAACACGCCTTCATCGTATCGCATCGAAGAATTATCACCAAGAACCTCCCCGAATCGTCACTGCCTATTTCGCGTTCCTCAATCTTGGCCGACACCGCACCGCCTCATCAAAAGGAAAGTTAGCGAGAGGAGAAGGGAAAAACTTAGGTTCTTAAGAAATCGAACTCGAGGTCGCTTCCGCCTAAGAAAGCAAGGTAGCTACACCTCCAAATCTAAGGCGGTCAATCTATTCGTAACATTCCTAAGTTTAAATGCGCCAAAGGTTTTGAACGATTTCGGCGTCTAAAATTAAGAGCATTGTGGATGGAGAAGGGTTTCAAGCGAATAAGGAAACTCCTATGTTAGTCGTGGAGTGACTTCTCTAAGCGGATGGGCCGAGTTCACGGTGATTCCGCCGCCACGGTTCTGACCACAGTGAAAGAATTTTATGCTAATATCACTCTCCGGCGGACGAGGAGGAGTATCGGCCGTGGTCGAGGGAGTAAGTTTAATCCTATCTCTGAAACAATCAATGAGTTGTATAGTCCGGATAACACCGTGGATGATGAGTATTCGGCAATGTTAAGAGAGCCCTCGGGTGATGACCTCGATGACGCATTAAGCTCTTGACGGTAGAAGGAACAAAATGGGTCAGATATCTACTGCAGGACATCGATCCGTTAAGGCGTCGACATTAAAATTCAAAGCCCATGTGGCTCCATTTCATTAAGAGTCGCATCCCGCCCACTACCTATGACTCTTGATGTCGAGGAATGGATCTTGCTCTGCCAGCATTTTCACGGGAGATCGGTTAATGTAGGCGGGCTAATTTGGCGTGAGGTGGAGCGTGCGGAAGAAGAATAATGGAAGGTTATTTTTCCTTCCACGATATCGGCCTATGCATAAGAGCTGGAGTCCCCTATGATGACAATGAAGACCGCCCAACGGAGAAAGCTTTCATAGACATCAAGGCCTCGACGTATCGTCGTGTTCGTGGCCCCGACGACTTCTCAATGCCCACAAAGATCATCCGCCGCCTGCCGAGCCATCTCGCCCGGTCAAGAGCTCGCTTATCCAACAATGATGTACATCTTGAGATGTCTCGATGCAAGTCAACATCTTTATCTGCGTTCACCGTTGCGAAGATGACATCAAGCGATTACGGGTATCTTTGCCGCAATGGGGACCGTGCGTTAAGGGATTTCTTGGGATCGTCATCTTACGGACGGACGCCCGTCTTTACGGATTTCCCAAAACGGTTGTTCACTCCATGGCCAATCCTGCGAGACCTTGATGAGGACTTCAGGCGTGCCAAGAGAAGCGGCGAGTTCGGTGCATACCCACGCCGCAAAGAAGCGCCCCACTGGAGCTCGGTCGAATGAGCCCGCATCTGCCGCCGCCGATGAGGAAGTCCTTCACGACGACTTCACTGCTCCCGCCTCCCTCGCCTTGGGTCATCCGATGCATAGGCTGTGGCGTATCTCTCAACTCAATCCTTGGTTTTGTTTTGTTCTCGTTGTTTTTTGTCTTTTGTTTGTTTGTTGTTTGTGTTGTGCGTCCTTGTTGAAATTTGTTGTGATGTTTATAATGACAACGTGGTGATGCCAGTTAGCAAAGGAACCGCTTAATGATGATGTTTTCTTATTTTGTTTTGAAAAAGGAAATCGTCTTGACTCGTTGTTTATCTAAGTTTGACCACTTATTTGTGTAAGGCACCTCGATGGTTTGGGTATTTGCATATTAGCTTTTATAAGAGTTAACCATTGCATAAGTAATCCTTAGTTGACCTACATTCTTGTCGAGTGCCTATCTTCCATTTTGATTGGAAGTTCCCTTGAACAATTTACATGAGTATGTTAATATGGATAGGATGTAGGCCGTCTTTTGAATCGTTTGTGCCTTTCTTCGCCCACCGTATTTCATGATTTCCTGAGTCCCCTTGAGCTTCTGACCTTTTCTTTTGATCGCCCATATAAAATTCCTGTCTCCTCTATATATGTATCCATGATTCCCTTGACCTCGGCGCAATTACTTAGAGTTCACCTTATCACCGTATCTTACAAAGTAATCAATCTCCATTTTTTGTTATAATGTTCCAACATTGGGGACAATGTTGAGTTTTAAGTTTGGGGTGGAGGGTAACCTCTTAAGGATAAGGGACAATGTTATAATAGCGTTTCTTGTTTTACGCTAATCAAAAAAAAAAAAAAAAAAAGGGAAAGAGTCTTGAGATTTTGTTTATGAGGCGAAAAGGAATTAACCAAGAAAAGGGAATGTCTCTATAGGAAAGAAGAAGGTAGTTATAAAGCATGTTGAAAGAGGAAAGAGTAAGGATGCCGGGTGTTTGCGAGCTACATTATCCCAAATAATCCTACCACACCCGAGCCCAACGTTATAAGCTTTATAAAGACCTCTTGATTCATTATTGATATCACTCATGTTAAGCAAAGGGGATGACTAAATTGAATTTGTGGAGACACAGGTGCACTTGATAATCAAGATATGGTCATATTAAGGAGAACCAAGCATGGGAAGATTCATGTAAATGCTAATGCGCTTTGTACACATTAATAATTGTAGTGTGATACTCTTACAAAATGAGGTGAGTAATTAGATTTACAACGAGAAGGAATGAATGATTCTTGTGTTTTGAAAATTTTGGTGAAAGCAGATTCTTAGTTGATTAAGCTATCACCTCATTTGTTGTTATGAGCATATGTTTGTGTTACTGCTTGTTTTGTATCTTGTGGTAGAGCATCACCGAGGACGAGTAATGAACTAAGTTTGGGGTGTGATAACTATTGTAAAGAGTTATTATAGGTCCTTTTAATGATAAAAGCATCGGTTGTTGTATGTTACGCTTTCCGTTTGTCCTTGTCTTGCTTGTGTTTCTCTTGTTTGCGTGTGTTTGTGTGAAGGATTGAGTCCGATGAAAATAAAGGGTTTTAGTTGTTTCGGCGTTATTTATATAATTATAGCATGTTCCAGGAAGAGCGGCAACAAGACGAGGCCGAACTCGTGAGCGAGCTTGACTTCATGTAAGAGGAAGGGCTGAGCGAGTAATCTTTGAAATATGTGACGGGGTCGGAGCTACTAAGACGAAGTCAACGCCCGGAAAAGTGGCGCCCGAGCTCAAAATTGCCGAGCTTGTAAGTGGAACCAAACTCAGGGAGAAAGAGAGTAGGGCCGAGCTCGCATCCTTCCGAGCTCAAAGATTGAAAAGTTCACAAGTATGAAGGCGACCTCGAGGTCGGGCTTGGGCGTGGTCGCGAGCTCGTGGCGAAGAGGTCGAGCTCGAACGTGAGCTCGAAAGCGAGCGTGAGCTCGAAGCGGCGCGTGAGCTCGAGCGGTGTTCGAACTCCTCGAAGATTGAAAGTGGGCGAGTCAGTGGCGGTCGAGCTCATGACCAAGTCCACCGCAAGTATGGATGAGCTCGTGTTCGAAAGTAAGGTCGGACTCACCGGCAAAGTAAAGCCCGTGGCGAGCCGAGCTCGAGTAAGCGAAATCGAGCCGTGCTTTCGGGAAGGCAAGTAGCATGGAAAGTCCGGGTTAATTCTCGAAGAAAAATCACGGGACCACGGCCACGTGGCGACAAAGAAATTGAAAGAGACACGCTACGCATCCGGCGAGCTAATCGAAAAGAAAAGGATCAGGGAACGAAGGCGCTGGCAGGTGCACAGTCTGTACCTCTGAAAAAGCGCATGAGGTTGTTGTGGAGGTTATTATTAAAAGGGAGTTGGCAACAAGCAGAAAAAGGGGATTATTCTGGATATCGACATTTTGGAGAGTTGCAGAGGATAGAGAACATCTGGAGTAAGGAAGAAGGTGCGAATTCTTGGAGAGGAAGTCATCGGAAGAGACGACGATCCAAGAGCTTGCACACCATTCCGATAACTAATTTCTTTATCTTTTCTTAAACCTTGTTAATCTTATGGTACATTGCTTATTTCTATGTTGTTAAACGTACTCGCTATGAGCTAAACCTTTACGACTTGATTTTTGAGAAACCCATGCTCGTGATTTGCGCAGTGATCACGCTTGTCTTGCTAAACCACTATTGTTTTATTGGTATTGTTTTTATCTCACTTGTGATTGATCACCATTAGTCAGATCGTAGTTCTATAATTGCTGGGAAGTTGTTATAGAATGGAAAACAATAGAGCGACGTAAGAACATGATTTTAATGTTATGTGTGTGAATAGCATAGGAATATGCATTTACCTTGCGTGGCAAATATGAATGGATTAGTAATGATATTCTAAGAGCAGTTCGATATAGGAATATATGGACTGGATCTATAGAATATAATCTTAGATTTGGAAAAATACTAAGAATCAAAGAAGTTCATGTCATAGTGAGAATGCAAGATAATGCTGTAGCAATAGTTAGAAAAGAGCATGGGTGGAATCGAGAAATCAAGTCTGTTTCTCTACCTTGATAACGGTAATCCCTCGTTGTCTATGTCGTCATCCCCACTTTGCCGTGTCAAGTCGTTTTAATTCGGTTCGCTAGTGTTATATTCTAGTTCGTACCGGTTAGCCCATCTCCTTATTTTGCAAAATTACAATCTATGTGATTTAAAAGTGCATTCCTGTGGATTCGATCTCGGAATACTTAGTGTATTACTTGTTGATTACGTGCACTTGCGTATAGTATTTTCACATCAAAGAAATATCAACCAACAAGATTTTCATCTTCTTCTTCGCCTTCTCGCTCGAATGTTGCGGGTCCGCCTCGCTCTCGGTCGTCCGTCTTCCTCCCCGATAGTGCCACCGATATTAAGGATTATATGTGCTATAACCTTCTGGGTAGGTCGATAGGAATTAGTGCTAGGTCCCGCCGTATCATCGGTGTGGGATGGACACGGGGTGGGTTCGAGAAAAGTCGAGTTTGAGGACGGAGGATCTTTTTGGAATGTTGAAGGAATACCAATCCCGGAGGAGGCGTGGTGGTGCCCGCCGCGACCTGATGATAGGGCTATGGCCCCTCCGGAGGGCTTTATTACCGTATCGTAGATGCCTGAGGCGGGCTTAGGTTTCCGCCCCAATTTTCCTTAGCATCCGGGAATATTTTCGATCCCCATATGTCAACCCACCTCGAACTCCGTTAGGTCGGTGGTGGGGCTAGGGCTCTTTGCTATGGCATTCTTGGGGTTCTCGCCGAGGTCTTGATCGCTTTTTTAGTGTCAAGACCATAGGAGGAGTGTACTATCTGTCTCCTCGGCTGAAATTTAAGGTAGCGGCCCCCTCTAAGGTGTCCCATTGGCATAATAGGCATTTCTTCTTGCGGGCTGATGGGCATCCGAGGTATGAGTGGGGCCTCGGCAAGATGATGGACATGAAAGTCAAGCCCCTGGGCTACATGGAGAAAGAGCTCAACGACCTCTGTGAGATACTATCATTAATTTCACCGAGGATGACTTGAACAACGCCGGCCGGCGTTTATAGGTTAGGCGTCGAATGGGGTCTCGATCGGGGTGAGGGCATCCCCATATATTGTTATTATTTATATATATCGCTCGTATGTCCGACCTCGTTGTGTTGAACAAGAATTTACCTTTGTTGCGAGGCTCGATCACGAGAAGAAGACAGGCGCGGCCTCGTCATCATCTCCGCCAGCGCCACCAAAAAGAAGCCGAGGACCGAGCTCGCTCCGCCGCTCGAGGTCGTGGATGACTGACCAGTGGTGATCGGCCCGCCACCGACGCCGAGTCCGGCCGTGGGAGGAACTCGCACCGTATCACGTTTGAGTCTTGACCTCAAACCTCCTATGTCCTTCCCCAGTATAAGCCACGCCATATTCCTTATACTTTTGTGTTTATGTGGTCTTGTGTGGGTATGCGGGATGTGGCGTCGGTTTGCGGTGCCGCACCGCAGTCGGGTTCTTGGTGGAGAGTGCTCCGATGCGAGGCACTGAGGAGGGAGGCGGCATTGCCGAGTCTATCTTGGCTACCGCGAGGCGGAGGCGGAGATCGCGAGGCAGCTGGAGGCCGCTATTAAGAAGAGACCGGACCGCGTGTGCCCACGCCGAGGTGGAGGTGCCGCGAGGCGGCCGAGGCAGAGAAGAAACTCGCCGAGACGACGAGTGCCTTGGCAAGCGAGGCGGGGACCGATCTTGAAGGCCTTCGCCCGCAAGCTCATTGAGTCCGAGACCTTCTCCTCCTTCATCTCCGATCCGCCGCGGTACTCGGGCCTCGGTGATATCCTCCCACTGGAGGGTTGGCGGCCTCGATGCGACTTGACAAGGTCGGGCATGGGTGGGTTGAGTCGCACCTCGGGCGGTGCGAAGGACTCACGCCCAGTAATTCCGAGGCGGCTCCTTCCCGTGGTAGAGGCTCATCATCCTCCGCCTCTCTTGGCGACTACCGAGGTGGCCCGGTCTGGGAGGATGAAGACACGGAGCTTCGTGAACTCCTCGCTGGGGTGCGAGCCGAGGCTGGTGAGGTGGGGCCGAGTGGAGGCCAAGGGCAGGAGCAGGCGATCGTCGACTTCGACAAGGCGGCCGAGGTTAGCGACCCTAATGTAATAGGTTAAATCTTCTTTGGGATCATTAGGATCCCGACCTTTATCTTTTTCCCTTTGTTATAAATAAAGGCGCAATTTTACGAGCGTGTCGTGTTTGTCCTTTGTCCACTTTTTTTTTTTTTTTTTAGCATTCCGCTTCTCAATACAGGGGCTTGATCGCGATTTGTTGACCAAACCGAAAGAGGCTCGAGGTGCCTTAGCCGGAGAAAACGGCGAGGTGTTATTTTGGAGGATCCGATCGTCCGAGCCGCTCGAGTTACGGCGGTTTGGCGTCGCCGGCATCGCTTACCGAAATGAGAGAAGTTGTATGAGGCCGATCGCGGTGGCTCGCCTCGGGTGAGAACGAGACTCTCAAGCTAAGGATTGCGCCTGAAGTCCGGCGGATCTATCTGCCGGCGTGATTCGGGGCACCTAATGCGGTCGAGGCAGCTCGAGTTGGCTCGGGAGAAGCTGGAGCAAATCTCGGAGGAACACGCAGAGTATGAGAAGGTAATCCACCGATCCGTGGAACTACCATATCGAGTCGACGATCAAGTTCGAGCTTCTTGGCGCAGGGCATGGTCTTTGAGGGATGAGGAGGGCCTAACGGCAAAAGTTTAAAGATCGCCTCGACTCCATCATGAAATACATGCGGATGTACGAGATCGTTAGAACGACGATGCATGCCCAAGCCCCGCAATGAGTCCGCAGCGGGCTCCACTGGTCCAATAATAGAAGAGCCTGAGGAGGAGGGCGGCTACGCCGATCATGCCGAAGTGCTCCGGTTGATGGGTCCACCTGAGAGGAGAGCGCCTAGGGGGCGGTCGTCGGCAGGTGGGAAGCGCCCCAGGACTTCAGGTCGGCGTGGGAGGGCGGCAAGTCGGGGGCGAGGTCGTGATCCTGGCCAGGCGTCGAGTTCACGAGGTCGAGGTGCGACCTCGGGTGTAGCCTCGGTTCCAGGAGCGCCCCCTTCGGGTCGGGACACACCTGCGCCGGTTCAAAGTGCTTCTGGAGCAGGTCGCGGTGGTCCCGGGGTCACCATTTCAGGTCGGGGTGCCTCAGAACTGCGTCGGCGCTTGGAGTAGCGCGGTGATTACGCCATATCGGCCGGGTTGAAGGCACGAGTTCGTTCCAGCGCGTACCCGCCGACACGGAGATTTTGTTCGAGCGGTGCGGCCTTCAAAAGACCTAGCGAGGTGGAGCTCGGAAGCCCGAATGAGTTTGTATATAGCTTAGGACTTTGTATGTAGTCCTAAATGTATTTAGACTCGTTCCGAAGTGTATATTTTCCCCCTTGAGAGGTACAAACATAGCTTAGGACTTCGTTTTGGTCGTAAATGTATTTAGACTGTATACAGAAGTGTATATCTTCCCAAATAAAGGGGCATAATTTGACGAGATCCGATCTGGATGTCTTTTGCATGTAGATACTTCAACTTAATGAGTGATCTGTATGCTTGCATGTAGACGTTCAATTTAATGAGTTGCCTGTATGCCTTGCACTTAGACGTTCAATTTAATGAGTAATCTGTGAGTGCGGTGCGCGCTTAGTGAGTACCCTACTTAGTGGGTTTTTCATCTTCGTAAGGCGTCCCTGTGAAGGTTTAAATGTGGTATATCGAATAGATGTTCACATGTGTATAAGGCGAGGCGAAGTGAAATATTATTCCGAGAAAAACAAGCGTTTTATTGAGAGGTAAATAACATCGCACTTGCAAAGCAATAAGGGACTAACATGATCTTGATCCGAAATTGAAGCTATGTAAAGTACCTCCTTAAATGAGTGATATGCTAGGTTCGGGGAAAAGTGCAGGATGGGTGAGCTAGCTTGTAAGCCCCTTGCCGGGGTCCTCGTGAGCGCGGTATGGGCCTTCCATGTCGGATCTAGCTTGTTAAGACGCTCGACTCTCTTGGCTTCATTATTTAAGTGGGACGAGGTCGCCTACTTGGAGTCGCGGAGGCTTTGACCCTTTTGTTGTAGTATCGTGCGACTGGCCCTCAGATTTGGCTTCGTTTATGAAGCGCGAGCTCGCGTTCTCCTCGAGAGCATCAAGGTTGGCACGCAGTCTTCCTCGTTCCCGTGCAGTCGAAGTGAAGAGTCACGCGGGCTTAGTGCGCCGATCTCGGCCGGTATGGCCTCGGTCCCGTAGACCAAACCGAAGGGGTTTCTCCGTGTGAAGTTCGAGGTGTGGATTACAGTAGGACCGAGAGGACTTGGGGAGATTTTCAGCCCAATCACCCTTAGCTCGGTCAGCCTCTTCTTCAATCCTTGTACAATCGCACGGTTCGTCACCTCGGTCGACCATTCTCTTGCGGTGTGCGACCGATGTGAAATGTTGCTCGATCCGAGCTCTTCACACCATTCCTTGAAATTTTGTCGACGAACCGGGTGCCGTTGTCCGAGATCGAATGTGCGATATGCGGCGGCGGACTATGTTGTTCCACGAAGGTCTGAATCTTCCTGCTCGTGAGGCTCGAAAGTGGCTCAGCCTCGACCCATTTTGTGAAGTAATCTACAGCTACGACTAAGTATCGAAGGCGACCCGGTGCTTCGGTCAAACGGACCAACGATGTCGATCCCCACCGCATGAAAGGCTATGGACTCGTAGTCGCTTAGATCGGTGCAGGGTAGCTTCTTGGTGTGGGTGAAGCCGTCGCCGAGCACTTTTGACGAGCTCGGCCGAATCTTGAATGAGGGTAGGCGAGTAATATCCTGACCTCAGCGTCTTCTTTGATAGAGCTCGCGACCCGATGTGGCTTCCGCAAGATCCTCTGTGAATCTCATTGAGCACGTAGTCGAACTTCTTACGGCCGGGCATCTCGGGAGGGTTGAAGGTAGGACTTCTGTAGAGTGCCCTCATGTATGAGGTACTTACGATTTCACCATCATCTTTTGGCTTCGAGCCGATCTTGGGCGATCGCCATCTTCAAGTGAGCCTTTATGGGAGACATCCGATTCGGTTCTATCTCGGTGATGATGCCGATGTGGGACTCGCGATGATATACGGAATGAACCTCCTCCACCGGTGGATTTGTTGATGACGCACTAACTTATCGAGGATATCGGCTCGGCTGTTTTCTCCTCGTGGGATTCGATGAATCTTGAAGTACACGAATGAGGTCGAGATCTCCTTCGCCTTCTCAAGGTATTGCTTCATTCGGTCCTCATTGGCCTCGACGTGCTTCAACACCGTTCACCACGACACAGGAATCTCAAAGATCCGGATCTTGTCCACTTTCCATTCCTTAGCGGGCGGAGTCACGAGATTAGCGCCTCGTACTCCACCTCGTTGTTTGTGGTCGGGAAGGCGAACCGAAGTGCATAGGTCACCTCTTGTTTATGCGGGCCGAGGAGGAGGATGCTGCTCACGCCCGCTTTGCATGAGGCTCGCCCACGTACATCCGCCAAAGAATCATCAGGCGGATTAAGGGTGGATTCTTCCGCTGTGGGGGCGGGAGTTGGAGTGACCTCGCTGGTAGAGCCGACCTCGGTGAATTTGGCCTCCACCAGGAAGTCAGCGAGGGCTTGCCCTTTTATGGCCGGCCTGGGGGAGTATGAGATGTCGTGCTCGCCGAGCTCGAGTGCCCACTTGGCTATACGTCCGGATGACTCAGGTTTTGACAAGACTTGTCTCAGAGGTAAGTCAGTCAGTACCTGGATGGAATGGGCTTGAAAGTAAGGTCGGAGACGTCGCTTGGCGTTCACCAGTGCCAATGCTACCTTTTCGAGGCTGGTATACCTTGTCTCCGGTCCTTTGAGAGCTCGGCTGATGAAGTAGATGGGGAGTTGTCGTCCGACCTCATCCCGGACCAATACCGCGCTGATTGCCTCGTCGAGGCTGCCAAGCACTAAAGAGATGAGCTCGCCTTCTTTTGGGGCGGTCAGGGTGGGCAGGTCGGCGAGATACTCTTTCAGCTGCGCGAAGGCGACCTGGTGTTCCTCCTGCCAGGCGAAGTCCGGAGCTCTCCTTAAGATCTTGAAGAAGGGAAGCTGTTTCTCGGCAGCCCGAGATAAGAATCTGCTGAGGGCGGCTAGGCACCCGGTGAGTTTGTGGATCTCGCGGATGGTCTTTGGCACCTGCATATCGAGCACTGCCTTCACCTTAGTGGGATTTGCCTTCAGACCTTCTTGAGAAACCCAGCATCCCAGGAATTTACCCGTCTTCACCATGAATGTACACTTCAGGGGGTTGAGTTTGAGGTTGGCCGACCTGAGGAGCTGGAGAATAGTTCCGAGGTCGTCGGCGCAGCTCTCCGTTTTTTGACTTTTGACTACTATGTCGTCGACGTAGACCTCGACAATCTCCCCTATGTGGTCTTTGAAAATTGCGTCCACCATCCTCCGGTAGGTAGCTCCGCGTTTCAGGGCCGAAAGGCATCTTCGATCACGCAAAGATGCGAAGTCGGTGATGAACGCGGTCTTTGGGCGTCCTCCGGCTCATCAGAGTTGGTGGTACCCTTTGTACAGATCTAGGAAGTCAAGACTTCGTGGCCACCGCCTCCACCTTCTTATCAATGTCGGGAGGGGTAGCAATCTTTCGAGGCGGTGTTTGTCGAGGTCGGTGTAGTCGACACACATCGCCACCCTCCTCCCCGGCTTTCGGACTCGATGGATTAGCCATCCGGTCGGGTGTTAACCTCGAACAAGATTTTGGCCTACGGGTTGAGTCACCTCGTTTACGACTGGCCGTGCTCTGTCATAAACACCATTTTCTTCGCGCGAACCGGCTTAGTAGCCGGGTCGATGTTGAAGCGATGAGTTATGAGCTCGGGCGGCACTCGGTCATGTCAAGTGGGGACCATGCGAAGACGTCCCTGTTGTAGGGAAAACGTATGTTAACCCTCGCCCCGAGGATCCATCTTGGGTGTTTAATTCACCATACATTGATTATAAACCTAGCATGCGTCTATATAATTAAATCGCAACACGTAGGGGTTTTCACGTGTTTACCTTTGGATCCGTCGAGGTGGGTCGAGCGGGATGAGCGGATTGAGCGGTCGAGACTGGTGCTTTGACCTTCGGGCGTATCCCGGATACCCAAACTCCAACGTCGAGTGAGGACGATCTATGGAGAATGCAGGAAAATCACCGAGCTCTTCACAATTTTCGAGAATCTCAATATGTGATGGCCGAAAATTATGCTTGCAATATGTGAGCATTAACCTAGACATTATCTCATACCTTATATTTATAATGCACTACCTTAATCCTATATGGAATATTACCATAATCCTATATGGAATATTACCATACTCTTAGGATTATTTCCATACTCTTAGGATTATTTCCATACTCTCAAGATTATTACCATAATCTTATATGGAAAGGATCTATGCATATACCATAAATATAATTATATCCTTGTGGATAAAGAGAATAAAATCTTGCCAATTGAGCAATAGGGGGCGCCGATTTTCCTCGATTACTACAGAACTGGATGGGCCACCAGGATCAAATGCAAGGAATAAAGATGGGCCTCAAATAAATTAATTATCTTATGTTCGACCCGAACATAAATTAATTTATAAACATTCGATCATGCCACTAGAGAAAGAATGTTGACTTACCCTTTATTACCGAAGTTGAGTCGGGCTTGCACTTAGACATTACGAATCCCGTATTTAAGATATCGAACGTCCATTAATCATTTCTAGCAATCATTCGCTTAAACGATTAATAACTTCATTTCTTAAGTAGTACCACTCAACCTTATTATTGTACTTGAGCTAACTCAACTGCGGGGTTTAGTACAATAAACCTTTGAGCTCCTTAAGGGGCGTCATCATCCTAAACGGATACGGTGACTCGACATGATAACTAGCGTGACATACAAGACCGCCACCACCCAAGATGCGGAGAATCTTGGGTTAGAACATATAACCTCACTCATAACAAGTCAAAGTGATGGTCAAGAACTCATACTCACCTAATACCTTATCGAGGTTTAGATCATCGTAAGTCACCGAGATCTTGGTTCTTCACGACGGTCGAAAGAAGAACTCATCTCATCGTGATCCTTCAATACGCCGAGACGTATCAAAGATAGACAAATAACTAAGTCAAGTCACTTCTTATCTATACTTGCACCTCAAACCGACAACTCGTCCTTAAGTCGTCTCGGTTGTGAAACTTTTTATATCTCATTAAGCTTGACCAATCATACGGACTTACGTGATCTTCTACACCGTATGATCTAACTTATATATGAGATAAGGGACACGATATATGCAATCAAGTATTCAAATCGATAGGAGATTGTAATAGTGGTAACAGAAACATTGTATACAAGCTCAACCAAACCGCTTTCAAGATACAAATCAACACCAGTATTCCCTCGAAGTTGTGTGACATGTCTTTGCCGAATGTCACTGGGCCCTGATGCCGACCTTGACAACTTTGGAGGGTCGGTCGTCAGATAGTCAAGATTCTCGGTCCGTCGTCCCGAGGTGGCGGCGTCCGAGGATTCGTAATTGCTATGCACGAGGTAAGGCTACATCCCGGGTTGAGACTCGTAGGCATTCTTTGGCGCCGTTTGGTCACCCCGATGCTTAGCACTCCCACCGGGTGGGTATTTTGATTATGAGTGGTACACCGCGACGGCCTTGGTGGTGTATAACCAATCTCGCGCCAGGACGATGTTGTCGAGAGGGCTCGTACGTGAAGAATTGAATGGACTTTGTGACCGACCTGGGAGCACGTCCTACGGTAACCGAAAGGGTAATGATACCTTCGGGTTGAACCGCCTCCTGAGTGAAGCTCCGCAACTGGGATGGTGCGGGGCGTATTTGAATCCCTCCGACCTCAAGTTTATCCAGCCACTCTGGAAGATAATGCTGACGGAGGCACCGATGTCGATGTAGACCCGGTGGACGTTCTTGTTGCCCACCACGGCTTGTATCGTGATGGCGTCTTGGTGGGGCATGATTTTGGGCACCGGGTCGTCTTTAGAGAACACGATGTCCTCACCATCCCGAGTCGCTTGTTCTTGGCTCCTCGGGGCGGCCTCGAGCTTCGTTCTTTAACGACGACCTCGCTGTTCCTGCGAGGAGCCCGTAATGGCATAGACACTGCTCCATAGCGTTGGGACCTTCGTCCTCGCCATCTTCGGGTTGGGTCGCCGTCAAGGTCGGCCCGCAGATTATTACTGCTGTTATTTTTCCCCGCGCTTCTTGCTCCCCCGGCTCGGCCGAGGTACTTTTGAGGGCTCCTCCTCGACGAGCTCGTCAATCTGAGCCTGTGTTTTTGCAATCATCGGTGTCGTGACCATACCCCGGTGATAGTCACAATCCCTCTGCTGACCTCTTCGGATCCTCCTTTCATAGGAGGGGCTTTGGGAAGAGATCGGCGTGAGCTCGAATATCTCCGCCTCGATTTGAGCGGAGGAGGCGCTTTGCCGCTGTGGTTTGGCCGAGGTCCGAGCACGGACTCCAATGGCCCTCTCGATTCTATCGAAGGTGCTTCAACGATCGGCGCCGACTTGATCATCGGCTTCCTTCTCTCGGCCTTCCGCTCGTCCTGATCTCCTCTTCTTCCGATCCGACTCGCCTTCGACGAAGTTGTCTACCGTGTTCAAAGTTTATTCTCCGTCTTTGGTTTCTCCTCGTGATTTCTTTATTCGGTCTTGCCGGTCGGATCATTGATGATGTATAGATCGTTACTATCATCAATCTTGAGAGATTCCTCATGAATCGCGAGGCGAAATTCGACATCGTCTCGTCCGCCCTTGGCGGATTGTGGCAGTCGGACGAAGGTCGTTGAGGTGGCATCTTCCGATAGAAGCGCCACTTAAACCGATCCATGAGGTCCCAGGCGAGTATACTTTGCTACGGCGGAGCGGTGAAGCGGCGACGGGCGTTGGAGATCGGCACATCGGGAAGATTTTGCACATGTGAAAATCCTCCATTCCTCGATTCGCCATGTTGGTAGTGTAGGCGAAAAGGAAGTCGGAGGGTCCCCAAGGCCATCGTGGCGGCAATATTGGGCGCCTGCATCACGGGGCGGGCGTGTCGAGATCTCTACGGAAAAAGGAGATGATTCTCCGCACGGCCGAACCTGGGAGATCGTTGCCGTCTCTTTCGGAGGGTGGGAGACCGATAACGGCGTTATCGTCTCTCCAGGGAGTTCGGCTCCGCCTTTCCTCTCTCTTACTCTGGGAGGCATGCCGAGGTGGAAAGGGGCTTTGCGGGCGACGCGGTGGCGAATGGTTGTGGCCCTCTCGGCGAGGTGATGGACTTCTGGCGACGGACTGATGTGCGCGTTCTCGCTATTGTGCGAGGTGGCGCTGACCGCCTCGGTGGGGTGAGCGACCTCGGCGCCAGTATTCGCCGCTTCGGGCACTCGAGAGGTGCACCCGTTTGTCCTCCGTGAAGGAAGTTTTGGAATTGGCGAGATTGGCATTGAGGAACTCGGACACGCTCGGCGAGGGCTTCGTGAGACCGGTGAACCGCTGCTCATGGGCGCTGAGGTCGACGTCTTCTCCCCGTCGGTGGCGATCCCGGGTGTATGGGAATATTTTCGATGTAGCCCTCGAGCGTGTGGCCATTGTGGCGTCGCAATCTCCTTCCGGCTACCGAGTGACCACACAGTCGTCTTCGCCACGTTGTTAACGATGTCGGCGGTCGCACGTGTTCTTGCCATCGATTTGTAAAAAACAAGCTTTTTGTTCGGGATTTCACAGACGGCGCCAATGATAAATCTAGTATATGTTAGTATGCAAGATTTATGTAAAGCGAAAGAACATCGAGCTTTTACGTGGTTCGATCGTTAATGAGATCTACGTCCACGGAGGAGGATTCCTCAATACTTTCACTATGATTTGATTACGGTGAGTATAGCTAAAAGCTCTTAGTATTCAACAAGTTCTAACCCTTCTACCTTCGATCTAACTCCTATTTATACATATCCGAGGCTCTCAAGCGGAACTGCTCCCTCCCATGTAGGGACTCTTAGCATTCTCATATGTAGGATTGCTTTTCACCATGGGGACTCTTGGCCTTGCCATAGGGACTCTTACCTTCACGATTAGGGTTTGGAGGCACTTGGGGTTGGGGATGGGCGCTGATAACGTGGTATTATTAAAGTCGAGGCCAAATTGTTTGGCTGTCGGTGGTAGAGTGGTTGGTATATCCCATCATATGGTAAAATGCAAAACCCCATGGTTACATTTTTTCATAAATTTGAAAATGAATAGAGTAGCAATACCACAAAATTGGACAAGTCACTATCTTGCATAACTTTTTAAAATGAGTATATTTACTAAAGCATATACCTCTTTGTGTTGGCACCATTTCTATATGGCCTTAGAACAATCCAGGAAAAGGATGGTCCTTATTTTTCCCATCTTGTTTCCAAGGGCACGATTTTTAATTTTAACTTTATATAGCAAATGGTGTTAAATTTATATGTGATACTACTAATACTTTTATATGTATGATTTATGAACATTCGTACATACTAATAATATTGAGTAAAAAGTTAAACTAATAAATTTATACCAGAAAAAACTAAATTGAGAGTCGTTTTGGTAGGTGAAACTTGAAGGAGCTAAACCCCACTATTAATTTCTCTAGTCAAAAGTCGATGATCAAAGCAAAAGTTTGTAAAATGAAATTCCCCTTCTGGTCCTGTATACCAAGTGTTATCCCACAAAGTATGGCAAGCATTAAATAGTTTACCTCGAATTTTTCCACCTGAAAAATAAAATAAAAACCAGTGCTCAAAGTTTTCAGAGAATATTGTAGGAACCGAAGATTTAAAACTTATTCTTATTAAATACGGATAATATTACATAAAACCCTAAATTATATCTATTTTATCAAAAATATTCTGAATTTTAAAAAATATCACTTTAAATCCCATATTATAATTATTTTTTTCAAAAATATCACGAACTTTAACAAATATTACTTTAAACCCCAAACTATTAACTTTGCATCAAAAATATCTCGCGTTCATTTTCCAGCTCTTGAAATTGGATGCAGTATATCCTTTTCTCATCCGATGAACCATGTCAAAATTTCATGTTCTGGAAAGTGAACGCATGATATTTTTTATACAAAGTTAATAGTTTGGGGTTTAAAATGATATTTCATAAAGTTCATGATATTTTTGATAAAATAGGTTCTTCACGAAAGTCAGATAGAAGAACTCATCTCACTGTGATCATCAATACGTCAAGACGTACCAGCATAGACAAGCAATCAAGTCAAGTTATTTCCTATCTATATTGCACCTATACCAATAACTCGTGATCAAGTTGTCTCAGTTGTGATCATTTTTATATCTCAACTAGTTTGACCAATCATAAAGAATTATATGATCTTTTACATACTGTATGATTTAACTTTTGTATGAGATAATGGGATAACATATGCAATCAAGTATACAATTCAGATAGGAGATCGAAATAGTGATAATAAAAACATTGTATACAAGCTCAATCAATCTGCTTTCAGTATACAAATCCAACAATATTGAGAGGTAAGCAGCTGATCAACCACGGTTGCAGCAAATGCTTGAGATGATTACGCTAGAAAATTTTAGGAGATGGATGAAAAAGATTAATGGTGGAGACTGTTGTGATTTCCAGCGGTCAATTTGATTGGATTTTAAATGAAAACAAAGGAAGAGACATCGATAAAATTGAGGATGAACCTTGTGCAGATTACAGAAGAGAGCAAAAGAGATACGCCGAGAAAGAGAGTTATGATACTTTAAACAAAAACTTGCATAAACTAACAAAAGATAATTATGAATTTGTAAATATATTTATATAATAAAACAATATTCTGCATGTAATACAACAACCCGCATATGCATTGGATCCTGTAATATGCATTTTTATGATTATTCCTCTCGACACAATTTTTGTACAAATACGAGTTAGTCCGGAATTCGAAAGTTTAGGGTTATAATTGAAAAATACTAGCCTAAACAATTTGCTACTCGAATAACTCATGTGATCGTAACTGTTTTGGACCTAGTACATGTTAGATAGCACTTGCAACAAGTCGTTCCATAAACCATGAAAATAACATTTGTAGTCATAAATCAAAACTCAAAAATATCAGCTAGACATTTTAATTTGGAGTTTTTGTTTTTAAATAAAGGATTGTAGTTAATTATGTCACATAAATAAGTTGATGCTTTCAAAGAGAAAATAAATATTTAAATACCAAAAAGTTATTTGCTTTATAATTGCACTTTGAATTGTTCTTCTTTTCCGCCCTTTTTTCCAGAGAATCTTTATACACTTGTCAAATTTTAAGTGTATACAGTATAAATTCTTACAACATACTCTATATAACAATAAATTTTATGTAGTAATAAAAATATGGTCCGACTCGAGACCATATATTTAGAATTAAAATCTATATAATAAGTTATATTTTTATTAAATATTATCTTAAGGATTTACATCTTCATATAAAAATAAGTGACATTATATATATATATAGGGTTGGGTTAAAGTAGCATCTTATCCCCGGATAGTATGTAATCTTCAATCTAGACCACACATTTTGAACACGTGGACGCACCAAAATTTGACACGTGGCAACCCATTTTTCGCTCAGGGGCAAAATGGGAACGCACCCGTCCGGCGCTGGGTGCCCGTCCGGCAATAGGTAGGGGAGTCCGCGAGCGTTGGGTCTCCGCGGGCGCTAAGTTTGGGTTGAAGCACAACAAAACACAAATAATGCATACAGAATAACATGACAATGCATTTAAATGAACATAAAACTGCATCGCGCCCAACCGGCGCTGGGTGCAAGCGAGCGCTGGGTAGGGACGCCGAGCGGGCTCCGACGCTGGGTAAGGGCGCTGGGTGCACGCCAGCGTTGGTAGAGACGATGGGTTTGGAAGAGCCACAACAAAACACAAAAAATGCATATGAAATAACATAACACTGCATTCATTTGAACATAAAAATGCATCGCGCCCAACCGGCGCTTGAAAGCAAGCGAGCCGAGTGTGTTTTCGCATGAAAACGCGCGTTCATGGCAGCTAAGCGCGACTCTAATCGCATGCATTATTCTCTTCAATCGCATGCATTTTTGTTCATTTCAATGCATTAGCTCGCTCAACTAAATCCATTGTTTGTTTTTCGCAATCACATAACAAATCAAATTACTAATCTACCCTTAATGAAGCGAAAATTAGCGAAATTAAGCTTAAAAATCGAAAAATCGAACCATAGGATCTATTAGATGAATGGATGAGATTGAGACTACATACTATCTCTGGGCTGAGATTATTTGATCCATCCTCTATATATATATATATATATAAAGGCAATGATTTTATGAAAATACATTTATACATATGAGTGATAACTATTTATTAGTTTCTAGGTAGTTAGTACATGATCAATACAAATATATATTTTAGGTATTATTAAAGTTCATGTATTTGTTTTAGTTAAATTTATGGTAATAAGTAGTTGAAAAAAAAAATCTAAGAAAAAATATGTTTCTATGTATAATTTATCTAGGAATAACCACCCTTTAATAATATTTTTCTCAATCCCCAACAATATACTTGTATAGAATTTCTATTATAATACTCTCTCATCCTATCCAAGACGATCCATTTCTTTTCGGTAAGGTTATTTAGGTGAATGATATAAAATAATGAAAGTGATAAAAAATAGGTAGTTCTAATAATTTTGAAGAAATAATTATTTTCTAAAAAGTAAACAGACCATCTTGAATGAGATAGCCTAAAAAAGAAATATATATCATCTTAGATGAGAAAGATATAGTATTTCTTTTAGGGGCCCAACTTATATACCCAACTTTCAAAATATATGCACCACTCATATCTAGAGTCGGGCAAAGAGGGTCGGGCCTGGCCCTACCGCCCAACAGGGCTTGTGGTTTCTACCGGGTTGGTCTGGCCGAAATGCTATCGGTGAAAATTTGGTAGCCCAAATTCCATCTGGGCCATTTAGCCACCGGGCCAAACCCGCCTAATATTTAATTTAATAATATATTATTTTAATTTCAAAAAATATGATAATAATAAATAAATTAAATCTACTAACATCAATTTCAAAGTAAATAAGATAAATTACGCCTACTAACATCAATTCCAAAATAAATAAATTAAATTAAATCTATCGACAAGTCTAATATCAATTTCAACGTAAATAAGATAAACTTAAAGTTACAAATATCATCAAACATCAAACATCAACCTTAAAGAAATGTAATAGAGAGGGATGGATGAAAGGATGAGTTTTAATAGTCATTCATTTTATTTTCTATATTTACTACTAATATAAAATATTAAAACTTTAAATGTATGGTAGACTTTTTAGTCGAAAACCCCGAGCTTTTAGCCCCAAAGCCTCATGAGGGTCTGGCTTGGTCAGGTGGGCTTTTAGGCCCGTTTTTTTTCACTATTTTACGAGCCCAACCCGACCCCAATTCCGGTACCGGGCGGCCCAATGGGTCGGGCCAATTTTGCCACTCTACTCATATCCAACCTAAAAATTAACTACACCCCATACCCAAATCTATTAAAAACTATATTTTGATTCAAAATTCTGCAAATTGCAGACGACGTGATGTGAGATGAGAGAGAATTGATTCTTTTTTTTTTCTTTTTCGTGCAACGTTTAATATGTATATATTGGAAAATTTTATGTAATTTAAGATTTAATTTTATGTTTCGATCAATATTTAATTTTATGTTTCCTATCAAGATTTAATTCATATTAAATTTTATGTTTCCTAACAAGATTTAATTTTATGTTTCCAAAAATTTTATGATTCCTAATCAAGATTTAATTTTATGTTTCCGATCAAGATTTAATTCATATTAAATTTTATGTTTCCTAAATTTAATATATCAACATAATACTAATTTAATATGAATGGATGGAATTAATATGTTTCCTGAGTTTAATTAACATAATATGTTTAGGAAATTTAAAGAATTAATATGTTTCCTAAATTTAATTAATTACTAAAGAATTAATATGTTTCCGAAATTTAATATATCAACATAATACTAATTTAATATGATCGAAACAACAAATTAATTCAATTTCTTGAATTAATTTGTTGTTCGATTGAATAAACCAACTTTCCTATCGTGAAGCCTTCTCTCCCATCATATTAATATATCAACATAATACTAATTTAATATGAATGGATGAAATTAATATGTTTCCTGAGTTTAATTAACATAATATGTTTCCGGAAATTTAAAGAATTAATATGTTTCCGGAAATTTAATTATATGTTTTCGAAATTTAATTAATTATTAAAGAATTAATATGTTTAAAATTTAATATATCAACATAATACTAATTTAATATGTTTCCTGAGTTTAATACTAAGTTAATATGTTTAGGAGTTAAATATGTTTCGGAGTTTAATTAATTTTCCGGTCAAACATAAATGAATGGATGGAATTAATATGTTTCCGAGTTGTACTCATTCATTTCGCAATCATTTCTTGATTTATTTGCTTGTCGATTAACGTCACAATTGACATCGAAACTAACTAACTCGTAGATATATATTAAAAAAGAAATGGGTATCTGATGTATCAATTTTTCAAATTAAGATGTCTCATATGCACTTTTACAAAAGTGTATTTATATATATTTCGCCTTCTTTTTATGTGCTGGGATATAAAAAAATTTAAAGAGAATTATGATACGATAGGATTAACTCAAGGGCTGCTTCAAACTCATCTAACAGCAAAACTCATGTTAGATTTAACAAATTACTTCTCGCATTTAAATGCTCCCTAAAAGGAAAAATCTCGCCATTAAATGAGAATTAGTAATTGATTAATCAAACTTTCTCATTTATTGAAATCCCCACTGTTTTTCCCCTTCGTCACTTCCCACTCTCTCTCACACACACAGACAGCTATAATCACTCATTATCACACTGTGCAACAAACAACGACCCAATACGAATAGGGTTTTTATTTCTAGAATCAGGTGATTCACCTTCACTGCGTGTTTTGTGCGTGCCGTGATCTTGTCCCTAAAATACTATGAGAAAGTGTGGAGCAAGATGAAATGGGCGTGGCTAACAAGGCGTGGAGGTGCGGCGGCGGCGTTCTCGTGAATAATCTAGCGGCTGATATTCTGCAGCAGCAGAAGCAGAAGCTGCAGAAGTCGCCGCGGAATCATCACCACCATCACCAAAAGCAGCATTATTGGACTTATCTACCCCTGAGGCGGCGGCAGGCGGTGCCATGGACGGTCGTGTGTGGGCTGTTGCTCTTCGCCGTCGGCCTCATCTCTCTCTTCACCGGCCACGTCGCGTCCGATCTGGAGTGGTACTCGAATCGCTTCGTCAAAGAGACTTGGTACAAGAGGAGGGTAAGGAAGATGGAGTTTTTTCACCCTCACTGTGTGTTTCTGTGTGCGGAATTGATTGTTTGTTTTTTGATTTTTATTTTTTGATTGCAACGTGGATACATTTATGCAATGCATCTATTTTTTTGCTTCTGCTTTCGGCGCTGAGATTTGGAAAATGTGGTCTTGAACTCTTAATTTCTGATTTTTCACCTTTTAGTTCAACTTAAATTAGACTGATAATGTTTTCTTCTGTTAAGAGAATTTATGGTGTTTTTCAATTTTTGATTTTCTTTTCTTGCTGATTTCTCTCGAAGTTTGCATCTTTAATAAGTTTTGTTTTTCCGGTTTTTGATTTTTACGTTTTATTGGCTGACTTTACTTTTGGGGATTATGATTATTCTTTAGTTAAGTTTCATGTAAAATGTGGATCTTTGTGCGATTTAGTTTCTTTCTTCTTAGACATGGAATTAAATACAACATTGTCGATTCGTTTTTGCCTTTCCTTTTGTCTGTAAATATGAGAGGTTAAGTTTTACAGAGATGGAAAAGCACCATTGACATTCTAAATTGAGTGAAAGAGAGATTTTTAGTTATAAATGTATTCAAAGCAAAATCATATAAATTGGGGAACTATGATCTAGCAGTAAATTAATTATGTCTTTTGTTATACATTAATCCATTGCTTTATGCTGCCTTTCATTTTTCCATTGTGCTCGTTTTTGCTTCAACTTTCACAAAGAGAATTGTAAATGTAAGGCCACTTTGTATTATAGTTTGCAAAGCAACACCAGTTAGAAGCACATTGTGCTTGTTATAATTTAACTGAGGCTTCTGTGTCTCACTAATTGCTGTATATATGGTCCTCATGCATTAAAAATTCTTTATACCCTTTGGAAGTTTTGTTAATTATGCTAATCTTCTTTTTAGATTTATTTTCCATGTAATTATAAGTACCCTAGTGAATTAAATTCATAAGAGTGGACAATGGAGAAGAGCAACCAAATCAAATCTCAAATCCTAAGTTTATTTTTCTTACATTCAACAAATAATTCAAGAGACTATGATAACCACAGTTGTGATTTATAGTACTTCATTCCTGCATTGCAGGGCATGAATATTCGTATTAATTTGGTCTATTTGCTACATCCTACATGTGATTTTTAGGTTTATTTTACTTTTTTGGGGGGTCAATTTAATATAGAAATTTAAAGGCCGCGTCACGGTGGACTCGAATCCGAGGCCTTTGGCCTCGGGCATTAACCACTCTACCACTAGGCCAACACACGCACACGGTTTAATTTACTTTTGTTATAGAGTAATGTCACTGTGTTCAGAAAATCTAGTGGGCAAAGTGTATTTTTGGGTCTATTTTACTTTTGGTATATAGTACATTGTTAAGTAGGTTTGGAAATAAAGTGAATAGTTTAAAATTTAAATAGAAGAAGACATGCTTAATTTCATGGAATTAGCTTGGAATTAATGACATCTATTCTTTTTCAGATGGTTGTTGTAAGCTTGATTAGTTGGTTTGTCCACTTACTCATATTAACATGGCTAATTATTGCCTTTTCTTTTTTGCAAATATAAATTCATGAAACAGAGGAGAAGCTGCTACAGATTTAACTGGCATTATTTTTTTATTTTATCTATGATCGGTGTCCATCAACTGTTTAATTATTTCATTTATTATTACGCCTAAGACATGCCGCTAAACAGAATCACAGTGGCTGCAGCAATTAAGCATATTTTCTGATTGCATGTGTTACAATACTTCTTGCACAATTATTTGAGTATATAACAGTTGTGACAGAACTCTTAGATTTCTTATAATGTAGGATAGAGGCTATCAGGTTCCAGTCGATATATGGAAATCCAAGTTTTCGAACTTTTATTATGGTTGCAGTGAAAGAGGCCCCCACTTTGCACGTAAGTTTGTCAGAGTTCTCTATATCTTGCAAGAGGAGTTATCTTTTTCTATTTTTTTGAGGAGAAAGATGGTTGTCTTTGTCATTAGTAATTTAGTATCAAGTTGTTTTCTTGTTTGAGCACAATTTCTATCGGTTAAGCATTAAAGCTAAATTTACATTTTGCTCGAATGCTGTTGAAGTACTTTTTGATATGTAGTGCTGGTGTTGCCATTTGATTAATTTTGTTCAGTTGAACTTGATAACAATAAACAATCAGAATTCAGATGTTTAGGATGGTTATAAAAGCTTTTGGAGATATAGCTCCATCTGATATCATGAAGAAAAAACCTTATAATCTAGTTACTACTTTAAATGAATGTGGTTCCATGTTATGTAATTTTTAATATTTCAAGTAATTTCACTTTGCTTGTCAAGAAGATCGAGGATATTTATCTTGAAAAAAGATAACTTTAAGCTGGGTTATGATATATGATCACATGAAGTATGGGCATAAAAAAAGCAATTTTAGTTTCCTTTGTCAGCTTCAGCTTTTTACTTTAAATCTCTTTTATTTTACATTATTATTGTGGTTTACCCTTTATTTAATGATCAATAGCACCTGTACGCGAACGGTTTTCAAATGGCTACTTACTTATTGCAACCAGTGGCGGTCTGAACCAACAAAGAACAGGAGTAAGTGGTTTCTTGCCTCATCTGTGATTTTTATGTGTATCTGTTTTGGGGCATGAATTTATGAGTGCTTATTTCTTTTTCATCCATCTTTCGGTTACCTAAGTTTGTCCTGTCCTCTTTGCATTTAGTTTTAGTTGTACGTTTAAATGCTTAAGATTCAATATTTTCTTTTGATCTTCAGATAACTGATGCTGTAGTTGTTGCAAAGATTTTAAACGCTACTTTGGTTGTGCCAGAGTTAGATCATCATTCGTTCTGGAAGGATGAAAGGTTGGTGGAGATGGTAACTAACTTATTTAAGTAGAGAAATGAACTTCAATTATCTGGTCATTGTGATATGTCATATGTGACCTCTGCTAAGTACTTCCATATAAAAAGTTCCTTACTTCCTTTTGCTATTGAATTTTATTGTTCCAGTAATCTAGTTATGGTAATTATAAACTTGGATTAAGGAATGCCAACTTTCAATAATGTGTGAATACTGAATTACAGCATAAATATTGTAAATTATCAAATATAGTTTCATCTGACAACCACTTTTTTCAAAGAGATTCAAATCCTGTTACAAGGGGAAGAGATCCATATTCGAATCCCCAACCTTACTTCTGGTAGCTGAAGCATTATGCCAACTCTATTTAAGAGTTGTTTCTTCTCTTTTGACTTAAATTAGCTACTCCCTTTCTCATCCAGATATTATTTTGTTATGCAGTGATTTTGCCAACATTTTTGATGTTGATTGGTTCATCTCTTTCCTTGCGAAGGATGTACCTATTGTGAAAAGAGTTCCGGAAAAGGTGATGAGGTCAATGGATAAACCTCCGTATACCATGCGTGTTCCTCGAAAGTCAGAACCTGACTACTATCTGGAGCAAGTATTGCCTATTCTATCGAGGAGACGTGTAAGAGGAAAAACTTATGCAATAATCAGTGATTAATTTCAAAATACTTTATAGTTGCTGCTTCTGAAGTTCTGATGCCTTTATCGTAAATTCTAACCTTTTACATTTTGCTGTCATGTGGTTGACATGAAACATATCTCTGATCTTTCATCTTTGGTAGAATAAAAACTCCACAGTTGTTGATATGCTGAAGAATTGAGCCAAGAAGAGTGCTTTATATGTTCCCCCCTGCCTGTCTTAGGTCTTAGTTGTATGCCTCTAGAATCAGCTTACATTATCTTGGTCTTTCTTCGTCCCATGTTTTTCCCTTTTTTTTTGTGGGGGGTCTGTATGTCATGGTGAATGCATTTTTTTTTGTTCTGCTTTTTCTTGGCGTGTTCCTTTTAGCTTCCTCTTTCTTGCCTTACCATCAAATAGGTAAGTATTGGCCCATCATCCATAATATCAAAAATGAGAGTACACAAAGTGTAGAGGTTATAAGGTTATAAGGTCTTAGACAGGTCCAGTTGGACATCTCGGATGCAAAGTTTACTCTATATTGGATAGGATCATCAAGTATGATAATCCAACCAATTTCTTGATTTATCAGGAGTCGCAACGAAGGTTAACATTTTTCCCATGCTTAGTTCAAGTTAGTTTCAAAATCTGCTACCAAGAAGTTATGTTACATAACTTACATTGCATAGAGCTTGGATAAGTAATGATAATGAGATGTCTGAATCTTATGAATTAGCATGAAATTACAGATGTGTATTACACTGTTGTATCTTGACATTGAGACTGGTTTGCTTACATCTGCATTTGCTCTCAAATTTGTCTGGAAACACATACCACATATAAGCTAGCTGTCCTGATCTTGGTATATACATTGAGAGTTTTAGAAAATTCTCTTCCCAGACCTGTATGAAATAATTGTCAATTTTATTTCTTCCTTAATTGTTTCATTAGTATTTGGGTTTAAAAAAAGTTATAGTTCCTCTAAATTGTCTGTAACTAGACATTAGTGTTATATTATACACAATGAAGGTAATTTTAACGAAAGAATACTTGGACAAATCTTAATTCAGATGCTTATTGGTTCATATGGTTGATCAATTGCATTATCTTGATTATCAGCTTCTTAGATCTGTAAAAATTTCTAGCAATTAGATTATAGGTCAGGCTGTCTGGGTTTCGTGGCATGATTTGTTATGAAATTCACTTGGGATTCTATGAAGAGATTTTGCAATTTCATTTCCAACTCGGGAATCACAATTGTGGGTTCTGTATCCTAAAAGAGTATATTCTTCCTTAAAATGGCCTCTTCTTTAATATAAATGCATATTGTCAAAATTACATAGAGCTAAACGTTTTCATCTCTCACTTGAATGATCATGTGATTCTAATATGATCTATATGGGACACTAGACTCTTCAAATGTTATCTAACTGATTATTTTATAGCTTTACAGAGTGATTCTAAAACCTCTAAACAGAATGGTAAAGTTGTCTCATTTTGCTTTAAAATTTATCTCTTGGAAATTTCTAGCATGAGCCAGGTTTGATTAACCTATTACCTATTAAAATTTTCTACAGGTTCTTCAGTTGACAAAGTTCGATTACAGGCTTTCTAATGACCTTGATGAAGAGCTACAGAAATTACGTTGCGGGTTAACTATCATGCGTTAAGATTTACTAAGCCTTTAAGGAGTCTAGGCCAGAAGGTCGTCCACACGCATGCGGAAAATGACAAAACGTTTTATAGCTGTTCACTTGAGGTTTGAGATCCTTGCCAAGCCATGAAATATTCTTAATTCTCATAGACTTTTAACCTGAAGCAAACTGTGAAAGTTGTAATCAATGCTTTTGTCCTGATTAGTTGTTGAGATTGATATCCAAGATTGTTACTAATGCAAGTCTTACACCGGTAATCATATGTCTGTGGGACTTCAGAAGTTGGTCGTCTGACAGCTTCAGAACTGATCAGTGAAAACTTAACTTGCATTACAATGTCCAGAGAAAAGTTAAGGATAATAAATATGATTTCATGGTAGAGAAACACCCTATTACTATGAATTCCTGATTCATGGAATCAATATTATTCTTTACTTAGTAGACTCCTTTTGCATAGTGCAGCAACTTTTGTTTACTTATATGCCTAAGAATCTTCCCATGAAAGTGAGAACTTAAGGTATAGATATACAATGTTCCACTAGGACTCTTTAAATTTAGATCTTTATTTCAAATACGTCTTGCATAAGTGTGAGTACTATTAACCCTATATGTTGAAAACATGTCAGTTGCATTGTGCTACTAAATGAGAATACAACCATCATCCAGTTAGGTCAGGTTGAACTGTGCTCATGGAGAAAATATGGCGATCCCACAATATCTGCATGACATATAGAATGCAGTTGAAATAATACTGATATTTTGAAAAATATCCTGATTTTACATATATTTCCTGACACCTTTGCCCTGTTTGCATTAATATCTTGAAAATGACTTCTGTTTGAATCTGATGTGTGGGAAATGAGTAATGGATTGCTGTTCCAATTATGAAGTTCTGTTTTCTCGATTGATTATTCATCTCGGAGATGGTTTTATAGTAAAATGTAATTTTTCATGCAGTGTGACTTGCATAATACAGAAATCGTGAAAAAATCTTCACCTTTTTATTCCCATGTTCCTAAATACTGGGAACTTTGTGCACTAGATATTGCCCAATACTTTATTTCTTTTGCATCATTGAGATCGTTGCACTAAAGTATATAATCTGGAATATGCATCTTATCACTGCTTCATAATTTGAAATATGACTTGTAGGTTCGAACCTGATATGCTTGCATTTTCTGGGTGTTACTATGGTGGGGGTGATAAAGAAAGATACGAACTGAGTGAGATAAGAAAGCGATGGGAGACGTTACCTGTAAGAGTTTGATAATTGGAAGATTTTTATTCTCATCTTTCTTTGAAGCATGTTCTGTTAACTGAAGCCTTATAAATATTGCAAGTTATTACAATGATTTGCGGTCTGTTTCTTCAGGAATTAAGCCCCGATGAAGAGCGAACACGAGGGAAGTGCCCTTTGACCCCTCATGAGGTTGGATTGTTGCTGCGGGCCCTTGACTTTGATAATAACACATATCTATACGTTGCATCTGGAGAAATATATGGTGGAGAAGAAACTTTGAGGCCGCTTAAAGAGCTGTTCCCAATTTCTATACAAAGAGATGTTGGCCAGTGAAGAGTTGAAAACACTTCTTCCATTTTCTTCCCGATTGGCTGCCATTGACTACATTGTCTGTGATGAAAGTGATGTCTTTGTCACCAATAACAACGGGAATATGGCAAAAATTCTAGCTGGTCGAAGGTAAGTTTTGAGGAAGATGAGCATATATCACTTTGGCACAGATTTGTGCTATAACTTTTTATTACCTTTACAGCTTTTAGAAGCATAATGACTCTAGATGAGGCAGAACCGGTAGATATTCATGTAATTAGATTGACTTCTAGGGTAACACTAGAAATTAGAGGCTAACTCAAAATTGCAAAGAGGTGCCAATTCAGTTAAGGACACTACACTACACATGCATGTCTAAATTTATAATGTAGCCATAGTTACTATTAACATTTCGGACCTTTTAAAATACCCCATGACTCATAATTAAATACAGTAAGTTTGCAGTATCACTGCACCCTTCTGGCAAAGCTCAAGAGAAATCAATATATGCTTGGCATTATCATGGAATACACAGAAGTTAATTGATTTATCTGGGGAAATCACCTGTTAAAATTATTCGACGTGATAACATTGGCTTTTAAATTAGTGTTCTACTTACTAGTTCGTACCTAGTTTTTTGACAGAAATGAATGATTCATATTACATGTGAACTGATTGCGGTAATTACTCTTATGTACTAATCCATGCAGGCACGTGCTTCTAATTGTTTGCATATATATCAAGAAAAATACACATGTATTATCAAATTAAGCGTATATCCTTCTTCAGAAAAGCCGTATATCCATTATGTGGGTTGATTTACACTCTGTATATGCCTTGTGTTATACTAGATCTTGCATATCCATGTCGATATATGCATACTATTATTTACTCTATACACAATATGTAATTGTGAATATTGAATAGGCAATATTTTGTACTAAAAGCTCATCAATATCATATATGCTTTAGTTTACGATAGTTGATACTAGGTTTGTCAATGGACGGGTTTTACGGTTTTACCAGCTCCGACCCGGAACTGCTCATAATCCGTTAGCAATGGTTTCAGTTCTGATTCCAAACCCATTTAAACACGGACTGGCCCAGACCTTGCCTGGTTGTTCCGGGTTCGATATTTTTACCGAATCTGCGCAATCACAAGCGCAGCCCGTTAGCAAATATTTTAGTTCCGGTTCTAAACCCGTTTAAACATAGACTGGCCCAGACCCGACTCGGTTGTTCCAGGTCCGACATTTTTTTTTTTTTTTTTTTGGTGTACTTGACTAATGTGTTTAAGATATTCTATTACTAATTAATTGCTATTTTTTATTAAGTTATGAAAAAATACATAAATTGATAATTATTTTAGCATTTGGGTAATTACCCGACCTGACCCATAGTTTGATAGTCCAGATCTGATATCTAATGAGTCGGTTCCATAACCAGAAAATCGATACTTATTGGTTCTGGTCCAGGTAAAACCCGCCCATTGACAAGCCTAGTTGATACATTGTTTGTTTGTGTTGTACCACAATCTTTGTTAAAGTTCTCAGAGCATCACCAACGCATGACATCATTTTGGTGTGGATTTTGCACTAAAATGGTTCAACTTTAGCACCACTTTTTTTCTCAACTCCAACCCTCCAGACCTAATTATGAATTTGCAGACTAAATTGATGTTTTTGTGCACATTAGAGTTGGCCTTATAGTCGTTATAACATGTTTTCCTTAGGATCCTATTCAGTTATAGTAGTTTACAACTGACATGAATCCTTCATCTCATCTTTCTTGTTGAAGGAGGTACATGGGTCACAAGAGAACAATCAGACCAAATGCGAAAAGGCTCAGCGCTCTGTTTGCTGCACGAGACAAAATGGACTGGGGTTCTTTCTCAAGAAAGGTGAAACTATGCCAAAGAGGATTTATGGGAGAACCCGAAGAGATGAGACCCGGAAGAGGAGAGTTCCATGAATTTCCATCTACTTGCATCTGCCAAAAACCATCTAAATATCTTGCTGCAATGAAAGACGGAACTAGTTTTCTCAATGTTTCCGCAGATGATGCTAGATATGATAACATTGGCAGAAGACAAAGTTTGCTGAGACGTGAATCGATGCAGCAGCCGAAATAAAACCATTTTCTGTCTAAGCAGAGCTTGTTCTTCAAAAATTTTCCGACCCCAACTTGGTCGCCACCAGTATCCTATGGCTTGTGCCGGTGCTGCAAGGGAGAGACAACATTCATGCTGCAACCTATGAAAGCATCAAGAATCAGTAAACACTGTTGGGATTCATGTACAGCTCACCTGTAACATGCGACCTTCAATTAATTGTCCATATATATTTATATATATATCTACAGTATATAGGTTGTGTCTCTTGTTTTAAACGTTAACTCTTGTTTCGTTTCGTTTGAATGTTTCTTGCTCGGTTAGAACCTAACTTTCTGCCTTCATCTTTCAGTTGTGAAATGTAATCATCAAAATGATAACATGGTTTATCCTTGTATTTTTGTTCATAAATGTAGAGAAGCTTAAACATTCTTGATGATAATTTCGTTGTTTTCCTAGAAGAAATGTAAGCTTTATTAATCATTCAGACTTGTGATGACGAATTAAATTCATGTCAACCAGATAAATTTTTTGATAACTCTCCAGAAAATGATCTTAACCTTAGGCTGCACATTGATCGACCAAACTAACCTATTCCATTCCTTATCACCATAGTTAGCTTGTTCTAAAGGAGGGTAATAATAGCCAATATGAGTTAAATAACCACTTGTAATTGAATATCGACCTCATTCGTAAAAGAGGGATACTCCTAATCGTGACTGTTAGCCTCTAATTGAGGATTAATAACCTTTAGTTGGAGATTAATAAAAATTAATTGAATTTAATTAGGGCGGAGATGCTCAAGTTTAATTGTACTTATGATAAATTGGGACATTGACTCAAGCCAGTCCTTTTATTTTGGAATCTAACTAAACCCACGTGGATTTCCAAATCATAAATGAATAATTGGATTGTATGGTAGAATCTACATAAATTATAAATTAATCAAGTATATTTGATTTCTAAAACCTAATTTTGTGGTAAGTGATAAATCAATACAAAGAGTTAACCACTTCCAATAGTAAAAGAAGTGCAAAGTGAGACGATCTCATATTCGAATGCAATTGACAACCTATTGACGGATTTTGTGGAGGATGGTGTATTATACTCCCTCCGTCCCACCCAAGATGGTCTCTATTCGTTTTTGGACTGTCCCACCTAGAGATGACTTGTTTTTTTTTATGAAATAATTATCTCTTCAAAAGTTGTTGGACCTACCTACTTTTTATCGCTTTAATTACTTTATACCATTCTCCTAAATAATCAGCCGAAAAGAAATGGATCGTCTTGGATGAGACTGAGAGAGTACTCTCGCGGCCGCCAACTAGATATTTAGATCAATTTTATTTGGATTTTGTGATTCCTATACTTAAATGTGAATGCAACACATTCGGGATATTATCTAAACTGATATTTTTTTGCAATTGTATAAAACGAGCAATCGATATAATATGGCTTTATGTCTATATTTATATAACAGATTTGTGAGTCGCAAACGCTACAAAATTTATTACTTGTAAAAGATCATTTGGAGTTCCTTTTGTAGACTCCACTAGAGACGCCTATAAGTAGGGTCTCTGTCACTCCCACTTACAAGTCGTTATTTCAATGTATGAAGCTTCCTTAGTGTTATTATCAAACGTATTCAACACTGTTTGAATCCCCACGTCTCATATTTCCAATGGTATATAACTTATCTGTTACATTATTGCTATCAATTACAATTCAAAATTTTTATTTTCTCGAAGTTCTTATCAACTTGGGCCCCACTATCAAATAACTTTTAATTTCTTCAATAAAACATACTCCCTTTTGGACACGTAGATTAAGAAGTTATGTTTTATGAGTAAAGTAAAAGTAGTATATGATATGAAATTATAGATATTTTTTTAGTGTAAAATTTATTCCATTTTTATTATGTGCCAATAATAATGGGATGAAGTAAGTATTATTTATGGTAATTATCAGTTTAACTATACTCGCTTTATAAAAAATATTCTGAGCTATTAGAAATATTTATTTAAAACACCAATAATCAATATTGTATCAAAAAAGGCCCACAATGACCCTCTAAATTTTGAATCGTGACGTGACTCGTTGGATACCACGTAATTTCATGTATCTATATTATTTCTTAATTATGTATTGAAAAGTGCAACATAATTCCATGTGGTTTCTACCGGCCACTTCAAGGTTTCAAGAACTGAAGAATGGACAATGGACATTTTTGATACAATACTGATAGTTGATAGTTTAAATAAATGTTTTTAATAGCTCGACATTTTTTATAAAACGGATATAATTTAATATTTAAAGGATATTTACCATATTATTTAATATTTTTCCATAAAATTCATATTTTATTTAGTAATAACATTATATATTAATCTAAAGAATTAATTAAATTAAAGATTTTATGAACTAAAAAATGAAATTATAAAAAATTTAAAAAAATTAAAGGAAATAAACAAAAAACGTAATCTAAAACAAATACAAAAGGAAACAAAATACATCAAAAGCAAATCTAATATTATCACTAAATATAACATTATTAATATAAATCAACATGATATATAAAATAGAAAATGAAATCATGCAAGATAAATAAAAAAGAAAACAGCAAAATAATATAAATAAAAGAAGAAGAAAAACAAATCCCCAAAAGAAAGAAATAACAAAGAACACTTGAAAAATAATTTAAAGAAAACAATTATTTAATACTTCCTTCATCCCTAAAATTGTTTCTATTTTTATTTTATTTTGTAAGTCCCCAAATTTTGTTCCATTTTCATTTATGAAAATATCCCAAAAATATTTCATACTTATTATCTCTAAAAATAGTATTTATTTAGATTTTTACCACTCATTGCCTACCCCTACTTATATATTTAATACTCATGACACACTACTAATTAATTAACATTACATTAATATGAGACTCTTACTCTTTATTTACAAAATACTTTATAACTTTTATTATAAATCATATTAAAAATTCTTAATAACATTTTAAGAACGAAAAAGTGAAAAATAAAAGCAAAGTAAAAAGAACCAAGAACCTGAATTTATTTCACAAAAACTTATGTCTTATGCTATACTGCGCACAAGTTTTTGTGTTGATTAATTTATAGATTTCTATTTTGTTGCTTTATTTTATTGTTTTTAATATGTTATTTTATTATTTTGTATTTTGTTTGTTAATTCATAATTAGAGTTTATTAATTCAAAATTAGGATTTATTAATTCATAATTAGAGTTTATTAATTCAAAATTAGGGTTTATTGATTCAAAGTTAGGGTTTATTAATTAAAAATTAGGGTTTATTATTTCCAATTAGGGTTTATTAATTCAAAATTAGGGTTTATTATTCAAAATTAGGGTTTATTAATTCTAAATAGGGTTTATTAATTTAAAATTAGGGTTTATTAATTCAAAATTAGGGTTTATTGATTCAAAATTAAGGTTTATTATTCAAAATTATGGTTTATTAATTCACGATTAGAGTTTATTAATTCACAATTAAGATATATTAATTCAAAATTATTATTTATTAATTTACAACTAAAATTTATTATACTAATTAATTTTAATTAGAATTAATTTTATTAATTAAATTTAATTAAAATTAATTAATTCATTAAGATTAACTAATTAAGATTAATTATTAATTAATTAGGGATGGTCTCATTGTACACGATGCGCGCACAGGAGACCACCCCTTCTTATTTTGGCCTCTATGACGCCAAAAAATATGAACCCAAATTCTTACAATGCCACATAGGCATCAGAGCCCACCGTAGTTGATGCCTTAAAACTCTCATAATACCTCATCTTATATCTATATTTGTTTTCTCAAGGGTGTTCATATATATTCTTATAAAACTTTTCTTCCTAATTATCCTGTTTCAGTTGTAATTCTTTAGTTTGCAAATGAAATAAATTTGATATCATGCTAACCGAAAAATAAACACAGATGACGAACTCCAGTAAAGATCTTGATACTTCGAATTCCAGTAGTCTTCAGAGCATAAAAAAAAAATAAAGGATGTAAGAAATTAATTCTTTCATTCACGAGATAAAAAGTTGCTAATAAGTACCTATAAAATTTTGCATCATCTGGCTATTGAGAAACATTGCAAATAAACCGCAAACATCTAACGTATTGGTAAGTTTCATTGATTTTCCTTCTCAAGGCAGAAAACAAAGGTCAATCTGCAAAATAACCTCATAAATCATGATGACACTAGCAAACATGCAAATTGGTTAAATTAGACTTCTCTGCAACATTTACGGCAAGCTAAGACAACTTCCATATACAATCTATTCGGCTCAAGGGATAGTAGAAACCTATTTCTCTGTATGCCAACTAAAAAACGATATTGACATCTACGTCCTAAATTTTACATCTGTAACATAGGAAACTGAGCAGTTGCATCCTCAATTATTCATGACAAATAAATCTACAGAGAACAACTAGAGGAGGACAGTTTGGTCATTTATCAGCCAGAAACGAGTCGGTGTGATGATGTCCCTGTCAACCACGATTGTTATTCCCTAGCACGAAACAGAAATGTATTCAGTTTTATGATATTCCTCGCTAGATGTAAACAACAGACTTATCAGCCAAATGTGCTAGGTCACCAGTATTTCTTACCCCTTACTGTGCCTTTGGTTTGACTCCTGTGCCCCTTGTCATGTGATGAAGACGATGGGATTTTTGTGATTATCAGTGAACTTTGCAAGCCTTCCAATAGCTGATTAAGAAAATATTAAACGAGAAACAGTCAATGATCTTGCAGAAACTCAACTCGCAATGACAAACAATTTTTGACGGCCCTAACCATCTGAAACATATGAGGGGTCAGACAAGAGGAGCCCTCTCCGTGCTTCAAAGCTTCTTGTTTTGTTTAGCTTTGAAACTTAATCAGATTTTTCAAGTGAAAGAACTATAGACTTAATAATCCATATCAATATCCAGCAGTTAGCTTCAATAATTACATGTAAGAAGTTCCTCGCAGATTCTCTTCAAAGTCTATCTGGATTGCCAAAAAGGTTCAAGAAGATTGTAACCAACAATTACTAGAAATCAATCCATTGTAATGCTGCATAATATATAGGACAAGCGTATTTTCATTCATGAATGCAAAGAGGATTTTATAAATAAATATGGCCATATTATGCACACTCTAAAATCCTACAGAAGCAAACCCACAATATTCAAGAAGTTCTTCATAATGGAAACTGAAATCTGTGTTTTGGTCAGTCATTTACACCAAGCAAGATAGGGCATATAAATGTGGAGCATATACATGAAATGAACATATGAAGAATATTATTGCAAGCAAAAAGGGTTAGCTACCCGTGATGTTGGCTGAATTCGCGATTCGATCGGGGGGTTCAGAGGTTTCAGATATGAACTTTTCAGTTGCTTCATCTTTTGCTGATTTCCTGCTAGCAGGAGCAAGTTTCCTTGGTTGAGACGCTCAGATTTAGTATTCCTCACTGCTTTCTTACGATTTTCTTGTGAAGGAGCTTGAGAAGAGAATACCATAGCTCCTTGAGCGGTTTCATCAACTTCAGCAAGGTTTCGTTCTGATGATTCATTCTCATCATTGCTCATAGACTCATTTGCTATATGATCTGATGATGCAATACGTGCATTAGATCGTGTAGAGGTATAGTCATCTCTCCGTGCTAAAGTTCTACTTGGAATACTTGGTGGTTTCCCCGACTTAGGTTGTCTTGTTTTAGACTCAGCTACTTGTTTCTCCTTGGAAGTACTTCTGAATCCGCGAGACCCTGATCCTTGAGGCATCAAAAACTTGGATAACTTCACCGAATCATTAGGCACATTAGTCTTGGAGAACTTATCAGAAACGTAATGCTTGCTTACTTCCATGAATTTTCTCTTCTTCCCAGGCTTAGGGACACCAAATACAACTCTGGATCCTTCTTTTTCCAAACCAGACCTCATTGTCCGAGCCATGTTCAGTTTATTCTCCTCCTTAGTACTACCAATACTAAAAACTTTTCATTAGCAGACAAAGGCAATTTCGGTTCTTTATTTCCCTGACTTCTGCAAAATCAATGTTTTTAGCCATCTTAGCTTTCCCTTTTGCCTCAATACTGGTGCTTCCCAGCTTTGGTCGCTTCTCAGCTGGTGTATCACCCTGAATATAAGATGTAAATCTGAGGTGGGGAACTGAAAGAGTACAGGAAAGGAATGCTAACTACATGTAGAAAAAAGAAGACCTTTTGAGTGTCATCCTGCCCTGCTCTGCACCATTCAGTCCATTCGCCTTCACTCCAAACTAAAGATGGTCGAAGATGCCACAACTTGACCGCTAATGCCGCTCCTTGATCTGCAGATACAATAAAAAAGCCATTATGCAAAACTGTTAAATCGCAATTTTACATCAAATAACCGAGCACAGACAATTATTTGCATCTGTAATAAGAAATACCTGGAAAATGGACACTCAATGAAGTTGCATCTTTCGTATTCTTTTCAGTAATAATGCCTTCACGCCAACTGAAGTTACATATATAATCCAGATTAAGACAGTTTCCAGTAAAATAAATATAACATGTAACCAAGTTCCAAAGATAATGACATAACTGATCTAGATGAACTGAAAAGAAAAGCAAAGTATCAAATAATTCTTTCAGTGCATAATGCCCAGCTAAAAGGCCTTTCAACAAAATCTTCTATATCCAAAAATGAGACTATAGAGTATCTCATAATAAGAATTGACCAAAGTATTTTCCATCCGCAAGAAAATGTGGATGATACAAGTACCAACTATTTTCCTAGCAACATAAATTTTCCACTTCCCAAGACAGAAAATGAAATCACCAAAAACACAAAAGAAAAAATGAAGACGACGTCTACGTGCACCAAGGGTTGTTCAGTATTACATTCAGAGGGTATTTGGCTAAGCTTATATCATATAGCTTATAAGCTCCAACAACTGATAAGATTTTTCAAGAACTTATAAGATGCAATGTCTCAAGAGCTTATAAGTTATCAAAATGTTTGGATGTGAGCCTCTAAGCTAGAGAGAGAATCATGAGTTAGAAAGAGAATCGCCAGTTAGAGAGAGAGAATTGCAGATGGGTACAATTCATCGGGTATATATTAGAAATAACAAATCATAATAGGGTTATTTTGGTAAATTCGTTATTGTTCATAAGCTTATAAAAAAATAAATTGAAATTTGAAGAACTTGTTTTTGGAGAGCTTATAAGTTATTGGAATTTATTTTGACAAACACTTCTCAGAACTTATAAGCTCATAAATAGCTTATAAGCTGTTTTAAAGAACTTACAAGCTCAGCCAAACACCCTCTAAGTGCTAATAGATAACAAAGAAATTCAAGCATCATTAGATGATATCTTAATAGTTCCTTTAAAGCTTGTAGATCAAAAGATAGTTTGCTTACCAATCCTGCACCCATACATCAACTTGGTCTCCAACAGACCAAGTGTAGTCTTTGACAGCAGCACGACGTCTCTTCCTTGTTGCTTCAAGTTGCACACCAGTCATAGGATGGGGAACACGTATTCTAGGAGTATCACCATCTTTAGCTTCTATTGATATCCACTCCTTGAGTAGCTCAGATCCTAAAAGTAGAAAAAAATCATGCATGCAAACCAAAAAAAAAAAGCAAAATCCATATATATATATATATATACTCACACAGACATAGAGCTACAAATATAAAAACTATTTTATCGTGAGAACAAAAAAATATTGAATTCGCTATAAAAGTTGATGAATCCATCGGAAAAGTTAATCTAAAAAAAAATGAAATTTTCGCCTCTCATGGGATTCGAACACAGGTGAAAATTTTGAATTTTTGGATTCAATAACTTTTCTAATGGATTCAATAACTTTTCTAATGGATTCATCAACTTTCTTAGCAAATTCATTTGGTTCTTAGTTTTTAGGATAAAATGGTTCTCATTTGAACTTAAATAACTCTGCGAACTATACATAAGACGTGTAAAAATGATGCACAGAACTGAAACTTTCTAAAATTGTTTTGTTGTTCAACAATTTTAGAATGTTTTCGCTGTTCATAACTTTGTAAATTTTGTTCATCAACTTTTGACGTATGTGCATAGTTCTCAAGTTCTCAAAAAAAGATGAATTCTCATTGGATCCAACCCTTATATATATAAGGTGTGGATCAAATGAGAACTATATCTTTTTTGAGAACTCTGATAACTATGTATAAGAAGTGTAAAGATGATGCACATAACGATATAAAATTGTTCACAACGAAAACATTCTAAAATTGTTTTGTTGTGCAACAATTTTATAAAATGTTCGTTGTGCAGATTTTGTTCATCAATTTTATACGTCTGTGCATAGTTCTAAAAAAAAGATGAATTCTCACTCGATCCATTCCCTATATATATATATATATATATATAGACAAGTTAATATAAACCTTCTCTCTCTTAAAATTCAAGACATAGTGCTTAGTGGTAGCAATAGTGAAGAAATGACTTCTTCCTGTTTGAAGTACATGACTACTAGTTCCTTAATAAGAATAAAAACACCAGGGACTGACCATCATCCGATTGTAATCCATCATAACAAACAAGAGCTTCACCATCCTTCAAACTCAGTACACTGGCTGAGAACCATGCTTTCTTTGAATCACCACGATCTTTAAGAACCTGCATTGTCAAAAACAGATGATAGTCTTTATTGATTATGAACTTCAATTCATGCACAAAATGAATCACAAATTTCAACATATTACCACATCAGTGAAACAACTGTTCAACAATAAGGCCCTATATAACTATTCAAATGAACTAAAAGAAAGCATAAGATACTTCAGTAAAAGCAAGATCAAAACCTCAACAAGAGAACCCTCTCATGCTTGTGGATGATAGATTTGATCTTGATTCAATATCTGGATCAGGAACAACAAACGTAGTTTTAGCTGAGTTGGATAATGTTCTGTCATCACGAGGTTTAAAACTATTCTCCCCATGCTTAGCAGAAGGTATAATATTCTCATCTACTGTGACACGATCACTGATGTCTTTTGATGACTCCGTTTGAGTAGCAGACATATCATGACTTGTAACATGTACATCCTTATCAGGTCCCTCATGTTGATTATAAACACCGGTTACTTCGGTAGTATTGCTAGTGATAGATTTATCTTTATTCATGTCATTTAATTTTGAACCAGGGATACCAGCCACCTGCGGGACTTTCCAATAATTACTTGGTCCCGCATCTGCTAGAGCAGTCAAAGAGAAAGGATCACCCATAGCAACAACTTTTCCAGCATGTGCAACAGCTTCTGCAGCCAATTCAGCTGCCTTGAGAATGGCATCAAGATTTTCTGCATGCCTAGTGGCAGCTGAAGCAGCCTCAATTCTCTTCCTAGCAGCTTCTCTAGCAGCAGATATCACTAAACTGGGAGCATTATTTCGCTCCACACCCTTTAAGATGAATGTAGGTGACGCATTTACCAAATTCATGGAATTATATACAGAACTAGAATCATACTCGGTGCTAGTGGAAGTTCCAGACTTGGTCAATACTTCATCCGCCATTTGTTTTGCTTGCACCGCCGCATCTGCTGCAATCTTAGCAGCTGCAGCTGCTGCCTTGGCAACAGACGCAGCAGCTGCTATAGCAGCAGCAGCAGACGCCAATTTAGACTCAGCATCTGATGCCAAGCCTGAACTTTTTTGCAGATCCAACTGGCTCCAAACATTATCACAGTGACTTATGGCAGCAGCAGCATGAGCAGCAGCCTCCTGTGCTTGCAACTTAGCCTCCTCAACTTTGCTGAAACCCTCAGCATTGAAAGCCCTCTTATCCATATTTAAATCACCTTTACTGAGATGACCACTTGAAACTGATGGTGTTACCACAGGAAAGGCCTGGTTGAGGGGGTCCTTTAGGCGCAATGCTAGAAGGTGTTGAGACGGCAACAGATGTAGAATAATAACTACCAACAACAGGTCTAGAAACTAATCCTACTTGATTCTGAGCTATGAAAGAGATCCGGCTAAGATCTTCGGCTGGAGGAGCCTTGTTAGATATCTGGCTAGGTACTGAATGAGTGGAGACAGCATCTGACAGAGGAGCAATGGCAGCAACCTGTACAACATCCTCAGAACCAGAAGACTTCTTCCTCTTTCTAGTTTTAGTCTCACCAGTCTGTCCACATGATGCTTTAACCTTGTTTAAGTCAAGTGAAGAAGCCCCAGCTAACACAATAGTTGCTCCAGTATTAGTTGTAGGAATAGAAGGAACATGCTTCATGCCAGAGGTAATAGGCAAGGGTGAATCTTTAACTGCTGTTAGTTTTACTGATTCTGTAATTGGGAATGCAGGATAGCTAGTACTGATTTCGAAGGGAGAACTTTCGAAGGGAGAACTTTGTGAAGAGGCAAGCCATGGCACCGGGAACAGAGTAGGAGGGGCCTGCGCTGGTTGAAGTCGAATGCGCAATGTAATTCCGCATAGGTGGTGTCTGATAAGGATTCAAAGGAGAAACAGCCTGATAATCAATCACAGCATTTCTCCCCATGCTACCTGGCGGCAGAGCCTCCCCAGATGGGGTAGATATATTCCACAAGGGCGACGAGAGAGGGATCGCAGGGTTGACTGGAGAAGGGATGGCTTTGATTGTTGGCCGACCAGCTGTTGAGGAAAGAACCTCACTTTGAGGAAAACCTTGTCTATAATTTTGATCTGGAGCTTTAGCACCTACATCTTTAAATGCAATCCATGTCAGGCAAGGTTAAATATGATAATGCAAATACTAGGAAGCAGGATAACATACCAGAACGTGAGGGTACAGGAGTTCCCATATTATTTCCCTGGGATTTCTGACCATGAAGCCTTTCAACACAAGCACGCCAAGACCGCTCCCAAGCGCTCCTGCCTCCATCTTCTCCCATGGAAAAATTTCAGAATTTCAGCAATAGTAACAAAACTACCAACCACAGAGAGAGAGAGAGAGAGAGAGAGGGAGGGAGGGAAGAGTCATTGTGCAACTAACCAGACATACCAAAGGCTGAAACCATACAAGCTTCATCAGGTGCTGCTCCTTGTCTACAATCAAAATAATTTAAAAACTATTAGAAAAAATCGAGTCCGCACATTAAGCAAAAAGTAGATCGACAAAGAATAATTTCATAATTCTAACTCTTGCAAGAAATTTTGATGAACATCTGATACAGAAATATATGCTCATAGAAAACACAATCCACCAACTAATAACTATTATTTCCAGTTTTGTAGTGCAAGAAAGCAAATAAAATCGACTCACATAAGAGAACCGTAAACAAAGATTTGTGCCCGCAGTTGCACTTGTTGTAAATCTGTAAAGGCTGCAGAAAGAACGAAGATGATGGAGCAGAAGTATTAAGATCAGGCAAGCTGGATGTAGGAACTGAAACAGGCCCTCTTGGCTTCACACCACTGTCAAATGTCATGAGTTGACCAGCACCTAATGGACTCAAAATGAAGATGATTTGTCCCCTTTTCAGCCTGCTTCAGTGGAGGCGCTTTTACTAGATTTCCTTTTAAACTTCCTTTCCAGATCTACTTCTCCACGCCTTGATTTACGCTCAGAGGTAGTTCCAGCACCTCCAGATGGAGGGCAAACACCAGGTGTTGAAGAACCAACATGATAAGTTTCCTTCACAATGATTGGATCTGACTGGCTGCAAACAGAAGCTGCAGACAATCCTTCGCCAGTCTTCAGCAAATCCCATAGCAAGAATTTAGGATATTAATTATATAGGCAAAAACAAGTTAAAGTAAATGGAAAAATAAAAGGTCAATGATCAAAACATGGCCTAAGAGTAAGGGTACCAGCATTTTACAAGCTTGAAGTCCCGGAAACGATTGCGAACTATTGCCAGCATCTTCAGTAGATTGACCTCCCAAAGGCCTGGTGTCGAAAGTAAAGGTCTCATCTTCTTTGCATGACTCATTGACTCCTGAAGTCTGAGATCTTTTTAATATCTTACCAAAATTTTCAATGTTGATCCCCGTAGGAGAAGCATGCTCGTTTACATCAATTTGTGAAAGGTCAGTACAACTAGCACCTGGGACACCGTCCTTGTTAGATTTATCAATTTCCACAGTACTGCTAGTAACTGCAATTATACAATAGCAGAACTTTTTTTTTACTTATCATTAGAGATATCAAAAAATCAGTGAGCAAATAGATGACCACTTTATCCTAAAATCTCATCACAAAAAAGCAGCTTGAAGAAAATGTGAGTTAACTAGGTAAAATAAGTAATTTCTCTCAAGTTGCAGTCAAATAAAACACAAATGTCATATACATATACATATATATAGGGGATTAACGTAAAACTATTTTTAAAGCGAGAACATGAGAACCACAGAAGTTGATGCATTCACTGTGAAAGTTTATGCATTCTTCGAAAAGTTACTGCACCAAAAATGGAATTTTCACCCGGGCTCGAATCCTATGAGGGGAGAAAATTTTATTTTTTTGGGGGTGCAATAACTTATCTAACGAATACATCAACTTTCACAGCGAATGTATCAACTTTTGTGATTCTCACATTCTTATTTTAAAAATGATTCTCATTTGAATCTCACTATATATATATATATATAAAAATTGGAACAAATGAGAACTACATCTTTTTTTAGAACCTAAAAACTATGCACATAACATATAAAGTTGATGCACGACGATAACAATTTGCGCATGTATACGTTGTGCAAAAACATTATACAAACCATGTATAGTTCTCAAGTTCACATAAAAGATGTAATTTTCACTGGATTCAACCCCTATATATATATATATATATATATATATATATATTGAGTGTTGTAAAATCCTTCTTAAAGTATAAACTATGAACTCATGAAATCGTTTGAATTCACCGTGAAAGTGTCTGAATTAAAAAAAAAAAATCATCCATGATGTTTGAATTCATCAAACAAAGTGATGAATCCGTTATAGATCTTCACGAATCAACAATTGAAAATGGTTCATATTTTATACTTTAATATTGGTTTGTATTTGATCAAATTCATATATATATAGGGGAGGATTAACGTGAGAACTATTTTTATCGTGAGAACATAAGAACCAAAAAAAGATGAATCCGCTGTGAAAGTTGATGAATATGAATACGCTAAGAAATTACTGAATCTAAAAAATGAAATTTTCACCTCTCATGAGATTCGAACCAATGTGAAAATTATGAATTTTTGGATTCCATAACTTTCACAATGGATGCATTAACTTTCATAACGAATTTATTTTGTTCATAGAGAATTTCCGTTATATATATATAGAGAGAGAGGAGAATATAAATAAAAAACTTCATATCCTAGTAACTAAAAACAATTTACAACATCGATCTTTCTGTGATATCATGTAGTTGTTATAAAAAGAAGCATTATTGAAATATTTAAAACACATTATCATAACAAAAGCACTATTATAAGAAAAAATATATATAAAGAAGCATTTTCTTGCATGAAAACAATCCTAGCCATCCATTTAGTTATGATATATGGACCACATTGGTTTCTAATTTTGGAATACACCCCTAGTAAAACTATGCACATGGCAACCTATTTTTTAAGGTTTGCAATACTACCGCACCCACAACTTGGTACTATAACATGACCTCATATCGCATCATCAAATGACAAAGTGAATATCCATTATATAAGTTTAGCTAAATATTACGACATTGTGGTTAAAGTAATCAAGATTTACCTCGACATTCTAGCTTCATAAGATCAATGGAAAATCATTATGATGCCTTTTGAAGGGCATAGCAAATGTTAATGAAAACTAGAACACAAGGTGTCAACTCAAAGTACATCACAACTCACAAGAAATCTAGGTCTCACAATTACTTGATTGATAAAAAAAAATTATATAATCAAGAGTGCGAAGAGGCAATTTTTGATAGGAAAACATAATAAACAACATCCTCCAAGATGGTATCTGTATAGCACATTTTAACTGGAATGAAACACGACAACTTGAGAGGGGTCTAGGTCCTCGACAAAACTGATTTCAAAGCATAAGAGATAAGTCACCTGACAATTTTGAAGAGTTTTCCGTGCTGATTCTTTCTGTTTCTGCTACCATTTGTTCTTTAGAAGGTGAGGCTTCAATACCATCATTTTGAGCTACTAGTACGTTCGCAGGGTGATCAATCATTTTAGTTAACTCCTTAGAGGCTTCATCAGGAATGTTGTCACCGGAAGTATCTAAAAGGGAAACAGATTGATGGATTGTCTTTATTTCTCCTGCTACAGAAGCAGCGATTGCGTCCTTATCAATTTCAGTGGCAGGGGAAAGCTCATTTTTATCCAGAGACTCCATTGGAGCTGAAGGACTTGGTTGTTTAGAAGCTTCAGACTCGGTTTTTCTACTATGATCCTTGTGCTCCATTTCAGATGAAGGTGGGTTATGGTCGCGAGAGTCAACTAATTGATCGTCTTCAACAGGTGATGCTGCCAAGTTTGTGCCTTCAACTAATTGATCGCCTTCAACAGGTGATGCTGCCAAGTTTGTACCTTCAACCTCAGTATTCAATGCTACAAGGCAATTTAACAGAGAGTGGGAATCAAGATAGCGTTGTGGATGAAATAGCAAAGTACAAATCATAATCCTAGTTACTACTGACGTTAAAAAAGATAAGGAATATAAAACAGCATTTTGGTATAAATACCTGGATAATTCCCAACAGAACTATCAGATTTTGATCCAGTAGTTTTCTGGATTTCAACTACCCCAGCAGGACAACTATATCCAACTTCTTTTTCAACGTCATCAAGGACCATCTCATGTGAATCAAGAGGCAACTTCTCACTTTCTTCCTCATGGGCAGAAACATCTTCATCACTTTTGTGAACATCAATCTGCATAGAGACAATATCTTTCTTGCATGTCCATATGCTCTCACCCAATAATGGAGGGTGCACACAATCCCCATCCTCTATATTCTCTTTCTGTGGTGCAGGAATGTTTCGAGAATCTTCCATAGCATCAGTGACTGATTTCTCAGAACATTCTCTAGAAACTATGGAACCCATTGATTGAGAATCAACTGTTGTGTCGGGCCCAGATGCAGCACATGGAGCCTCAGGACAGCTGTTACTTTCAGCAGAGACATCTTCCTTGCCAACAAGAGTTTTGTGCCTTTCTGGGATTGGATAACAGCACCCTGCTTCATTTCATTACTGCCATTGAATGCAGGGCGACAGCATCATTGCCTCCTATACCAAGCACCTCAATACCTTCTCCTGAAGCACAATAGAAGACCTCTCATGTAACATGATATCACTTTCAGACAGCTGCTTAATCTCTAGGCCTGAGACATCACTATATTGACTGCAATCTGCAGGTTCAACTACAATGCAACCTTATTGCACCCATCATCTTTGGATGCCGATTCTTCTATCATATGCACGTTAGACACTTCTACCATAGTAGCAATGCAAGTATCAACTCCATGCTCTTGTTTCTGGGACTGCATACTTGAAGAGGGTTCACGAGAACAAGGCTTCTCATTATCATTCCCACTCAATCTTGCATTTTCATTACATCCTTTGTCTAGCTCCTCAACAGGATTAAAAGTACTTTTCACTGTACAACTTGAACTAAAATTGGCACTGCTAGTTTTATCCTGGTCAACTGACTCCCCATCATTAACATTGAAATTCTTACAAGAGCTCTTAGTGTTGTCAATCTTTTCCATGAACTAGTAGGTCTACTTGCATCTGATGGGACAGAGACTCATCCACCAAGCCACGAGTTTCCCCTTGATAATTGTCGGCCCCCTTCATTTCAATGCTCGAGTTTCCCTTGGCCACAGTTAAATTACTATCATTGTTATCAATACCTACTGCATAAGAGGAAAGTTTCGTCTCCGGAACCTGTAAAGTACATTCAGAGTGATTGAATTCAACTGCTGAAGATTGATTCAAACTACAAGAAAGTCCAACAACTTCAGCTGGTGGTAATGGAGGAATCATATCGTCAACATCATCAACTTTACGAGCATCCCTCGAATCGTTCTCTACTACTCTTGTTGAGCTACCCAGCTGATCACCTGGATCCGATTCCTCAATCATCTTTTCACCAGGGAGCATTTCTTCCTGTCCAACTGCCTTTAATAACATTTCAACAGATTCAGATGATGTTGCCTCAGACCAGACATTGATATGCCTCCGCAAAGCACAAGATTCTGCTGCACTGGAGCTGAACTCTATTCCATTACCTCCCCGAGAGAAATCCGCAATCCAATGGTTGTCTTCCTGACTTGGAATACCAAGAAAACTTCGCTTTCAACTAAACTATCAAATCTCAAATGCCCATGGAGGCTGTCATCAAAATCAAATTTTGGTAGAGCGAAGGGTCTCAAAACAGAAATGTTAGAGCTCTCTTCACCAGCTAAGTGAAGATTCTTGCCTTCATAGTCATTGTCATTATAGTCCATCTGTGTATCCCTAATAGGAAAATGAGTTCAGGTGCACATGTAAACCAATATAAAAAGAAAAAACTTGCCTTCACAGGAGGCAGCAAAAAGAGTAGTAAACAACATAGCATTTAAATTAAGACTAGCATCTAATGGCCAGTGAAACAAAGCCAAGTGAAATTACACTAAAAACCTAAGTCATAGTAAAATTGAGACCACTTCATACAATTTAAATACTTTTTTACCAATTTATCCTACAGTAATAACATGTTCAGAACAGGGCACCTTTCAACTGTAAACATCACATAGATCCAGTGAGAGAATTTTGTATTTTCTTTCTCATTTCACTGAATCTTTCTCTGACAAGATTTTTAAAAATTACAAATGAATGAAATTACTATTTTCCAAGACATGGATACATAAAAGTCCTTACTGACAGAGATTATATATTGCAATAATAATAGTGAAAATAAGCTATAGTTTTAGGCTTCTACATTAGTACATTAACAATGCACCTTCAATTGACAGTAGAGTTGACTTTTGCCGTTGCCAGTGGTTAACATTTTACCACTGTCCATATAGTAACCTAACATTACACTGAAGATGTCATCAATAAAATTCCACAGCATAGTTTTTGAATCGGATCACTAAAGTCTCTCTTTTTTTACTTATTACCCGAGGAAATAATCACCAGAACAGCATTTCAGAGTGTGGTCCCAAACTTTTAATCAACAATAAAGTTGGACACGCAAAGACAAATTTATATGGCAGACATCTCAAGTATCACAAGCCAGGATAATTCTATACACTGAAAAGTAATAGCTACATTCTACATTAGGCGACATTAAAAGTATCTAAATATGAAAATATGTCCAAAAAATGCACTCTGACTTCAATCGAAACAAGAAAGAAAGAGAGAAAATTTCATACAGTTGCAAACCCTAGTCCAGTTGTTTAAGGACCGAATAAACCCCGATGCAAAACCCCTAATACCAATAATGATTCCAGGTTTGAAACTCAACACCAAAAACCCCGAAACCCACTAAAATACATGAGATGTTAGGAATCCCCTTCATTTCTTCAACAAAATCATTCTTTCCTCGGATACAGATGAAAGCAACTAATTCCACCATTGGAACAACAACTAGAGAACACACCCAACATAACTTCAACATAAACCACTGCTCTCAAACACCTTGACAGCAACAAACAATGACCCCCATAACTACAATTCCACCTACAACTCGGTTTTATCAGAAGTAAAAGAAATAAATTCAAAAGCCTCGGAATATTAGATAAGAAAAAGAACAAAACACAAACACAAAAATTAAAAAGAGGAAATGAAGAGTACCAGCAGAAGTAAGTGTAGAGACGCTACCTCCTCCATCCGGAGACGAAATCCTCACCGTTGATTCCCTCAACTCAACCCTAATCGAACGGCCACCCTCTCCTTCATAACCCTAGGCCCCAAACACTAAAATCCCTGAACGCAAACCGTCAACAACCCAAAACTCAGCCTTCCAACAAGTAAATACTTCACACCGTCCGCGAGCAGAGCTGCATGTGTACGTACATGTACATACAAAGGCGCAGAGAGCAAGAGAAAGAGAGTGTGTGTGGTTATAGAGAGAAAGTGGTGTGTGAACTGTGTGTGTTATTTCAGATGTTAGGCGAGGAAAACTGGTTTAAAAAAAAAACAACTAACTTTTTTAGCTGAGTAGATTGGACAAATCAAGGCGGGGGATTGAGGGCATTTAGGGGAAATGAGAGTGAGATGCTGACGCGTAGAAGCAGCGAATATGTGGACGTGTCAAGATCTCATTGGTTGTAGGAGAAAGGGAGTTAATGGTTGTTTCCTCTTTGTTTGAAATTTCTACGCCAATTCAAAAGTGTGTTACTGTCTGTGACAAAGTGAGTGTGACTGTCGTTGCGCTCGTGAAACGTGTATGAGAGGAGGGTAGATGTGTAATTTCAAAACTTGTTTGGTTTGTGAACACAGGATGAAATTCTTTCCTTTTTTAACGTGGAATGTTTTTCAAGTAAGGATTCCTTTGCTATAGGTGAAGTTGGAGGCAGATGGTAGCAAACACTGCAAAATTAAATTGATTATGAAAGGTTTTGAGCAGCTATACATTATTTATTATATTGATATTTTTAATTCATAATAGTTATCTTATCTTGTCGTAATATGTTAATGATGTGTTGATTGTAGGTAGGCGCCTAGGGTAGCCACAATGATGATCGCCTGGGACCCACCATCTCAGGGGACCTAAATTATTTCAAAAAAATTAGTTTTATTTAAAGATATATAGATTTATATGGATTCAAAATATTATATCATTTAAATATTTTATTTTATTTTAAAGTTCAAAGATTAAATCATATATTTTACTTATAGATATATGTTTTCATTTATCCCAAAATATGTTAAAAATATTGATGTTGATGCGATTATTAATGGTTTTGCATCTACAAATATTCGAATAAATTATTTTTTATGATATCGTATCGTAGATAATAGTTGAGATATAGAAATATAAGGATGATAAGTAAATTTTATATGTTTTTCATAATTTTTTATTATCTATTTCTATTTGTAGATCACTTGAATTTTACGTAAATTTATAAATTTGATTTATTTTATAAGTATAATATAATTGACCATTTTGGACGGTCTAATGGTTAAGTGAGTTCATGTGGTTACAAGTTCAAACCTCAATATCTCTTCTATATGTTCAAGCCACCACACCCGATTTTTTGTGTGCTTTAATCATCATGTGTCGTTTGCAAGCTATTATAAAGAAATATAAGTTTTATCAAGACGCAGAAGATAATGACTAAGGGTGTTATATGAATTTTAAAAATGGGACCTATATTCCTTATTTTGCCTATGGCCTATAAAATATCGTGAAGCGATGCTAATTGTAAGCATGCAGAGGAGATGGACAAATTGAAGTAGTTTTTGGATGGTTTTCCATGAAAGATCTAGGAGAGGCTAAGCGATTTAGGGTTGTATCTTTCACGGGCTATGTGCATACATTAGAAGATCATGAAAGATTTAATATGCAAGATTCAAGTATATGGTATTCCTTTAAATAGTCATTTCAAGTTGTTGACGATGAGTCATCAAGTAGTAAGAATGAACATGTCTAAATGCATAAACTCCCATATGCTTTAGCAATTGGTAGTATCATGTATGTCATGGTGAGCACGAGACCGTATATTGCGCATATAATGGGAGTAGTTATCTGGTTCATGAGTGATCCGAGCAAGCAATATTGGAAAGTAGTGATGTGGATCTTGAGGTATTTGGGAGGTACTACGGATAATGATTTGTGATTTGATGGAAAGAGTGTCAAGTTGGTGGGTTATATTATGTAAATTTGGCATCAAATGACCTTGATGAATAATTTTACATATGTTGGTATGATTATATCCTGGGCTTATAAGTTGTAGAAGACGTTGCTTTATGCGCCACTAAGGCGAATATGTAGCGATAATGAGACAAGCAATGAGATGGTGTACTTGTGAAATTTCTTGATGTACTTTGCGAATGAGCATAGAAATAACATTCTTTGCAGCAATAATCAAAGTGTTATCTTCCTAGCAAAAATTCGACGCTTCATTCGAGAACGGATCATATTGAGTTTAAGTATCACTATATTTGTCATCTTTTAGGAAGGAAGATCTTGCGGTTAGAGATTCAAGGAAGTAAGAATTGAGTTGTTTATTAAGGATATGACCTTAAACAAATTGAAGTTATGCATAGCTTCAATCGCCTTAAACTTTAAGACGAAGGCTTAGCTTTGCATGTAAATACAAGGAAGAAGTTGAGACGTGATGATTACATAGAAATCAATCTTCGTGTGGTAGATTTTGAGTTATGGAGACTCAAGTGCTGTGAAACCAGACCACGCGAGCGGCAATCCAACTAGCCAAATTGTTTTGGGGCCAAATCGCACTTAGAGTTATTTTTCTCTTTATAAATAGCCACAATATTCCTTGTAATTGCACTAGAGAAAATATAGAGCAAAACCCTCGGTTTGCATACGCCATACATAGTGGTAACAAATTCCCATGTGTTTATTTTCATAATAGATATATGTCGGGGTTGTGACCTTTCTATGTAACGCATTCAATAGCACTTTGTTCAGACTTGTCTTGATATTATACATGCTCGTTGGTGAGTTGGAGAGACGGGATGGGTTGCGGGGTCGCGATCCTCTCGCCTAAGGGTTCCGGACATGAGTCTCGAACTAAAATTGTATGGTCCTAATCGTACTCAAGCTTGTTTAGATTATTTTTTCTCTTTATAAATAGCCACAATATTTCTTGTAATTGTATCGAAATTATAGTGGAAAAAACATGGCTTGACAAAGACCCCAAACGTAGTCATAAGGCAATTGAGTAATAAAATATCGTATATTTTTCTCGTTTTTCAGAATTGCTAAGTGTTTATTTTATCCTAACATGACTACAATATATTTTGTATGATTTGGGATTTTCAACTAGGTTGAGTGGACCTTTACAATCAGGAACAAATATGAGGACATGCTCACTCATCTAAGCTAGGTTGGCTTCAAACTCTTATATACTGTAAGAACAAGATCTTTCTAATGTAGAACCATTACTATATTATGAGTTGATTACATCGTACTTACATTGAGGCCTTAAGATCTTGTGTTCTTCCATTTTGATGTCTTAACATACATATTTTCTAATTATCCATACCTTTTCTGCAGTGTGTAAGACTACTATCTTCTTCTTATTGGTATAAGTTAACCTTCTACTTTATTATGCCCGAAGGTTCTTTTGCTGACTACTTGAGACTGACTCCTGAAGCTTCATGCACTGCTTTTGTCTTCAACTTAGCATCAAATTAGTCTTAACCTTATCAGGTTCAAGTTGAACTCTTTACTATATACTTCCGTCTAATCAGTTTAGTTGATCACGTCGATCGTATAGTGGCATCTTCCTAGTTGTCGTCAAGTTAACTTTGGCTCTTCAAGTTGCTTTCTTATTTAGCTTCATTTCTAAATCCGAATCCCTTATTCAAAAAAATCCTTAACAACTTAGCTTTATATTAACTCATCTAACAAAACCTATTAGATCCTCCTCTTGTGACTTAGCCATCACTTATCCCACAATGCAATTCCATGTAGTCCAAGGGTTTTTGGATCGTTTAAAACATATATATTTAACTTTTCATATCCAAACACGTGATCTATATTTTATTTGCTAACTTTTATTAATAGTTAGAGTAATCATTATTTAAATGGCTCATCTTGGTAAAGAAGCTAACCATGTATCGACAAAAATAATAGAATCAATTGTTGAATTGAAAACAAGTGGAAACTAGTATGGTTGAAAGTCGAAGTGATTTGAAAACAGTTAAAAAGAGCTAGAAATAATATAACAAGAAAACTTATCAAGTCATCGTCTTAAAGGAAAACCACATATAGAAATACTCATTGTAACTTGTCACAAAAAAATTTGTACAATGTTATAATTGATGTGCGAGTTAATGAAGAATTAAGTAGATCTAGTTGTAATAATGATATAAAAAGTCTGCTGCAAGTGCAAAAGTGTGGATGATTACTTGAATGTATGGTGTGGCAAATGGGTGGGAGGGTCGGGCGACTTGCACAATGTACCCCATCCATGCCACAATTTCATCGGGGTAAGCCCGTCCAAACTATAATAGGAATTTGTATTCATCTTATTAAGTATCTTAGTATAATACTTGAATGAATTCCGTTTTATGACACTTGTATGCGTCCTGTTAAGTACTATAGTACAATACTTAAAAGATAATATCACACTTGTATGCGTCCTATAAATACTATAGTATGATACCTAAAAGATAATAGGAAACTCGTACCGTTGTATACGTGTCCTATTAAGAACTACATCGACAAAAATCGAGCAGACTTTTTAGTCCAAAACCCCGGAGCTTTTTCGGCCCAAAACCTGATAGGCTCGATGGATAATCAAGGTGGGATTTTTAGGACAGTTTTTTTATGGATCTCTATTTTACCAACATAGCCCAATTTCAGGCCAATTTTATTGGCTCTACTTGAAAGAAAATATATTATTACATTTATATTTATTGATTGATTACTTACATTTTAGGGATTTCTCTTGAAATTAAGTGTCATACTTTTTGCGAGTCATTGCACTTTCATATGAAACAAGTCATTTTCTCATTATGATAAATTAACACTTATGATTAACACATTAAGACGAACTACTAGGTTGAATGTTGAAACTGCAAGAGATGAGTGATGATTTTGAAAGAGAACAAAATTGTAAATCAATAAGATGAAGAATATGATGAAGAAATGTCCATATTATACCACCTACAACTACATCTCGAGGGGGAACCTCAAAAAGCACTTGAAAAAAAGAGAGAAATGGAAATGTAGATGGTTTGATATAAAGTTAGGATGTCATGACCAATCCATTTAGTGCTTATATGTATAAAGTATTGTTGGAGTTTATCAACGAAGATGACAATCCTCATAAGCTTAACAATGAATTAAGCAAAATCGAAGTTTTAACAAATGCTTAAAGATAAAAGACCGCAATGAAACTTGTTCGAGACCCATATTTATTGGATTGATTTTTTATCAATTAAATACGTAAATTTAAAGATAATATCGACTTATCTAATGTATAGATCGGTTGTGTCACACTTAGTACATTAGATAAGTCAAAATTTTAAAACGAGATGGAGAGAGAGAGAGAAGGGATAGGAGAAAAAATGACTTGGAGCATAATAGCATGGGGTGATGGCGGATATTAAAGAGAGACGATGGATCTTGATAAGAGAAAATAGGTTTGGACTTTGGAGAAGATAAGTGGATCTTAACGAGAGACGTGGATATGAGATTAAGGTTCAAAATGGGGAAAAGGCATAAATGAAAATAAAACATGAGATTTGTATATATATAAGAAAATTAACGATGGAATTAGCCACGATTTTAGCAGATTTACTAATATAGATGGTATGATATTAAGTTTGGATAGCATGACCAATGCACTTACTGCTCATATATATAAATAAGTCTAATGATCAAACGGCCAAATTTACGGAAATTTTTGCCGAAGTTAATCAGCGAAAAACGACAACAATCATATGCTTAAAGAGGAACTGAGAAAATCGAAATTTTAATAAATGCGTAAAGATAAAAGACTGCAATTAAACTTGTTGGGACGTAAATTTATTGGATTAGTTTTCAGTCTTTGATGATGTTGTTGAGAAAGTGATATTCCTAGTATAATTATTTTGAATAAATTAGTTAGGAATATTTTAGAAAAGAATTTATTCATTTTCTTTTGTCGTTGACTATTTACATTACTTGCATATATGAAATTAGCGACGAAATCAGTGACGAATTTCTTGGCAATTTTTTTTTTTTGGAAACAAGTATCAACAAATTTTTCCATAGCTATGTTTGGAGACAAAATTAGCGACATAATATACCATAGCTAAAATAATAACAAAAAGTAAATTTGATGACAAACTTTTTTGTAACAAATTTAATGACAGACTATTCCATAGCTAAAAATATAAATAATTCAAAAAAGAAAATTTAATGACGGAATGCTCATCTCTAAGTTTTTTGCTAAAATAAAATAAGAAATTAGCTTAGCAATGGAATAAATCTTTCATTATTCATAGAGACGGAATTTTTGTAGATATCCATCGCTAAAGTTGGCGCATATGTTTCACGTCATATTTCATCGTTAGTCCATCACAAAATCTGTTGTTAATGCACAAAATATATTTCATCATTTTTTTGTCGTAGATCCGTCATTATATACCGATAGAATTGCATCCATCATTAAATCCATCACTAAAATATGAATATTCTGTAGTGTCAGAATAACATCCTCCAAAATTATATTTTCTTAATAATTTTACGTTTCTGTCATTCAAATAGGCCTAAAAAATCATCCATTTTATGTAATTGTATAGAAAAAACAGCATTCATTTTTTTTCACTTCCAAACAAAATTTACATTAATTTTATAGCTTTACTAACTTCATTGACTAGTTTTGGCTCTATCCCAACTTTTTGTACGATCATTAGTTGTAGAGTAAATCTATTTCAGTTTTAAGTATTTCGAAATAATTAAATGCATAAAATTACAAACACTTAAATTAAATAGAACTTCTACTGTTCAAAATTATTAATCAAGGCTGAATTTTGTCCTAATTATTAAAGCCTCGAACCACATTCACATTAATTTGTAGAGGTGGTCTCTGTAGCGCCTCGCCACACAAGGAGACCAACTTAATTAATTAATTAGTTAATTAATTTTAATTAAGTAGTTAATTAATCTTAATTAATTAATTAAATTAATTCTAATTAAAATTAATTAATTTAATAAATTTTAATTGTAAATTAATAAATATAATTTTAAATTAATATAACTTAATTTTGAATTAATAAACTCTAATTTTGAATAATAAAGCCTAATTATAAATTAATAAACCCTAATTTTGAATTAATAAATCCTAATTTTGAATTAATAAACCCTATTTGGAATTAATAAACCCTAATTTTGAATTAATAAACCCTAATTGAAAATACTAAACCCTAATTTTGGAATTAATAAACCCTATTTGGAATTAATAAACCCTAATTTTGAATTAATAAACCATAATTGAAAATAATAAACCCTAATTTTGAATAATAAACCCTAATTTTGAATAATAAACCCTAATTATGAATTAATAAACCCTAACTTTGAATTAATAAATCCTAATTGTTAATTAATAAACCCTAATTATGAATTAATAAATCATAATGAATTAATAAATTATAATTAAAAATCTAATTATCCTTAATTGCTATATTTAATATAAGTTTTTGTCATAAAACAAAAGACATAATATTAAATAAAAAAAAAAAAACAAAAACAAGTGTGCACGCATCGTGAGGCGCGCGTACACAAGTTTTTGCCTAATTTGTATTCTGACCTCGATTGAATTTTACACTTCTCAATCATATTATTAATAGTGAAAATCTTAAACTTGCAAGAAACTCAAGTGTCCCTACCATGTCATGAAAACAATAATGAACATTGTTGATATTAATATGAAATACATTGCTTGTGCGTCGATACATTTATGTATGCGAATGAGAACTTTATTATTATGTTTCTTATTTGATTGATTTGAGTCAAGCACAACATACAGAGTTTTAACAGATTTCTTGGTGATTTCCAAATACAAGAAGAAATATGCTAAGATTTATTATTCCATAAGGTATAACCAAAAATCCGTAGCTTATCTTCTATGGTCTGCTACTGCATATGTATGTCTTCTTTTATTCTGCTACTGCATCTTTCACTATTCTTCCTCTCATCTCTCCATATTGTACAGAGCAGACGTGTCACACTTAGAGGGTGTTTGGCTGAGCTTATAAACTCTTTAAAACAGCTTATAAGTTGTTTAGGAACTTATAAATGTCAGAAAGTGTTGGCAAAATAAGCTCCTAAACGAATTTATAAGCTATGAAAATAGCCCAACAAATTATAGTTTCCCCTAAAATAAGTTGGTCAACTCTAACTTATTTTTCATAAACTTATAAGCAATCATAAATTTATCAAAATAACTTTATTATAGTTCGTTATTTCCTACATATACACTATCAATTTCACCTCTCGTCAATTTTATTTCTCTAATTATGATTTTCTCTCTCTAACTCACGATTCTTTCTCTAGCTTATAAGATCCATTATCCAAACACTTTAACAATTTATAAGCACTTGAGACATTACCTCTTATAAGCTTTTGAAACATCTTATAAACTCTCTAAAATAAGCTTAGCCAAACACCCCCTTAGTACATTAGATAAATCAACATTTTAAAAGGAGATAGAGAGAGAAAGAAATAGATATGAGAAAAAATATTACTTGGAGCAGAATAGCATGGGGTGATGGCGGATATGAAAGAGAGACGATGGATCTTGATAAGAGACAATAGGTTTGGACTTTGGAGGAGAGAAATGGATCTTAAAGAGAGATGGCGTATCTAAAGGAGGGACGTGGATATGAGATTAAGATTCAAAATGGGGAAAACACATAAATGGAAATAAAACATGAGATTTGTATATATATAAGAAAATTAACGACGGAATTAGCCATGATTTTAATAGTTTTACTAATATAGATGGTCTATATGATATTAAGTTTGGATAGCATGACAAGCACTTGCTGCCAGTATGAGCTATTAGTTGTGCCCTTGGGCCCTTAATTTTTGAAGATTAGTAGATATATTTAGATTCAAACCAAGATTTCATCAGTAGTCAAGTGGTTTGGTTGATTTCTTTGAATGTGTAGACGTGGGTTCAAACCAGCAGCTCCTTCATTCTGCCGCATTATCTGTTTTTTTTCTTTTTGTGTTTCATTTTTCTTTTTCATTTTGCCGCATTCTCTTTTCTCTTTTCTTTTCTTTTGTGTTTCATTTTTCTTTTTTTCTTTCCTTTTTTGTGTTTCATTTTTCTTTTCCTAAAATTTAGTTATATTCTCTTCTCTCTCTACTTTTACTCTTTCTTTTCTTTTCCTTTTTCTATTATTTGTATTATGTTGATAAAATAAAAATATATGCAAAAATATAGCTTTTATATGTGAACTAATATGATCAATCTAATTTCTAAAATTTTATGATAAATTATTCTAACAACAAGCAATCAAGGCATCTAAATTATTTATTTTAAGCATCTAAAAAACTTGTTGATGATAAAACAATCAAAATATAGAAAAATTGAATATATGATTACTATTTTAGAAATATAAGTGTTAAATCAAACTATTTAATGAACTTAATTTCGTACATGAAAAATGATGTGTTTGTTAATGCTACTAATGAAATTATTATGCACGATTTTAGAAAATGAAGAATATAAGATAAACTTATTATGGCGATTATTTTTAACTTTTATTTTTCTAACATTGTGATGTAATTTAACTTCTAATTTTATTTAAAAAAAATTGGGCCCCCCAGAGTAAAATCTCTGGCTCCGTCACTGCTTGCTGCTCATATGTATAAATAAGTATAATGATCAAACGACCAAATTTATGAAAATTTTTGCAAACGAAAAACGACAACAGTCGTAAGCTTAACGAGGAACTAAGAAAATCGAAGTTTTAATAAATGTGCAAAGATAAAAGACTGCAACGAAATTTGTTGGGACCTAAATTTATTGGATTAGTTTTTCAATCTTTGATTTGTTGAGAAAGTGACATTTCTAGTAGAATTATTTCGAATAAATTAGTTAATGATATTTTTATATAAGAATTTATTCATTTTCTTTTGTAGTTGACTATTTACATTACTTGCATATTTGTGTATGTAAGGAAATTAAAGACAAAATTAGTGACAGGTTTTTTCGCAGTTATTTTTTTTTAAGTATCAACAGCTTTTTCCATAGCTATTTTGGAGACAAAATTAGCGACAGAATATACCATATCTAAAATAATAACAAAAAATAAATTTGATGAAACTTTTTCGTAACAAATTTAGTGATGAAATTAGTGACATAATATTCCATAGATAAGAATATAAATAATTCGAAAAAGGAAATTTAATGATGGAATGCTCATCTATAAGTTTTTTGCTAAAATAAAATAAATTAATTAACTTAACAATAGAATAAATATTTTGTTATTCATAGAGATAGAATTTTCGTAGTTATCCATCGCTAAAGTTGGCGCGTATGTTTCACTTCATATTTCATCGCTAGTCCATTGCAAAATCTGTTGTTAATGCACAAAATATATTTCGTCATTTTTATCGTAGATCCGTCTTTATATGTCGATAGAATTGCATCAACGGATGAAAATCCATCACTAAATACGATTTTTTTGTAGTGTTAGAATAACATCCTCCAAAATTATATTTCCTTAATAATTTTACATTTCCCGTTATTCAAATAGACCTCAAAAGTCATCATTTTATGCATATATATATAGAAAAAACAGCATTCAATTTTTTTTTTCACTCCCAAACAAAATTTACATTAATTTTGTAGCTTTACTAACTTTGTTGACTAGTTTTGGCTCTATCCCAACTTTTTGTATGATCATTAGTTGTAGAGTAAATCTATTTCAGTTTTTAAGTCTTTCGAAATAATTCAATGCATAAAATTACGAACACATAAATTAAATAGAAGTTATACCATTCAAAATTATTAATCAAGGCTGAATTTTATCCTAACTCGAACCACATTCACATAATTTGTATTCTGACCTTGATTGAATTTTACACTTCCAATCAGATTATTAATCGTGAAAATCTTAAGCTTGCAAGAAACTCAAATGTCCCTACCACGTCATGAAACCATGTTTCTTTTCACAATTTGTATAAAATAAGGTTGCAATTCTATAGTATGGTATTCTTAAGCATTTCAAACGATATGTTTATTTAATTATTGTTATAAAACAAAGTACAAAACAATTATAAAAGTAAGAAAAATACACGAGAAACGGTTACCAGTTCGTCTCCACAAGACTACGCTTGGGGGCGCTATCAAGCCAGATATCTCCAGCATATATATTCTGACAAAAGTATTATGTATACTACAATTACAATAAGAGAGGCTATTTATAAGAAGAGAAACCTTGATAGGAAAAATCATAATCTGACTAGAATTCCTCCAAACATATGGACTATAATTCTAATCTTATCCTAGCTAGAATTTCTCCAAGGCCAACGATTCTAATTCTAATTCTATCATGAATATAATTTCTCCAAGTCCAAAGACTCTAATTAGAATCCTATCAGACTCCATATGTAGGCTGATCTCATATGTAATCATAACTTTAAGATCTTTTCCGTGTCATCACGACAACGTCAAGCCTTCAACTTCAAGTTCCAAGGCCAATTGAAGCTATGTATTGCTTCAATTTCTCTAAGGTCACAACCTTAGTAAACATGGACATCAGAGAATCCATCTCGTCCATTGCAAGTTTTCACTTGCTCATATCATCAACCTGCCTTGTCTACTCTCTGACTTACCTCGGTAGTGGTGGTCTACCTGGTTCGTCAACAATGACGTGTTGCTTCTGAACTCCATTGCTCCCACCCGATTTAGAAATATCTAACTCAATAACTTGATTATGTGCACGGTGAGAATCATGAGTACTCGACTTCTGCTGCTTCAAGGTTTTACATCCTTCCAAAAACTCACTATTCTCTTTTTCTCGAAAACACTATCTTCAAACCGACCAACATTAACTGCCTTGAGGTCTGACAGCTCTTCCTTAGACCACAGCTATCCCATTCTCTTCTTACTTACGCTCGGGATCAAAGCATCCGAGATCTCATCGGTTGATGAGTTTTATGATCTCTGCTCTTTCGACCCTAATATTTCCATTATCTCTCTTTGCCTTACCATCAAATAGGTAAGTATTGGCCCATCATCCATAATATCAAAATGAGAGTACACAAAGTGTAGAGGTTATAAGGTTATAAGGTCTTAGACAGGTCCAGTTGGACATCTCGGATGCAAAGTTTACTCTATATTGGATAGGATCATCAAGTATGATAATCCAACAATTTCTTGATTTATCAGGAGTCTACGAAGGTTAACATTTTCCCATGCTTAGTTCAAGTTAGTTTCAAAATCTGCTACCAAGAAGTTATGTTACATAACTTACATTGCATAGAGCTTGGATAAGTAATGATAATGAGATGTCTGAATCTTATGAATTAGCATGAAATTACAGATGTGTATTACACTGTTGTATCTTGACATTGAGACTGGTTTGCTTACATCTGCATTTGCTCTCAAATTTGTCTGGAAACACATACCACATATAAGCTAGCTGTCCTGATCTTGGTATATACATTGAGAGTTTTAGAAACTTCTCTTCCCAGACCTGTATGAAATAATTGTCAATTTTATTTCTTCCTTAATTGTTTCATTAGTATTTGGGTTTAAAAAGTTATAGTTCCTCTAAATTGTCTGTAACTAGACATTAGTGTTATATTATACACAATGAAGGTAATTTTAACGAAAGAATACTTGGACAAATCTTAATTCAGATGCTTATTGGTTCATATGGTTGATCAATTGCATTATCTTGATTATCAGCTTCTTAGATCTGTAAAATTTCTAGCAATTAGATTATAGGTCAGGCTGTCTGGGTTTCGTGGCATGATTTGTTATGAAATTCACTTGGGATTCTATGAAGAGATTTTGCAATTTCATTTCCAACTCGGGAATCACAATTGTGGGTTCTGTATCCTAAAAGAGTATATTCTTCCTTAAATGGCCTCTTCTTTAATATAAAGCATATTGTAAAATTACATAGAGCTAAACGTTCATCTCTCACTTGAATGATCATGTGATTCTAATATGATCATATGGGACACTAGACTCTTCAAATGTTATCTAACTGATTATTTTATAGCTTTACAGAGTGATTCTAAAACCTCTAAACAGAATGGTAAAGTTGTCCTTTTGCTTTAAAATTTATCTCTTGGAAATTTCTAGCATGAGCCAGGTTTGATTAACCTATTACCTATTAAAATTTTCTACAGGTTCTTCAGTTGACAAAGTTCGATTACAGGCTTTCTAATGACCTTGATGAAGAGCTACAGAAATTACGTTGCGGGTTAACTATCATGCGTTAAGATTTACTAAGCCTTTAAGGAGTCTAGGCCAGAAGGTCCACGATGCGGAAAATGACAAAACGTTTTATAGCTGTTCACTTGAGGTTTGAGATCCTTGCCAAGCCATGAAATATTTTAATTCTCATAGACTTTTAACCTGAAGCAAACTGTGAAAGTTGTAATCAATGCTTTTGTCCTGATTAGTTGTTGAGATTGATATCCAAGATTGTTACTAATGCAAGTCTTACACGGTAATCATATGTCTATGTGGGACTTCAGAAGTTGGTCGTCTGACAGCTTCAGAACTGATCATGAAAACTTAATTGCATTACAATGTCCAGAGAAAAGTTAAGGATAATAAATATGATTTCATGGTAGAGAAACACCCTATTACTATGAATTCTGATTCATGGAATCAATATTATTCTTTACTTAGTAGACTCCTTTGCATAGTGCAGCAACTTTTGTTTACTTATATGCCTAAGAATCTTCCCATGAAAGTGAGAACTTAAGGTATAGATATACAATGTTCCACTAGGACTCTTTAAATTTAGATCTTTATTTCAAATACGTCTTGCATAAGTGTGAGTACTATTAACCCTATATGTTGAAAACATGTCAGTTGCATTGTGCTACTAAATGAGAATACAACCATCATCCAGTTAGGTCAGGTTGAACTGTGCTCATGGAGAAAATATGGCGATCCCACAATATCTGCATGACATATAGAATGCAGTTGAAATAATACTGATATTTTGAAAAATATCCTGATTTTACATATATTTCCTGACACCTTTGCCCTGTTTGCATTAATATCTTGAAAATGACTTCTGTTTGAATCTGATGTGTGGGAAATGAGTAATGGATTGCTGTTCCAATTATGAAGTTCTGTTTTCTCGATTGATTATTCATCTCGGAGATGGTTTTATAGTAAATGTAATTTTCATGCAGTGTGACTTGCATAATACAGAAATCGTGAAAAATCTTCACCTTTTATTCCCATGTTCCTAAATACTGGGAACTTTGTGCACTAGATATTGCCCAATACTTTATTTCTTTTGCATCATTGAGATCGTTGCACTAAAGTATATAATCTGGAATATGCATCTTATCACTGCTTCATAATTTGAAATATGACTTGTAGGTTCGAACCTGATATGCTTGCATTTTCTGGGTGTTACTATGGTGGGGTGATAAAGAAAGATACGAACTGAGTGAGATAAGAAAGCGATGGGAGACGTTACCTGTAAGAGTTTGATAATTGGAAGATTTTTATTCTCATCTTTCTTTGAAGCATGTTCTGTTAACTGAAGCCTTATAAATATTGGTTATTACAATGATTTGCGGTCTGTTTCTTCAGGAATTAAGCCCAGATGAAGAGCGAACACGAGGGAAGTGCCCTTTGACCCCTCATGAGGTTGGATTGTTGCTGGGCCCTTGACTTTGATAATAACACATATCTATACGTTGCATCTGGAGAAATATATGGTGGAGAAGAAACTTTGAGGCGCTTAAAGAGCTGTTCAATTTCTATACAAAAGAGATGTTGGCCAGTGAAGAGTTGAAAACACTTCTTCCATTTTCTTCCGATTGGCTGCCATTGACTACATTGTCTGTGATGAAAGTGATGTCTTTGTCACCAATAACAACGGGAATATGGCAAAAATTCTAGCTGGTCAAGGTAAGTTTTGAGGAAGATGAGCATATATCACTTTGGCACAGATTTGTGCTATAACTTTTATTACCTTTACAGCTTTTAGAAGCATAATGACTCTAGATGAGGCAGAACCGGTAGATATTCATGTAATTAGATTGACTTCTAGGGTAACACTAGAAATTAGAGGCTAACTCAAAATTGCAAAGAGGTGCCAATTCAGTTAAGGACACTACACTACACATGCATGTCTAAATTATAATGTAGCCATAGTTACTATTAACATTTCGGACCTTTTAAAATACCCCATGACTCATAATTAAATACAGTAAGTTTGCAGTATCACTGCACCCTTCTGCAAAGCTCAAGAGAAATCAATATATGCTTGGCATTATCATGGAATACACAGAAGTTAATTGATTTATCTGGGAAATCACCTGTTAAAATTTTCGACGTGATAACATTGGCTTTTAAATTAGTGTTCTACTTACTAGTTCGTACCTAGTTTTTGACAGAAATGAATGATTCATATTACATGTGAACTGATTGCGTAATTACTCTTATGTACTAATCCATGCAGGCACGTGCTTCTAATTGTTTGCATATATATCAAGAAAATACACATGTATTATCAAATTAGCGTATATCCTTCTTCAGAAAAGCCTTATATCCATTATGTGGGTTGTTTACACTCTGTATATGCCTTGTGTTATACTAGATCTTGCATATCCATGTCGATATATGCATACTATTATTTACTCTATACACAATATGTAATTGTGAATATTGAATAGGCAATATTTTGTACTAAAAGCTCATCAATACATATATGCTTTAGTTTACGATAGTTGATACTAGGTTTGTCAATGGACGGGTTTGTTTTTAGCCCACCCGGAACTGCTCATAATCCGTTACAATGGTTTCATTCGATTCCAAACCCATTTAAACACGGATGGCCCGACCTTGCCTGGTTGTTCCGGGTTCGATATTTTTACCCGGAACTGCGATAATCAGACAGCCCGTTAGCAAATATTTTAGTTCGGTTCTAAACCCGTTAAACATAGATCGCCGCACGACTCGGTTGTTCCGGTCCAACATTTTTTTTTTTTTTTTTTGTGTACTTGACTAATGTGTTTAAGATATTCTATTATAATTAATTGCTATTTTTATTAAGTTATGAAAAAAATATAAATTGATAATTATTTTAGCATTTGGGAATTACCCGACCTAGACCCATAGTTTGATAGTCCAGATCTGATATCTAATGAGTCGGTTCCATAACCAGAAAATCGATACTTATTGGTTCCGTCCGTAAAACCGCCATTGACAAGCCTAGTTGATACATTGTTTGTTTGTGTTGTACCACAATCTTTGTTAAAGTTCTCAGAGCATCACCAACGCATGACATCATTTTGGTGTGGATTTTGCACTAAAATGGTTCAACTTTAGCACCACTTTTTTCTCAACTCCAACCCTCCAGACCTAATTATGAATTTGCAGACTAAATTGATGTTTTGTGCACATTAGAGTTGGCCTTATAGTCGTTATAACATGTTTTCCTTAGGATCCTATTCAGTTATAGTAGTTTACAACTGACATGAATCCTTCATCTCATCTTTCTTGTTGAAGGAGGTACATCACAAGAGAACAATCAGACCAAATGCGAAAAGGCTCAGCGCTCTGTTTGCTGCACGAGACAAAATGGACTGGGGTTCTTTCTCAAGAAAGGTGAAACTATGCCAAAGAGGATTTATGGGAGAACCAAGAGATGAGACCCGAAGAGGAGAGTTCATGAATTTCCATCTACTTGCATCTGCCAAAACCATCTAAATATCTTGCTGCAATGAAAGACGGAACTAGTTTTCTCAATGTTTCCGCAGATGATGCTAGATATGATAAATTGGCAGAAGACAAAGTTTGCTGAGACGTGAATCGATGCAGCAGCGAAATAAAACCATTTTCTGTCTAAGCAGAGCCTGTTCTTCAAAAATTTCCGACCCCAACTTGGTCGCCACCAGTATCCTATGGCTTGTGCCGGTGCTGCAAGGGAGAGACAACATTCATGCTGCAACCTATGAAAGCATCAAGAATCAGTAAACACTGTTGGGATTCATGTACAGCTCACCTGTAACATGCGACCTTCAATTAATTGTCCATATATATTATATATATATCTAAGTATATAGGTTGTGTCTCTTGTTTTAAACGTTAACTCTTGTTTCGTTTCTTTGAATGTTTTTTGCTCGGTTAGAACCTAACTTTCTGCCTTCATCTTTCAGTTGTGAAATGTAATCATCAAAATGATAACATGGTTTATCCTTGTATTTTTGTTCATAAATGTAGAGAAGCTTAAACATTCTTGATGATAATTTCGTTGTTTTCCTAGAAGAAATGTAACTTTATTAATCATTCAGACTTGTGATGACGAATTAAATTCATGTCAACCAGATAAATTTTTGATAACTCTCCAGAAAATGATCTTAACCTTAGGCTGCACATTGATCGACCAAACTAACCTATTCCATTCCTTATCACCATAGTTAGCTTGTTCTAAAGGAGGTAATAATAGCCAATATGAGTTAAATAACCACTTGTAATTGAATATCGACCTCATTCGTTAAAGAGGATACCCTAATCGTGACTGTTAGCCTCTAATTGAGGATTAATAACCTTTAGTTGGAGATTAATAAAATTAATTGAATTTAATTAGGGCGGAGATGCTCAAGTTTAATTGTACTTATGATAAATTGGGACATTGACTCAAGCCAGTCCTTTTATTTTGGAATCTAACTAAACCCACGTGGATTTCCAAATCATAAATGAATAATTGGATTGTATGGTAGAATCTACATAAATTATAAATTAATCAAGTATATTTGATTTCTAAACCTAATTTTGTGGTAAGTGATAAATCAATACAAAGAGTTAACCACTTCCAATAGTAAAAGAAGTGCAAAGTGAGACGATCTCATATTCGAATGCAATTGACAACCTATTGACGGATTTTGTGGAGGATGGTGTATTATCCTCCGTCCCACCCAAAGATGGCTCTATTCGTTGACGTCCCAATGAGATGATTGTTTTTTTTATGAAATAATTATCTCTTCAAAAGTTGTTGACCTACCTACTTTTATCGCTTTAATTACTTTATACCATTCTCCAAATAATCACCGAAAAGAAATGGATCGTCTTTATGAGACCGAGAGAAACTGCCGCCAACTAGATATTTAGATCAATTTTATTTGGATTTTGTATTCCTATACTTAAATGTGAATGCAACAATTCGAGATATTATCTAAACTGATTTTTTGCAATTGTATAAAACGAGCAATCGATATAATATGGCTTTATGTCTATATTTATATAACAGATTTGTGAGTCGCAAACGCTACAAAATTTATTACTTGTAAAAGATATTTGGAGTTCCTTTGTAGACTCCACTAGAGACGCCTATAAGTAGGGTCTTGTCATCCCACTTACAAGTCGTTATTTCAATGTATGAAGCTTCCTTAGTGTTATTATCAAACGTATTCAACACTGTTTGAATCCCACGTCTCATATTTCCAATGGTATATAACTTATCTGTTACATTATTGCTATCAATTACAATTCAAAATTTTATTTTCTCGAAGTTCTTATCAACTTGGGCCCACTATCAAATAACTTTTAATTTCTTCAATAAAACATACTTTTGGACACGTGATTAAGGTTATGTTTATGAGTAAAGTAAAGTAGTATATGATATGAAATTAAGATATTTTTAGTGTAAAATTTATTCCATTTTATTATGTGCCAATAATAATGGGATGAAGTAAGTATTATTTATGGTAATTATCGGTTTAACTATACGCTTTATAAAAATATTCGAGCTATTAGAAATATTTATTTAAACACCAATAATCAATATTGTATCAAAAAGGCCCACAATCGACCCTCAAATTTTGAATCGTGACGTGACTCGTTGGATACCACGTAATTTCATGTATTCATTATTTCTTAATTATGTATTGAAAAGTGCAACATAATTCCATGTGGTTTCTACCGCCACTTCAAGGTTTCAAGAACCAAGAATGGACAATGGAATTTTTGATACAATATGATAGTTGATAGTTTAAATAAATGTTTTTAATAGCTCGACATTTTTATAAAACGGATATAATTTAATATTTAAAGGATATTTACCATATTATTTAATATTTTTCCATAAAATTCATATTTTATTTAGTAATAACATTATATATAATCTAAAGAATTAATTAAATTAAAGATTTTATGAACTAAAAAATGAAATTATAAAAAATTTAAAAAATTAAAGGAAATAAACAAAAAACGTAATCTAAAAACAAATACAAAAGGAAACAAAATACATCAAAAGCAAATCTAATATTATCACTAAATATAACATTATTAATATAAATCAACATGATATATAAAAATAGAAAATGAAATCATGCAAGATAAATAAAAAAGAAAACAGCAAAATAATATAAATAAAAGAAGAAGAAAAACAAACCCCCAAAAGAAAGAAATAACAAAGAACACTTGAAAAATAATTTAAAGAAAAAAATTATTTAATACTTCCTTCATCCCTAAAATTGCTTATTTTTATTTTATTTTTGTAAGTCCCCAAATTTTGTTCCATTTTCATTTATGAAAATATCCCAAAAATATTTCATACTTATTATCTCTAAAAAAGTTTTATTTAGATTTTTACCACTCATTGCCTACCCTACTTATATATTTTAATACTCATGACACACTACTAATTAATTAACATTACATTAATATGAGACTCTTACTCTTTATTTACAAAATTTTATAACTTTTATTAAAATCATATTAAAATTCTATAACATTTTAAGAACGAAAAAGTGAAAATAAAAGCAAAGTAAAAAAGAACCAAGAACATTTTCATTTTTAGCTTCTACATATAGACTAGCTTTATAACAAATTAATTATTAGAAAATCATAATTCAAAATTATTCAATGTCCAATAACATAGGATTTTCAAGAACTAAGAGCAAAAAGCTGAAAAAATAATACGATAGCATTAAGTAAAATAGAACCTTAAAAGCTCATACCATGAATTCTTATTTTGGCCTCTATGACGCCAAAAATATGAACCCAAATTACAATGCCACATAGGCATAGAGCCCACCGTAGTTGATGCCTTAAAACTCTCATAATACCTCATCTTATATCTATATTTGTTTTCTCAAGGGTGTTCATATATATTCTTATAAAACTTTTCTTCCTAATTATCCTGTTTCAGTTGTAATTCTTTAGTTTGCAAATGAAATAAATTTGATATCATGCTAACCGAAAAATAAACACAGATGACGAACTCCAGTAAAGATCTTGATACTCGAATTCCAGTAGTCTTCAGAGCAAAAAAAATAAAGGATGTAAGAAATTAATTCTTTCATTCACGAGATAAAAGTTCTAATAAGTACCTATAAATTTTGCATCATCTGGCTATTGAGAAACATTGCAAATAAACCGCAAACATCTAACGTATTGGAAGTTTCATTGATTTTCCTTCTCAAGGCAGAAAACAAAGGTCAATCTGCAAAATAACCTCATAAATCATGATGACACTAGCAAACATGCAAATTGGTTAAATTAGACTTCTCTGCAACATTTACGGCAAGCTAAGACAACTTCCATATACAATCTATTCGGCTCAAGGGATAGTAGAAACCTATTTCTCTGTATGCCAACCAAAAACGATATTGACATCTACGTCCTAAATTTTACATCTGAACATAGGAAACTGAGCAGTTGCATCCTCAATTATTCATGACAAATAAATCTACAGAGAACAACTAGAGGAGGACAGTTTGGTCATTTATCAGCCAGAAACGAGTCGGTGTGATGATGTCCCTGTCAACCACGATTGTTATTCCCTAGCACGAAACAGAAATGTATTCAGTTTTATGATATTCCTCGCTAGATGTAAACAACAGACTTATCAGCCAAATGTGCTAGGTCACCAGTATTTCTTACCCTTACTGTGCCTTTGGTTTGACTCCTGTGCCCTTGTCATGTGATGAAGACGATGGGATTTTGTGATTATCAGTGAACTTTGCAAGCCTTCCAATAGCTGATTAAGAAAATATTAAACGAGAAACAGTCAATGATCTTGCAGAAACTCAACTCGCAATGACAAACAATTTTGACTGCCCTAACCATCTGAAACATATGAGGGTCAGACAAGAGGAGCCCTCTCCGTGCTTCAAAGCTTCTTGTTTTGTTTAGCTTTGAAATTAATCAGATTTTTCAAGTGAAAGAACTATAGACTTAATAATCCATATCAATATCCAGCAGTTAGCTTCAATAATTACATGTAAGAAGTTCCTCGCAGATTCTCTTCAAAGTCTATCTGGATTGCCAAAAGGTTCAAGAAGATTGTAACCAACAATTACTAGAAATCAATCCATTGTAATGCTGCATAATATATAGGACAAGCGTATTTTCATTCATGAATGCAAAGAGGATTTTATAAATAAATATGGCCATATTATGCACACTCTAAAATCCTACAGAAGCAAACCCACAATATTCAAGAAGTTCTTCATAATGGAAACTGAAATCTGTGTTTTGGTCAGTCATTTACACCAAGCAAGATAGGGCATATAAATGTGGAGCATATACATGAAATGAACATATGAAGAATATTATTGCAAGCAAAAGGGTAGCTACCCGTGATGTTGGCTGAATTCGCGATTCGATCGGGGTTCAGAGGTTTCAGATATGAACTTTTCAGTTGCTTCATCTTTTGCTGATTTCCTGCTAGCAGGAGCAAGTTTCCTTGGTTGAGACGCTCAGATTTAGTATTCCTCACTGCTTTTACGATTTTCTTGTGAAGGAGCTTGAGAAGAGAATACCATAGCTCCTGAGCGGTTTCATCAACTTCAGCAAGGTTTCGTTCTGATGATTCATTCTCATCATTGCTCATAGACTCATTTTATATGATCTGATGATGCAATACGTGCATTAGATCGTGTAGAGGTATAGTCATCTCTCCGTGCTAAAGTTCTACTTGGAATACTTGGTGGTTTCCCGACTTAGGTTGTCTTGTTTTAGACTCAGCTACTTGTTTCTCCTTGAAGTACTTCTGAATCCATGAGACCCTGATCCTTGAGGCATCAAAACTTGGATAACTTCACCGAATCATTAGGCACATTAGTCTTGGAGAACTTATCAGAAACGTAATGCTTGCTTACTTCCATGAATTTTCTCTTCTTCCCAGGCTTAGGGACACCAAATACAACTCTGGATCCTTCTTTTTCCAAACCAGACCTCATTGTCCGAGCCATGTTCAGTTTATTCTCCTCCTTAGTACTACTAAAAACTTTTTCATTAGCAGACAAAGGCAATTCGGTTCTTTATTTCCCTGACTTCTGCAAAATCAATGTTTTAGCCATCTTAGCTTCCTTTTCCTCAATACTGGTGCTTCCCAGCTTTGGTCGCTTCTCAGCTGGTGTATCACCCTGAATATAAGATGTAAATCTGAGGTGGGGACTGAAAGAGACAGGAAAGGAATGCTAACATGTAGAAAAGAAGACTTTGAGTGTCATCCTGCCCTGCTCTGCACCATTCAGTCCATTCGCCTTCACTCCAAACTAAAGATGGTCGAAGATGCCACAACTTGACCGCTAATGCCGCTCCTTGATCTGCAGATACAATAAAAAGCCATTATGCAAAATGTTAAATCGCAATTTTACATCAAATAACCGAGCACAGACAATTATTTGCATCTGTAATAAGAAATACCTGGAAAATGGACACTCAATGAAGTTGCATCTTTCGTATTCTTTTCAGTAATAATGCCTTCACGCCAACTGAAGTTACATATATAATCCAGATTAAGACAGTTTCCAGTAAAATAAATATAACATGTAACCAAGTTCCAAAGATAATGACATAACTGATCTAGATGAACTGAAAAGAAAAGCAAAGTATCAAATAATTCTTTCAGTGCATAATGCCCAGCTAAAAGGCCTTTCAACAAAATCTTCTATATCCAAAAATGAGACTATAGAGTATCTCATAATAAGAATTGACCAAAGTATTTTCCATCCCAAGAAAAATGGATGATACAAGTACCAACTATTTTCCTAGCAACATAAATTTTCCACTTCCCAAGACAGAAAATGAAATCACCAAACACAAAAGAAAAAGAAGACGACGCTACGCACCAAGGGTTGTTCAGTATTACATTAGAGGGTATTTGGCTAAGCTTATATCATATAGCTTATAAGCTCCAACAACTGATAAGATTTTTCAAGAACTTATAAGATGCAATGTCTCAAGAGCTTATAAGTTATCAAAATGTTTGGATGTGAGCCTCTAAGCTAGAGAGAGAATCATGAGTTAGAAAGAGAATCGCCTAGAGAGAGAGAATTGCAATGGGTACAATTCATCGGGTATATATTAGAAATAACAAATCATAATAGGTTATTTTGGTAAATTCGTTATTGTTCATAAGCTTATAAAAAATAAATTGAAATTTGAAGAACTTTTTTGGAGAGCTTATAAGTTATTGGAATTATTTTGCAAACACTTCTCGAACTTATAAGCTCTAAATAGCTTATAAGCTGTTTTAAAGAACTTACAAGCTCAGCCAAACACCCTCTAAGTGCTAATAGATAACAAAGAAATTCAAGCATCATTAGATGATATCTTAATAGTTCCTTTAAAGCTTGTAGATCAAAAGATAGTTTGCTTACCAATCCTGCACCCATACATCAACTTGGTCTCCAACAGACCAAGTGTAGTCTTTGACACAGCACGACGTCTCTTCCTTGTTGCTTCAAGTTGCACACCAGTCATAGGATGGGGAACACGTATTCTAGGAGTATCACCATCTTTAGCTTCTATTGATATCCACTCCTTGAGTAGTCAGATCCTAAAAGTAGAAAAAATCATGCATGCAAACCAAAAAAAAAAGCAAAATCAATATATATATATATACTCACACGACATAGAGCTACAAATATAAAAACTATTTTATCGTGAGAACAAAAAATATTGAATTATAAAAGTTGATGAATCCATCGAAAAGTTAATCTAAAAATGAAATTTTCCTCTCATGGGATTCGAACACGTGAAAATTTTGAATTTTGGATTCAAAACTTTTCTAATGGATTCAATAACTTTTCTAATGGATTCATCAACTTTCTTAGCAAATTCATTTGGTTCTTAGTTTTAGGATAAAATGGTTCTCATTTGAACTTAAATAACTCTGCGAACTATACATAAGACGTAAAAATGATGCAAACTGAAACTTTCTAAAATTGTTTTGTTGTTCAACAATTTTAGAATGTTTTCGCTGTTCATAACTTTGTAAATTTTGTTCATCAACTTTTGACGATGTGCATAGTTCTCAAGTTCTCAAAAAGATGAATTCTCATTGGATCCAACCCTTATATATATAGGTGGGATCAAATGAGAACTATATCTTTTGAGAACTCGATAACTATTATAAGAAGTGTAAAGATGATGCACATAACGATATAAAATTGTTCAACGAAAACATTCTAAAATTGTTTTGTTGTGCAACAATTTTATAAAATGTTCAATGCAGATTTTGTTCATCAATTTTATACGTTGCATAGTTCTAAAAAAATGAATTCTCACTCGATCCATTCCTATATATATATATATATATATAGACAAGTTAATATAAACCTTATCTCTTAAAATTCAAGACATAGTGCTTAGTGGTAGCAATAGTGAAGAAATGACTTCTTCCTGTTTGAAGTACATGACTACTAGTTCCTTAATAAGAATAAAACACCAGGGACTGACCATCATCCGATTGTAATCCATCATAACAAACAAGAGCTTCACCATCCTTCAAACTCAGTACACTGGCTGAGAACCATGCTCTTTGAATCACCACGATCTTTAAGAACCTGCATTGTCAAAAACAGATGATAGTCTTTATTGATTATGAACTTCAATTCATGCACAAAATGAATCACAAATTTCAACATATTACCACATCAGTGAAACAACTGTTCAACAATAAGGCCCTATATAACTATTCAAATGAACTAAAAGAAAGCATAAGATACTTCAGTAAAAGCAAGATCAAAACCTCAACAAGAGAACCTCTCTCATGCTTGTGGATGATAGATTTGATCTTGATTCAATATCTGGATCAGGAACAACAAACGTAGTTTTAGCTAGTTGGATAATGTTCTGTCATCACGAGGTTTAAAACTATTCTCCCATGCTTAGCAGAAGGTATAATATTCTCATCTACTGTGACACGATCACTGATGTCTTTTGATGACTCCGCTTGAGTAGCAGACATATCATGACTTGTAACATGTACATCCTTATCAGGTCCCTCATGTTGATTATAAACACCGGTACTTCGGTAGTATTGCTAGTGATAATTTATCTTTATTCATGTCATTTAATTTTGAACCAGGGATACCAGCCACCTGCGGACTTTCCAATAATTACTTGGTCCCGCATCTGCTAGAGCAGTCAAAGAGAAAGGATCACCCATAGCAACAACTTTTCCAGCATGTGCAACAGCTCTGCAGCCAATTCAGCTGCCTTGAGAATGGCATCAAGATTTTCTGCATGCCTAGTGGCAGCTGAAGCAGCCTCAATTCTCTTCCTAGCAGCTTCTCTAGCAGATATCACTAAACTGGGAGCATTATTTCGCTCCACACCCTTTAAGATGAATGTAGGTGACGATTTACCAAATTCATGGAATTATATACAGAACTAGAATCATACTCGGTGCTAGTGGAAGTTCCAGACTTGGTCAATACTTCATCCGCCATTTGTTTTGCTTGCCACCGCATCTGCTGCAATCTTAGCAGCTGCAGCTGCTGCCTTGGCAACAGACGCAGCAGCTGCTATAGCAGCAGCAGACGCCAATTTAGACTCAGCATCTGATGCCAAGCCTGAACTTTTGCAGATCCAACTGGCTCCAAACATTATCACAGTGACTTATGGCAGCAGCAGCATGAGCAGCAGCCTCCTGTGCTTGCAACTTAGCCTCCTCAACTTTGCTGAAACCCTCAGCATTGAAAGCCCTCTTATCCATATTTAAATCACCTTTACTGAGATGACCACTTGAAACTGATGGTGTTACCACAGGAAAGGCCTGGTTGAGGGGGTCCTTTAGGCGCAATGCTAGAAGGTGTTGAGACGGCAACAGATGTAGAATAATAACTACCAACAACAGGTCTAGAAACTAATCCTACTTGATTCTGAGCTATGAAAGAGATCCGCTAAGATCTTCGGCTGGAGGAGCCTTGTTAGATATCTGGCTAGGTACTGAATGAGTGGAGACAGCATCTGACAGAGGAGCAATGGCAGCAACCTGTACAACATCCTCAGAACCAGAAGACTTCTTCCTCTTTCTAGTTTTAGTCTCACCAGTCTGTCCACATGATGCTTTAACCTTGTTTAAGTCAAGTGAAGAAGCCCCAGCTAACACAATAGTTGCTCCAGTATTAGTTGTAGGAATAGAAGGAACATGCTTCATGCCAGAGGTAATAGGCAAGGGTGAATCTTTAACTGCTGTTAGTTTTACTGATTCTGTAATTGGGAATGCAGGATAGCTAGTACTGATTTCGATTTAGGAGAACTTTGTGAAGAGGCAAGCCATGGCACCGGAACAGAGTAGGAGGGGCCTGTGCTGGAAGTCGAATCGCAATGTAATTCCGCATAGGTGGTGTCTGATAAGGATTCAAAGGAGAAACAGCCTGATAATCAATCACAGCATTTCTCCCCATGCTACCTGGCGGCAGAGCCTCCCAGATGGGGTAGATATATTCCACAAGGGCGAGAGAGAGGATCGCAGGGTTGACTGGAGAAGGGATGGCTTTGATTGTTGGCCGACCAGCTGTTGAGGAAAGAACCTCACTTGAGGAAAACCTTGTCTATATTTTGATCTGGAGCTTTAGCACCTACATCTTTAAATGCAATCCATGTCAGGCAAGGTTAAATATGATAATGCAAATACTAGGAAGCAGGATAACATACCAGAACGTGAGGGTACAGGAGTTCCCATATTATTTCCTGGGATTTCTGACCATGAAGCCTTTCAACACAAGCACGCCAAGACCGCTCCCAAGCGCTCCTGCCTCCATCTTCTCCCATGGAAAAATTTCAGAATTTCAGCAATAGTAACAAAACTACCAACCACAGAGAGAGAGAGAGAGAGAGGAGAGGAAGAGTCATTGTGCAACTAACCAGACATACGCTGAAACCATACAAGCTTCATCAGGTGCTGCTCCTTGTCTACAATCAAAATAATTTAAAACTATTAGAAAAATCGAGTCCGCACATTAAGCAAAAAGTAGATCGACAAAGAATAATTTCATAATTCTAACTCTTGCAAGAAATTTTGATGAACATCTGATACAGAAATATATGCTCATAGAAAACACAATCCACCAACTAATAACTATTATTTCCAGTTTTGTAGTGCAAGAAAGCAAATAAAATCGACTCATAAGAGAACCGTAAACAAAGATTTGTGCCCGCAGTTGCACTTGTTGTAAATCTGTAAAAGGCTGCAGAAAGAACGAAGATGATGGAGCAGAAGTATTAAGATCAGGCAAGCTGGATGTAGGAACTGAAACAGGCCCTCTTGGCTTCACACCACTGTCAAATGTCATGAGTTGACCAGCACCTAATGGACTCAAAATGAAGATGATTTGTCCCTTTTTCAGCCTGCTTCAGTGGAGGCGCTACTAGATTTCCTTTTTAAACTTCCCTTTCCAGATCTACTTCTCCACGTCTTGATTTACGCCAGAGGTAGTTCCAGCACCTCCAGATGGAGGGCAAACACCAGGTGTTGAAGAACCAACATGATAAGTTTCCTTCACAATGATTGGATCTGACTGGCTGCAAACAGAAGCTGCAGACAATCCTTCGCCAGTCTTCAGCAAATCCCATAGCAAGAATTTAGGATATTAATTATATAGGCAAAAACAAGTTAAAGTAAATGGAAAATAAAAGGTCAATGATCAAAACATGGCCTAAGAGTAAGGGTACCAGCATTTTACAAGCTTGAAGTCCCGGAAACGACGATAACTATTGCCAGCATCTTCAGTAGATTGACCTCCCAAAGGCCTGGTGTCGAAAGTAAAGGTCTCATCTTCTTTGCATGACTCATTGACTCCTGAGTCTGAGATCTTTTAATATCTTACCAAAATTTTCAATGTTGATCCCGTGGAGAAGCATGCTCGTTTATCAATTTGTGAAAGGTCAGTACAACTAGCACCTGGGACACCGTCCTTGTTAGATTTATCAATTTCACAGTACTGCTAGTAACTGCAATTATACAATAGCAGAACTTTTTTTACTTATCATTAGAGATATCAAAAAATCAGTGAGCAAATAGATGACCACTTTATCCTAAAATCTCATCACAAAAAAGCAGCTTTCTGAAGAAAATGTGAGTTAACTAGGTAAAATAAGTAATTTCTCTCAAGTTGCAGTCAAATAAAACACAAATGTCATATACATATATATATATAGGGGATTAACGTAAAACTATTTTTAAAGGAGAACATGAGAACCACAGAAGTTGATGCATTCTGTGAAAGTTTATGCATTCTTCGAAAAGTTACTGCACCAAAAAATGGAATTTTCACCGGGCTCGAATCCATGAGGGAGAAAATTTTATTTTTTGGGGTGCAATAACTTATCTACGAATACATCAACTTTCACAGATGTATCAACTTTGTGATTCTCACATTCTTATTTTAAAATGATTCTCATTTGAATCTCACTATATATATATATATATATATATAAATTGGAACAAATGAGAACTACATCTTTTTAGAACCTAAAAACTATGCACATAACATATAAAGTTGATGCACGACGATAACAATTTAGCATGTATACGTTGTCAAAAACATTATACAAACCATGTATAGTTCTCAAGTTCACATAAAAGATGTAATTTTCATCGATTCAACCCTATATATATATATATATTGAGTGTTGTAAAATCCTTCTTAAAGTATAAACTATGAACTCATGAAATCGTTTGAATTCACCGTGAAAGTGTCCGAATTAAAAAAAATCATCCATGATGTTTGAATTCATCAAACAAAGTGATGAATCCGTTATAGATCTTCACGAATCAACAATTGAAAATGGTTCATATTTTATACTTTAATATTGGTTGTATTTGATCAAATTCATATATATAGGGAGGATTAACGTGAGAACTATTTTTATCGTGAGAACATAAGAACCAAAAAAGATGAACTACTGTGAAAGTTGATGAATATGAATACGCTAAGAAATTATCGAATCTAAAAATGAAATTTTCACCTCTCATGAGATTCGAACCAATGTGAAAATTATGAATTTTTGATTCCATAACTTTCACAATGGATGCATTAACTTTCAATCAATTTATTTTGTTCATAGAGAATTTCATATATATATAGAGAGGAGAATATAAATAAAAACTTCATATCCTAGTAACTAAAACAATTTAAACATCGATCTTCTCTGATATCATGTAGTTGTTATAAAAGAAGCATTATTGAAATATTTAAAACACATTATCATAACAAAAGCACTATTATAAGAAAAAATATATATAAAGAAGCATTTTCTTGCATGAAAACAATCCTAGCCATCCATTTAGTTATGATATATGGACCACATGGTTTCTAATTTTGGAATACACCCCTAGTAAAACTATGCACATGGCAACCTATTTTTTAAGGTTTGCAATACTACCGCATCCCACAACTTGGTACTATAACATGACCTCATATCGCATCATCAAATGACAAAGTGAATATCCATTATATAAGTTTAGCTAAATATTACGACATTGTGGTTAAAGTAATCAAGATTTACCTCGACATTCTAGCTTCATAAGATCAATGGAAAATCATTATGATGCCTTTGAAGGGCATAGCAAATGTTAATGAAAACTAGAACACAAGGTGTCAACTCAAAGTACATCACAACTCACAAGAAATCAGGTCTCACAATTACTTGATTGATAAAAAATTATATAATCAAGAGTGCGAAGAGGCAATTTTGATAGGAAAACATAATAAACAACATCCTCCAAGATGGTATCTGTATAGCACATTTTAACTGGAATGAAACACGACAACTTGAGAGGGTCTAGGTCCTCGACAAAACTGATTTCAAACATAAGAGATAAGTCACCTGACAATTTTGAAGAGCTTTCCGTGCTGATTCTTTCTGTTTCTGCTACCATTTGTTCTTTAGAAGGTGAGGCTTCAATACCATCATTTTGAGCTACTAGTAGCTCGCAGGGTGATCAATCATTTTAGTTAACTCCTTAGAGGCTTCATCAGGAATGTTGTCACCGGAAGTATCTAAAAGGAAACAGATTGATGGATTGTCTTTATTTCTCCTGCTACAGAAGCAGCGATTGCGTCCTTATCAATTTCAGTGGCAGGGAAAGCTCATTTTATCCAGAGACTCCATTGGAGCTGAAGGACTTGGTTGTTTAGAAGCTTCAGACTCGGTTTTTCTACTATGATCCTTGTGCTCCATTTCAGATGAAGGTGGGTTATGGTCGCGAGTCAACTAATTGATCGTCTTCAACAGGTGATGCTGCCAAGTTTGTGCCTTCAACTAATTGATCGCCTTCAACAGGTGATGCTGCAAGTTTGTACCTTCAACCTCAGTATTCAATGCTACAAGGCAATTTAACAGAGAGTGGGAATCAAGATAGCGTTGTGGATGAAATAGCAAAGTACAAATCATAATCCTAGTTACTACTGACGTTAAAAAGATAAGGAATATAAAACAGCATTTTGGTATAAATACCTGGATAATTCCCAACAGAACTATCAGATTTTGATCCAGTAGTTTTCTGGATTTCAACTACCCCAGCAGGACAACTATATCCAACTTCTTTTCAACGTCATCAAGGACCATCTCATGTGAATCAAGAGGCAACTTCTCACTTTCTTCCTCATGGGCAGAAACATCTTCATCACTTTTGTGAACATCAATCTGCATAGAGACAATATCTTTCTTGCATGTCCATATGCTCTCACCCAATAATGGAGGGCACACAATCCCCATCCTCTATATTCTCTTTCTGTGGTGCAGGAATGTTTGAGAATCTTCCATAGCATCAGTGACTGATTTCTCAGAACATTCTCTAGAAACTATGGAACCCATTGATTGAGAATCAACTGTTGTGTCGGGCCCAGATGCAGCACATGGAGCCTCAGGACAGCTGTTACTTTCAGCAGAGACATCTTCCTTGCCAACAAGAGTTTTGTGCCTTTCTGGGGATTGGATAACAGCACCCTGCTTCATTTCATTACTGCCATTGAATGCAGGGGCGACAGCATCATTGCCTCCTATACCAAGCACCTCAATACCTTCTCCCTGAAGCACAATAGAAGACCTCTCATGTAACATGATATCACTTTCAGACAGCTGCTTAATCTCTAGGCCTGAGACATCACTATATTGACTGCAATCTGCAGGTTCAACACAAATGCAACCTTATTGCACCCATCATCTTTGGATGCCGATTCTTCTATCATATGCACGTTAGACACTTCTACCATAGTAGCAATGCAAGTATCAACTCCATGCTCTTGTTTCTGGGACTGCATACTTGAAGAGGGTTCACGAGAACAAGGCTTCTCATTATCATTCCCACTCAATCTTGCATTTTCATTACATCCTTTGTCTAGCTCCTCAACAGGATTAAAATACTTTTCACTGTACAACTTGAACTAAAATTGGCACTGCTAGTTTTATCCTGGTCAACTGACTCCATCATTAACATTGAAATTCTTACAAGAGCTCTTAGTGTTGTCAATCTCTTTTCCATGAACTAGTAGGTCTACTTGCATCTGATGGGACAGAGACTCATCCACCAAGCCACGAGTTTCCCTTGATAATTGTCGGCCCTTCATTTCAATGCTCGAGTTTCTGGCCACAGTTAAATTACTATCATTGTTATCAATACCTACTGCATAAGAGGAAAGTTTGCCTCCGAACCTGTAAAGTACATTCAGAGTGATTGAATTCAACTGCTGAGATTGATTCAAACTACAAGAAAGTCCAACAACTTCAGCTGGTGGTAATGGAGGAATCATATCGTCAACATCATCAACTTTACGAGCATCCTAATCGTTCTCTACTACTCTTGTTGAGCTACCCAGCTGATCACCTGGATCCGATTCCTCAATCATCTTTTCACCAGGGACATTTCTTCCTGTCCAACTGCCTTTAATAACATTTCAACAGATTCAGATGATGTTGCCTCAGACCAGACATTGATATGCCTCCATAAAGTACAAGATTCTGCTGCACTGAGCTGAACTCTATTCCATTACCTCCCGAGAGAAATCCGAATCCAATGGTTGTCTTCCTGACTTGGAATACCAAGAAAACTTCGTTTCAACTAAACTATCAAATCTCAAATGCCCATGGAGGCTGTCATCAAAATCAAACTTTGGTAGAGCGAAGGGTCTCAAAACAGAAAAAAGAGCTCTTCACCAGCTAAGTGAAGATTCTTGCCTTCATAGTCATTGTCATTATAGTCCATCTGTGTATCCCTAATAGGAAAATGAGTTCAGGTGCACATGTAAACCAATATAAAAGAAAAACTTGCCTTCACAGGAGGCAGCAAAAGAGTAGTAAACAACATAGCATTTAAATTAAGACTAGCATCTAATGGCCAGTGAAACAAAGCCAAGTGAATTACACTAAAACCTAAGTCATAGTAAAATTGAGACCACTTCATACAATTTAAATACTTTTTACCAATTTATCCTACAGTAATAACATGTTCAGAACAGGGCACCTTTCAACTGTAAACATCACATAGATCCAGTGAGAGAATTTTGTATTTTCTTTCTCATTTCACTGAATCTTTCTCTGACAAGATTTTTAAAATTACAAATGAATGAAATTACTATTTTCCAAGACATGGATACATAAAAGTCCTTACTGACAGAGATTATATATTGCAATAATAATAGTGAAAATAAGCTATAGTTTTAGGCTTCTACATTAGTACATTAACAATGCACCTTCAATTGACAGTAGAGTTGACTTTGCGTTGCCAGTGGTTAACATTTACCACTGTCCATATAGTAACCTAACATTACACTGAAGATGTCATCAATAAAATTCCACAGCATAGTTTTTGAATCGGATCACTAAAGTCTCTTTTTTACTTATTACCCGAGGAAATAATCACCAGAACAGCATTTCAGAGTGTGGTCCCAAACTTTTAATCAACAATAAAGTTGGACACGCAAAGACAAATTTATATGGCAGACATCTCAAGTATCACAAGCCAGGATAATTCTATACACTGAAAAGTAATAGCTACATTCTACATTAGGCGACATTAAAAGTATCTAAATATGAAAATATGTCCAAAAATGCACTCTGACTTCAATCGAAACAAGAAAGAAAGAAAGAAAATTTCATACAGTTGCAAACCCTAGTCCAGTTGTTTAAGGACCGAATAAACCCGATGCAAAACCCTAATACCAATAATGATTCCAGGTTTGAAACTCAACACCAAAACCCTGAAACCCACTAAAATACATGAGATGTTAGGAATCCCTTCATTTCTTCAACAAAATCATTCTTTCCTCGGATACAGATGAAAGCAACTAATTCCACCATTGGAACAACAACTAGAGAACACACCCAACATAACTTCAACATAAACCACTGCTCTCAAACACCTTGACAGCAACAAACAATGACCCCCATAACTACAATTCCACCTACAACTCGGTTTTATCAGAAGTAAAAGAAATAAATTCAAAAGCCTCGGAATATTAGATAAGAAAAAGAACAAAAACACAAACACAAAAATTAAAAAGAGGAAATGAAGAGTACCAGCAGAAGTAAGTGTAGAGACGCTACCCTCCATCCGGAGACGAAATCCTCACCGTTGATTCCCTCAACTCAACCCTAATCGAACGGCCACCCCTCCTTCATAACCCTAGGCCCCAAACACTAAAATCCCCGAACGCAAACCGTCAACAACCCAAAACTCAGCCTTCCAACGTAATACTTCACACCGTCGCGAGCAGAGCTGCATGTGTACGTACATGTACATACAAAGGCGCAGAGAGCAAGAGAAAGAGTGTGTGGTTATAGAGAGAAAGGTGTGAACTGTGTGTGTTTATTTCAGATGTTAGGCGAGGAAAACTGGTTTAAAAAAACAACTAACTTTTTAGCTGAGTAGATTGGACAAATCAAAGGGGGATTGAGGGATTGAGAGTGAGATGCTGACGCGTAGAAGCAGCGAATATGTGGACGTGTCAAGATCTCATTGGTTGTAGGAGAAAGGAGTTAATGGTTGTTTCCTCTTTGTTTGAAATTTCTACGCCAATTCAAAAGTGTGTTACTGTCTGTGACAAAGTGAGTGTGACTGTCGTTGCGCTCGTGAAACGTGTATGAGAGGAGGGTAGATTGTAATTTCAAAACTTGTTTGGTTTGTGAACACAGGATGAAATTCTTTCCTTTTTAACGTGGAATGTTTTTCAAGTAAGGATTCCTTTGCTATATGTGTGAAATGGAGGCAGATAGCATAACACTGCAAAATTAAAATTGTATATATGAATAGGATAAATTTTTGAGACTAACAGATTCTATACAAATTGATATTAATTATATTGTATATTTTTATAATTCTAAGTAAATATGTTATTCTGTATCTTGTCGTAATATGTGGTTAATGGATGAGTGTTGATTTACGTTGGTATGGCTACGAACCACATGGATAATAGTAGCATATCTAACTGTGCCGACCGCCTGCGACCCACCATCTCGGGACCTAAATTATTTCAAAAATTAGTTTTATTTAAAGATATATAGATTTATATGGATTCAAAATATTATATCATTTAAATATTTTATTTTATTTTAAAGTTCAAGTATTAACATATATTTTACTTATAGATATATGTTTTCATTTGTCCAAAATAGTTAAAAATATGATGTTGATGCTGATTATTAATATTTTTTGCATCTACAAATATTCGAATAAATTATTTTTTATGATATCGTATCGATAGATAATATTGAGAATAAAATATAAGGATGATAAGTAAATTTTATATGTTTTCATAATTTATTATTATCTATTGGATCACTGATTTACGTAAAATTTATAAATTTGATTTATTTTATAAGTATAATATAATTGACCATTTTGACTGGCAATGTTAGTAGTATTAAGTTCAAACCTCAATATCTCATTCTATATGTTCAAGCACACACCCGATTTTTTGCTTTAATCATTTGTCGTCAGCTATATAAAGAAATATAGTTTTATCAAGTACGCAGAAGATAATGACTAACGTATATGATTAAAAAAAACGGGACCTATATTCCTTATTTCCAAGTGCTACCTATAAAATATCGCTAATCTGCAAATTGTAAGCATGCAAGGAGATGGACAAATTGAAGTAGTTTTTGGATGGTTTTCCATGAAAGATCTAGAGGCTAAGGCATTTAGGGTTGATCTTTCAGGCTATGTGCATACATTAGAAGATCATGAAAAGATTTAATATGCAAGATTCAAGTATATGGTATTCCTTTAAATAGTCATTTCAAGTTGTTGACGTATGAGTCATCAAGTAGTAAGAATGAACTGTCTAAATGCATAAACTCCCATATGCTTTAGCAATTGGTAGATTCATATGTCCGGTGAGCACGAGACCGATATTGCGCATATAATGGGAGTAGTTATCGGTTCATGAGTATCCGAGCAAGCAATATGAAAGTAGTGATGTGGATCTTGAGGTATTGGGAGGTACTACGGATAATGATTTGTGATTTGATGGAAAGAGTGTCAAGTTGGTGGGTTATATTATGTAAATTTGGCATCAAATGCACCTTGATGAATAATTTTACATATGTTGGTATGATTATATCCGGCTTATAAGTTGTAGAAGACGTTGCTTTGTCGCCACTGTCGAATATGTAGCTGATGAGACAAGCAATGATATGGTGTATTGTGAAATTTCGATGTACTCGAATGAGCATAGAAATAACATTCTTTGCAGAATAATCAAAGTGTTATCTTCCTAGCAAAATTTGACGCTTCATTCGAGAACGATCATATTGAGTTTAAGTATCACTATATTTGTCATCTTTTAGGAAGGAAGATCTTGGGTTAGAGATTCAGGAAGTAAGAATTGAGTTGTTTATTAAGGATATGACCTTAAACAAATTGAAGTTATGCATAGCTTCAATCGCCTTAAACTTTAAGAGGCTTAGCTTTCGTAAATACAAGGAAGAAGTTGAGACGTGATGATTACATAGAAATCAATCTTGGTGGTAGATTTTGAGTTATGAGACTGACGTGTGAACCAGCCAGCGAGCGGCAATCCAACTAGCCAAATTGTTTTGGGGCCAAATCGCACTTAGAGTTATTTTTCTTTATAAATAGCCACAATATTCCATTTAATTGCACTAGAGAAATATAGAGCAAAACCCCTCGTTTGGACGCACATACATATGGTAACCAATTCCCATGTGTTTATTTTCATAATAGATATATGTCGAAGGTTGTGACCTTTCTATGTAACGCAGTTCAATACACTTTGTTCGACTTGTCTTGATATTATACATGCTCGTTGGTGAGTTGGAGAGACGGGATGGGTTGCGGGTCGCGATCCTCCTAAGGGTTCCGGACATAGTCTCGAACTAAAATATGGTCCTAATCGTACTCAAGCTTGTTTAGATTATTTTTCTCTTATAAATAGCCACAATATTTCTTTAATTGTATCGAAATTATAGTGGAAAACATGGCTGACAAATGACCCCAAACGATATAAGCTAATTGAGTAATAAAATATCGTATATTTTTCTCGTTTTCAGAATGCTAAGTGTTTATTTTATCCTAACATGACTACAATATTTTTGTATGATTTGGATTTTCAACTAGGTTGAGTGGACCTTACAATCGGAACAAATATGAGGACATGCTCACTCATCTAAGCTAGGTTGGTTTAAAACTCTATATACTAAGAACAAGATCTTTCTAATGTAGAACCATTACTATATTATGAGTTGATTACATCGACTTACATTGAGGCCTTAAGATCTTGTGTTCTTCCATTTTGATGTCTTAACATACATATTTTCTAATTATCCATACCTTTTCGCATGTGTAAGACTACTATCTTCTTCTTATTGGTTAAGTTAACCTTCTACTTTATTATGCCCGGTTCTTTTGCGACTACTTGAGACGACCAAGCTTCATGCACTGCTTTTGTCTTCAACTTAGCATCAAATTAGTCTTAACCTTATCAGGTTCAAGTTGAACTCTTTACTATATACTTCCGCTAATCGCTTTAGTTGATCACGCTCAACCGTATAGTGGCATCTTCCTAGTTGTCGCAAGTTAACTTGCTCTTCAAGTTGCTTTCTTATTTAGCTTCATTTCTAAACCAATCCTTATTCAAAAAAACTTAACAACTTAGCTTTATATTAATCATCTAACAAAACCTATTAGATCCTCTGACTTAGCCATCACTTATCCCACAATGCAATTCCATGTAGTCCAAGGGTTTTGGATCGTTTAAAACATATATATTTAACTTTTCATATCCAAACACGTGATCTATATTTTATTTCTAACTTTTATTAATAGTTAGAGTAATCATTATTTAAATGGCTCATCTTGAAAGAAGCTACCATGTATCGACAAAAATAATAGAATCAATTGTTGAATTGAAAACAAGTGGAAACTAGTATGGTTGAAAGTCAGTGATTTGAAAACGCTTAAAAGAGCTAGAAATAATATAACAAGAAAACTTATCAAGTCATGCTTAAAGGAAAACCACATATAGAAATACTCATTGTAATTGTCACAAAAAATTTGTACAATGTTATAATTGATGCGAGTTAATGAAGAATTAAGTAGATCTAGTTGTAATAATGATATAAAAGTGTCTGCAGTGCAAAAGTGTGGATGATTACTTGAATGTACAGTGGCAAATGGGTGGGAGGGTGGGCGCTGCACAATGTACCCATCCATGCCACAATTTCTACTGGGTAAGCCCGTCCAAACTATAATAGGAATTTGTATTCTCTTATTAAGTATCTAGTATAATACTTGAATGAATTCCGTTATGACACTTGTATGCGTCTGTTAAGTACTATAGTACAATACTAAAGATAATATCACACATGCGTCCTATAAATACTATAGTATGATACCAAAAGATAATAGGAAACTCGCATCGTATACGTGTCTATTAAGAACTACATCGACAAAAATCGAAGACTTTTTAGTCCAAAACCCAGCTTTTTCGCCCAAACCCGATAGCTCGATGGATAATCAAGGTGGGATTTTAGCTTTTATGGATCTCTATTTTACCAACATACCCATTTCGTGCCAATTTTATTGGCTCTACTAAAGAAAATATATTATTACATTTATATTTATTGATTGATTACTTACATTTTAGGATTTCTCTGAAATTAAGTGTCATACTTTTTAGTCATTGCACTTTCATATGAAACAAGTCATTTTCTCATTATGATAATTAACACTTTGATTAACACATTAAGACGAACTACTAGGTTGAATGTTGAAACGCAAGAGATGAGTGATGATTTTGAAAGAGAACAAAATTAAATCAATAAGATGAAGAATATGATGAAGAAATGTCCATATTATACCACCTACAACTACATCTCGAGGGAACCAAAAGCACTTGAAAAAGAGAGAAATGAAATGTAGATGGTTTGATATAAAGTTAGGATGTCATGACCAATCCATTTAGTGCTTATATGTAAAAGTATTGTTGGAGTTTATCAACGAAGATGACAATCCTCATAAGCTTAACAATGAATTAAGCAAAATCAAGTTTTAACAAATGCTTAAAGATAAAAGACCGAATGAAACTTGTTCGAGACCATATTTATTGGATTGATTTTTTATCAATTAAATACGAAATTTAAAGAAATATCGACTCTATCTAATGTATAGATCATGTGTCACATTAGTACATTAGATAAGTCAAAATTTTAAAACGAGATGGAGAGAGAGAGAGAAAGGGATAGAAAAAATGACTTGGAGCATAATAGCATGGGGTGATGGCGGATATTAAGAGAGCGATGGATCTTGATAAGAGAAAATAGGTTTGGACTTTGAGAAGATAAGTGGATCTTAACGAGACGTGGATATGAGATTAAGGTTCAAATGGGGAAAAGGCATAAATGAAAATAAAACATGAGATTTGTATATATATAAGAAAATTAACGATGGAATTAGCCACGATTTTAGCAGATTTACTAATATAGATGGTATGATATTAAGTTTGGATAGCATGACCAATGCACTTACGCTCATATATATAAATAAGTCTAATGATCAAACGCCAAATTTACGAAATTTTGCCGGTTAATCAATAAAACGACAACAATCATATGCTTAAAGAGGAACCAGAAAATCAATTTTAATAAATGCGTAAAGATAAAAGACTCAATTAAACTTGTTGGACGTAAATTTATTGGATTAGTTTTCGTCTTTGATGATGTTGTTGAGAAAGTGAATTCCTAGTATAATTATTTTGAATAAATTAGTTAGGAATATTTTAGAAAAGAATTTATTCATTTTCTTTTGTCGTTGACTATTTACATTACTTGCATACATGTATGAAATTAGCGGAAATCATGGATAATTTTGGCATTTTTTTTTGGAAACAAGTATCAACAAATTTTTCCATAGCTAGTTTGGAGACAAAATTAGCGACATAATATACCATAGCTAAAATAAAAAAAAGTAAATTTGATGACAAACTTTTTGTAACAAATTTAATGACAGACTATTCCATAGCTAAAAATATAAATAATTCAAAAAGAAAATTTAATGACTAATGCTCATTCTAAGTTTTTGCTAAAATAAAATAAGAAATTAGCTTACAATGGAATAAATCTTTCATTATTCATAGAGACGAATTTTGTAGATATCCATCGCTAAAGTTGGCACATATGTTTCACGTCATATTTCATCGTTAGTCCATCACAAAATCTTGTTAATGCACAAAATATATTTCATCATTTTTTTGTCTGAGATCCGCATTATATACCGATAGAATTGCATCCATCATTAAATCCATCACTAAAATATGAATATTCTGTAGTGTCGAATAACATCCTCCAAAATTATATTTTCTTAATAATTTTACGTTCGTCATTCAAATAGGCCTAAAAATCATCCATTTTATGTAATGTATAGAAAAACAGCATTCATTTTTTCACTTCCAAACAAAATTTACATTAATTTTATAGCTTTACTAACTTCATTGACTAGTTTTGGCTCTATCCCAACTTTTGTACGATCATTAGTTGTAGAGTAAATCTATTTCAGTTTTAAGTATTTCTATTGAAATAATTAAATGCATAAAATTACAAACACTTAAATTAAATAGAACTTCTACTGTTCAAAATTATTAATCAAGGCTGAATTTTGTCCTAATTATTAAAGCCTCGAACCACATTCACATTAATTTGTATTCTGACCTCGATTGAATTTTACACTTCTCAATCATATTATTAATAGTGAAAATCTTAAACTTGCAAGAAACTCAAGTGTCCCTACCATGTCATGAAAACAATAATGAACATTGTTGATATTAATATGAAATACATTGCTTGTGCGTCGATACATTTATGTATGCGAATGAGAACTTTATTATTATGTTTCTTATTTGATTGATTTCGAGTTCAATTTGATTCGATATCTGAACAGATCACAGCACAGATCTATTACAGCAGATTTTAACTTGGATTTCATTGGCATATGTCATGTCATGCTCTTTATGTCTTACTTACTTATGTTCTACTACTGATCTATTTTCTACTATTCTATTCTCTTCCTCATCACTCTCCATATTGTACAGAGCAGACGTGTCACACTTAGTACATTAGATAAATCAACATTTTAAAAGAGATAGAGAGAAAGAAATAGATAGAGAAAAAATTACTTGGAGCAGAATAGCATGGGGTGATGGCGGATATGAAGAGAGACGATGGATCTTGATAAGAGACAATAGGTTTGGACTTTGGAGGATGAAATGGATCTTAAAGAGATGGCGTATCTAAAGGAGGACGTGGATATGAGATTAAGATTCAAAATGGGAAAACACATAAATGGAAATAAAACATGAGATTTGTATATATATAAGAAAATTAACGACAATTAGCCATGATTTTAATAGTTTTACTAATATAGATGGTCTATATGATATTAAGTTTGGATAGCATGACAAGTCACTGCCATGATGGCGAACCGTTGCTGAGCTGGGCCCCGAATTTTGAATTAGTAGATATATTTAGTATTCAAACCAAGATTTCATGTAGTCAAGTGGTTTTTGATTTCTTTGAAGTGTAGCGTGGGTTCGAAACCCGCAGTCCCTTCATTCTGCACGCATTATCTGTTTTTTTCTTTTGTGTTTCATTTTTCTTTTTTCATTTTTATCTCTTTCTTTTCTTTTTCTTTTTTTTGTGTTTCATTTTTTTTTCTTTCCTTTTTGTGTTTCATTTTTCTTTTCCTAAAATTTAGTTATATTCTCTTCTCTCTACTTTTACTCTTTCTTTTCTTTTCCTTTTTCTATTATTTGTATTATTGATAAAATAAAAAATATATAAAAATATAGCTTTTATATATGAACTAATATGATCAATCTAATTTCTAAAAATTTTATGATAAATTATTCTAACAACAAGCAACGAAGGCATCTAAATTATTTATTTTAAGCATCTAAAAACTTGTTGATGATAAAACAATCAAAATATAGAAAAATTGAATATATGATTACTATTTTAGAAATATAAGTGTTAAATCAAACTATTTAATGAACTTAATTTCGTACATGAAAAATGATGTGTTTGTTAATGCTACTAATGAAATTATTATAATAGTTTAAAATTTAAATAGAAGAAGACATGCTTAATTTCATGGAATTAGCTTGGAATTAATGACATCTATTCTTTTTCAGATGGTTGTTGTAAGCTTGATTAGTTGGTTTGTCCACTTACTCATATTAACATGGCTAATTATTGCCTTTTCTTTTTTGCAAATATAAATTCATGAAACAGAGGAGAAGCTGCTACAGATTTAACTGGCATTATTTTTTTTATTTAATCTATGATCGGTGTCCATCAACTGTTTAATTATTTCATTTATTGTTACGCCTAAGACATGCCGCTAAACAGAATCACAGTGGCTGCAGCAATTAAGCATATTTTCTGATTGCATGTGTTACAATACTTCTTGCACAATTATTTGAGTATATAACAGTTGTGACAGAACTCTTAGATTTCTTATAATGTAGGATAGAGGCTATCAGGTTCCAGTCGATATATGGAAATCAAGTTTTCGAACTTTTATTATGGTTGCAGTGAAAGAGGCCCCCACTTTGCACGTAAGTTTGTCGAGTTCTCTATATCTTGCAAGAGGAGTTATCTTTTCTATTTTTTTGAGGAGAAATATGGTTGTCTTTGTCATTAGTAATTTAGTATCAAGTTGTTTTCTTGTTTGAGCACAATTTCTATCGGTTAAGCATTAAAGCTAAATTTACATTTTGCTCGAATGCTGTTGAAGTACTTTTTGATATGTAGTGCTGGTGTTGCCATTTGATTAATTTTGTTCAGTTGAACTTGATAACAATAAACAATCAGAATTCAGATGTTTAGGATGGTTATAAAAGCTTTTGGAGATATAGCGCCATCTGATATCATGAAGAAAAACCTTATAATCTAGTTACTACTTTAAATGAATGTGGTTCCATGTTATGTAATTTTAATATTTCAAGTAATTTCACTTTGCTTGTCAAGAAGATCGAGGATATTTATCTTGAAAAAGATAACTTTAAGCTGGGTTATGATATATGATCACATGAAGTATGGGCATAAAAAAGCAATTTTAGTTTCCTTTGTCAGCTTCAGCTTTTACTTTAAATCTCTTTTATTTTACATTATTATTGTGGTTTACCCTTTATTTAATGATCAATAGCACCTGTCGTGAACGGTTTTCAAATGGCTACTTACTTATTGCAACCAGTGGCGGTCTGAACCAACAAAGAACAGGAGTAAGTGGTTTCTTGCCTCATCTGTGATTTTTATGTGTATCTGTTTTGGGGCATGAATTTATGAGTGCTTATTTCTTTTCATCCATCTTTCGGTTACTTAAGTTTGTCCTGTCCTCTTTGCATTTAGTTTTAGTTGTACGTTTAAATGCTTAAGATTCAATATTTTCTTTTGATCTTCAGATAACTGATGCTGTAGTTGTTGCAAAGATTTTAAACGCTACTTTGGTTGTGCCAGAGTTAGATCATCATTCGTTCTGGAAGGATGAAAGGTTGGTGGAGATGGTAACTAACTTATTTAAGTAGAGAAATGAAATTCAATTTGTGATATGTCATATGTGACCTCTGCTAAGTACTTCCATATAAAAAGTTCCTTACTTCCTTTTGCTATTGAATTTTATTGTTCCAGTAATCTAGTTATGGTAATTATAAACTTGGATTAAGGAATGCCAACTTTCAATAATGTGTGAATACTGAATTACAGCATAAATATTGTAAATTATCAAATATAGTTTCATCTGACAACCACTTTTTTCAAAGAGATTCAAATCCTGTTACAAGGGGAAGGTAAGAAGATCCATATTCGAATCCCCAACCTTACTTCTGGTAGCTGAAGCATTATGCCAACTCTATTTAAGAGTTGTTTCTTCTCTTTTGACTTAAATTAGCTACTCCCTTTCTCATCCAGATAATATTTTGTTATGCAGTGATTTTGCCAACATTTTGATGTTGATTGGTTCATCTCTTTCCTTGCGAAGGATGTACCTATTGTGAAAAGAGTTCGGAAAAGGTGATGAGGTCAATGGATAAACCTCCGTATACCATGCGTGTTCCTCGAAAGTCAGAACCTGACTACTATCTGGAGCAAGTATTGCCTATTCTATCGAGGAGACATGTAAGAGGAAAAACTTATGCAATAATCAGTGATTAATTTAAAAATACTTTATAGTTGCTGCTTCTGAAGTTCTGATGCCTTTATCGTAAATTCTAACCTTTTACATTTTGCTGTCATGTGGTTGACATGAAACATATCACTGATCTTTCATCTTTGGTAGAATAAAAACTCCACAGTTGTTGATATGCTGAAGAATTGAGCCAAGAAGAGTGCTTTATATGTTCCCCCCTGCCTGTCTTAGGTCTTAGTTGTATGCCTCTAGAATCAGCTTACATTATCTTGGTCTTTCTTCGTCCCATGTTTTTTCCCTTTTTTTTGTGGTGGGGGGGGGGGGGGTCTGTATGTCATGGTGAATGCATTTTTTTTTGTTCTGCTTTTTCTTGGCGTGTTCCTTTTAGCTTCCCCTTTTCTTGCCTTACCATCAAATAGGTAAGTATTGGCCCATCATCCATAATATCAAAAATGAGAGTACACAAAGTGTAGAGGTTATAAGGTTATAAGGTCTTAGACAGGTCCAGTTGGACATCTCGGATGCAAAGTTTACTCTATATTGGATAGGATCATCAAGTATGATAATCCAATCAATTTCTTGATTTATCAGGAGTCTAACGAAGGTTAACATTTTTCCCATGCTTAGTTCAAGTTAGTTTCAAAATCTGCTACCAAGAAGTTATGTTACATAACTTACATTGCATAGAGCTTGGATAAGTAATGATAATGAGATGTCTGAATCTTATGAATTAGCATGAAATTACAGATGTGTATTACACTGTTGTATCTTGACATTGAGACTGGTTTGCTTACATCTGCATTTGCTCTCAAATTTGTCTGGAAACACATACCACATATAAGCTAGCTGTCCTGATCTTGGTATATACATTGAGAGTTTTAGAAACTTCTCTTCCCAGACCTGTATGAAATAATTGTCAATTTTATTTCTTCCTTAATTGTTTCATTAGTATTTGGGTTTAAAAAAAGTTATAGTTCCTCTAAATTGTCTGTAACTAGACATTAGTGTTATATTATACACAATGAAGGTAATTTTGACGAAAGAATACTTGGACAAATCTTAATTCAGATGCTTATTGGTTCATATGGTTGATCAATTGCATTATCTTGATTATCAGCTTCTTAGATCTGTAAAAATTTCTAGCAATTAGATTATAGGTCAGGCTGTCTGGGTTTCGTGGCATGATTTGTTATGAAATTCACTTGGGATTCTATGAAGAGATTTTGCAATTTCATTTCCAACTCGGGAATCACAATTGTGGGTTCTGTATCCTAAAAGAGTATATTCTTCCTTAAAATGGCCTCTTCTTTAATATAAAAGCATATTGTTAAAATTACATAGAGCTAAACGTTTTCATCTCTCACTTGAATGATCATGTGATTCTAATATGATCCATATGGGACACTAGACTCTTCAAATGTTATCTAACTGATTATTTTATAGCTTTACAGAGTGATTCTAAAACCTCTAAACAGAATGGTAAAGTTGTCTCCTTTTGCTTTAAAATTTATCTCTTGGAAATTTCTAGCATGAGCCAGGTTTGATTAACCTATTACCTATTAAAATTTTCTACAGGTTCTTCAGTTGACAAAGTTCGATTACAGGCTTTCTAATGACCTTGATGAAGAGCTACAGAAATTACGTTGCCGGGTTAACTATCATGCGTTAAGATTTACTAAGCCTTTAAGGAGTCTAGGCCAGAAGGTCGTCACACGCATGCGGAAAATGACAAAACGTTTTATAGCTGTTCACTTGAGGTTTGAGATCCTTGCCAAGCCATGAAATATTTTTAATTCTCATAGACTTTTAACCTGAAGCAAACTGTGAAAGTTGTAATCAATGCTTTTGTCCTGATTAGTTGTTGAGATTGATATCCAAGATTGTTACTAATGCAAGTCTTACACCGGTAATCATATGTCTATGTGGGACTTCAGAAGTTGGTCGTCTGACAGCTTCAGAACTGATCAATGAAAACTTAAATTGCATTACAATGTCCAGAGAAAAGTTAAGGATAATAAATATGATTTCATGGTAGAGAAACACCCTATTACTATGAATTCCTGATTCATGGAATCAATATTATTCTTTACTTAGTAGACTCCTTTTGCATAGTGCAGCAACTTTTGTTTACTTATATGCCTAAGAATCTTCCCATGAAAGTGAGAACTTAAGGTATAGATATACAATGTTCCACTAGGACTCTTTAAATTTAGATCTTTATTTCAAATACGTCTTGCATAAGTGTGAGTACTATTAACCCTATATGTTGAAAACATGTCAGTTGCATTGTGCTACTAAATGAGAATACAACCATCATCCAGTTAGGTCAGGTTGAACTGTGCTCATGGAGAAAATATGGCGATCCCACAATATCTGCATGACATATAGAATGCAGTTGAAATAATACTGATATTTTGAAAAATATCCTGATTTTACATATATTTCCTGACACCTTTGCCCTGTTTGCATTAATATCTTGAAAATGACTTCTGTTTGAATCTGATGTGTGGGAAATGAGTAATGGATTGCTGTTCCAATTATGAAGTTCTGTTTTCTCGATTGATTATTCATCTCGGAGATGGTTTTATAGTAAAATGTAATTTTTCATGCAGTGTGACTTGCATAATACAGAAATCGTGAAAAATCTTCACCTTTTATTCCCATGTTCCTAAATACTGGGAACTTTGTGCACTAGATATTGCCCAATACTTTATTTCTTTTGCATCATTGAGATCGTTGCACTAAAGTATATAATCTGGAATATGCATCTTATCACTGCTTCATAATTTGAAATATGACTTGTAGGTTCGAACCTGATATGCTTGCATTTTCTGGGTGTTACTATGGTGGGGGTGATAAAGAAAGATACGAACTGAGTGAGATAAGAAAGCGATGGGAGACGTTACCTGTAAGAGTTTGATAATTGGAAGATTTTTATTCTCATCTTTCTTTGAAGCATGTTCTGTTAACTGAAGCCTTATAAATATTGCAAGTTATTACAATGATTTGCGGTCTGTTTCTTCAGGAATTAAGCCCAGATGAAGAGCGAACACGAGGGAAGTGCCCTTTGACCCCTCATGAGGTTGGATTGTTGCTGCGGGCCCTTGACTTTGATAATAACACATATCTATCGTTGCATCTGGAGAAATATATGGTGGAGAAGAAACTTTGAGGCCGCTTAAAGAGCTGTTCAATTTCTATACAAAGAGATGTTGGCCAGTGAAGAGTTGAAAACACTTCTTCCATTTTCTTCCGATTGGCTGCCATTGACTACATTGTCTGTGATGAAAGTGATGTCTTTGTCACCAATAACAACGGAATATGGCAAAAATTCTAGCTGGTCGAAGGTAAGTTTTGAGGAAGATGAGCATATATCACTTTGGCACAGATTTGTGCTATAACTTTTTATTACCTTTACAGCTTTTAGAAGCATAATGACTCTAGATGAGGCAGAACCGGTAGATATTCATGTAATTAGATTGACTTCTAGGGTAACACTAGAAATTAGAGGCTAACTCAAAATTGCAAAGAGGTGCCAATTCAGTTAAGGACACTACACTACACATGCATGTCTAAACTTATAATGTAGCCATAGTTACTATTAACATTTCGGACCTTTTAAAATACCCCATGACTCATAATGAAATACAGTAAGTTTGCAGTATCACTGCACCCTTCTGGCAAAGCTCAAGAGAAATCAATATATGCTTGGCATTATCATGGAATACACAGAAGTTAATTGATTTATCTGGGGAAATCACCTGTTAAAATTCTTCGACGTGATAACATTGGCTTTTAAATTAGTGTTCTACTTACTAGTTCGTACCTAGTTTTTTTGACAGAAATGAATGATACATATTACATGTGAACTGATTGCGGTAATTACTCTTATGTACTAATCCATGCAGGCACGTGCTTCTAATTGTTTGCATATATATATCAAGAAAAATACACATGTATTATCAAATTAGCGTATATCCTTCTTCAGAAAAGCCTTATATCCATTATGTGGGTTGTTTTACACTCTGTATATGCCTTGTGTTATACTAGATCTTGCATATCCATGTCGATATATGCATACTATTATTTACTCTATACACAATATGTAATTGTGAATATTGAATAGGCAATATTTTGTACTAAAAGCTCATCAATAACATATATGCTTTAGTTTACGATAGTTGATACTAGGTTTGTCAATGGACGGGTTTTACGGTTTTACCAGCACCGACCCGGAACTGCTCATAATCCGTTAACAATGGTTTCAGTTCTGATTCCAAACCCATTTAAACACGGATTGGCCCAGACCTTGCCTGGTTGTTCCGGGTTCGATATTTTTTACCCGGAACTGCGCATAACTGCGTAACCCGTTAGCAAATATTTTAGTTCCGGTTCTAAACCCGTTTAAACATAGACTGGCCCAGACCCGACTCGGTTGTTCCGGGTCCAACATTTTGTTTTTTGTTTTTTTTGGTGTACTTGACTAATGTGTTTAAGATATTCTATTATTAATTAATTGCTATTTTTTATTAAGTTATGAAAAAATACATAAATTGATAATTATTTTAGCATTTGGGAAATTACCCGACCTAGACCCATAGTTTGATAGTCCAGATCTGATATCTAATGAGTCGGTTCCATAACCAGAAAATCGATACTTATTGGTTCTGGTCCAGGTAAAACCCGCCCATTGACAAGCCTAGTTGATACATTGTTTGTTTGTGTTGTACCACAATCTTTGTTAAAGTTCTCAGAGCATCACCAACGCATGACATCATTTTGGTGTGGATTTTGCACTAAAATGGTTCAACTTTAGCACCACTTTTTTTCTCAACTCCAACCCTCCAGACCTAATTATGAATTTGCAGACTAAATTGATGTTTTTGTGCACATTAGAGTTGGCCTTATAGTCGTTATAACATGTTTTCCTTAGGATCCTATTCAGTTATAGTAGTTTACAACTGACATGAATCCTTCATCTCATCTTTCTTGTTGAAGGAGGTACATGGGTCACAAGAGAACAATCAGACCAAATGCGAAAAGGCTCAGCGCTCTGTTTGCTGCACGAGACAAAATGGACTGGGGTTCTTTCTCAAGAAAGGTGAAACTATGCCAAAGAGGATTTATGGGAGAACCCGAAGAGATGAGACCCGGAAGAGGAGAGTTTCATGAATTTCCATCTACTTGCATCTGCCAAAAACCATCTAAATATCTTGCTGCAATGAAAGACGGAACTAGTTTTCTCAATGTTTCCGCAGATGATGCTAGATATGATAATATTGGCAGAAGACAAAGTTTGCTGAGACGTGAATCGATGCAGCAGCCGAAATAAAACCATTTTCTGTCTAAGCAGAGCCTGTTCTTCAAAAAATTTCCGACCCCAACTTGGTCGCCACCAGTATCCTATGGCTTGTGCCGGTGCTGCAAGGGAGAGACAACATTCATGCTGCAACCTATGAAAGCATCAAGAATCAGTAAACACTGTTGGGATTCATGTACAGCTCACCTGTAACATGCGACCTTCAATTAATTGTCCATATATATTTATATATATATCTATAGTATATAGGTTGTGTCTCTTGTTTTAAACGTTAACTCTTGTTTCGTTTCATTTGAATGTTTCTTGCTCGGTTAGAACCTAACTTTCTGCCTTCATCTTTCAGTTGTGAAATGTAATCATCAAAATGATAACATGGTTTATCCTTGTATTTTTGTTCATAAATGTAGAGAAGCTTAAACATTCTTGATGATAATTTCGTTGTTTTCCTAGAAGAAATGTAATCTTCATTAATCATTCAGACTTGTGATGACGAATTAAATTCATGTCAACCAGATAAATTTTTTGATAACTCTCCAGAAAATGATCTTAACCTTAGGCTGCACATTGATCGACCAAACTAACCTATTCCATTCCTTATCACCATAGTTAGCTTGTTCTAAAGGAGGATAATAATAGCCAATATGAGTCAAATAACCACTTGTAATTGAATATCGACCTCATTCGTTAAAGAGGGATACTCCTAATCGTGACTGTTAGCCTCTAATTGAGGATTAATAACCTTTAGTTGGAGATTAATAAAAATTAATTGAATTTAATTAGGGCGGAGATGCTCAAGTTTAATTGTACTTATGATAAATTGGGACATTGACTCAAGCCAGTCCTTTTATTTTGGAATCTAACTAAACCCATGTGGATTTCCAAATCATAAATGAATAATTGGATTGTATGGTAGAATCTACATAAATTATAAATTAATCAAGTATATTTGATTTCGAAAACCTAATTTTGTGGTAAGTGATAAATCAATACAAAGAGTTAACCACTTCCAATAGTAAAAGAAGTGCAAAGTGAGACGATCTCATATTCGAATGCAATTGACAACCTATTGACGGATTTTGTGGAGGATGGTGTATTATACTCCTCCGTCCCACCCAAGATAGTCTCTATTCGTTTTAATTTGTCCACTTTAAGATGACCTGTTTTTTTTATGAAATAATTATCTCTTCAAAAGTTGTTGGACCTACCTACTTTTTATCGCTTTAATTACTTTATACCATTCTCCTAAATAATCAGCCGAAAAGAAATGGATCGTCTTGGATGAGACTGAGAGAGTACTCTCGCGGCCGCCAACTAGATATTTAGATCAATTTTATTTGGATTTTGTTATTCCTATACTTAAATGTGAATGCAACATATTCGAGATATTATCTAAACTGATCTTTTTTTGCAATTGTATAAAACGAGCAATCGATATAATATGGCTTTATGTCTATATTTATATAACAGATTTGTGAGTCGCAAACGCTACAAAATTTATTACTTGTAAAAGATAATTTGGAGTTCCTTTTGTAGACTCCACTAGAGACGCCTATAAGTAGGGTCTATGTCATTCCCACTTACAAGTCGTTATTTCAATGTATGAAGCTTCCTTAGTGTTATTATCAAACGTATTCAACACTGTTTGAATCCCCACGTCTCATATTTCCAATGGTATATAACTTATCTGTTACATTATTGCTATCAATTACAATTCAAAATTTTATTTTCTCGAAGTTCTTATCAACTTGGGACCCACTATCAAATAACTTTCAATTTCTTCAATAAAACATACTCCCTCCGTTCGACTATTATTGACTCGTTACTTTTGGACACGTGGATTAAGAAGTTATGTTTTATGAGTAAAGTAAAAGTAGTATATGATATGAAATTAGAGATATTTTTTTAGTGTAAAATTTATTCCATTTTTATTATGTGCCAATAATAATGGGATGAAGTAAGTATTATTTATGGTAATTATCAGTTTAACTATACTCGCTTTATAAAAAATATTCTGAGCTATTAGAAATATTTATTTAAAACACCAATAATCAATATTGTATCAAAAAAGGCCCACAATCATTTTTCGACCCTCGAAATTTTGAATCGTGACGTGACTCGTTGGATACCACGTAATTTCATGTATCTATATTATTTCTTAATTATGTATTGAAAAGTGCAACATAATTCCATGTGGTTTCTACCGGCCACTTCAAGGTTTCAAGAACTGAAGAATGGACAATGGATATTTTTGATACAATACTGATAGTTGATAGTTTAAATAAATGTTTTTAATAGCTCGACATTTTTTATAAAACGGATATAATTTAATATTTAAAGGATATTTACCATATTATTTAATATTTTTCCATAAAATTCATATTTTATTTAGTAATAACATTATATACTAATCTAAAGAATTAATTAAATTAAAGATTTTATGAACTAAAAAAATGAAATTATAAAAAATTTTAAAAAAAATTAAAGGAAATAAACAAAAAAACGTAATCTAAAAACAAATACAAAAAGGAAACAAAATACATCAAAAGCAAATCTAATATTATCACTAAATATAACATTATTAATATAAATCAACATGATATATAAAAATAGAAAATGAAATCATGCAAGATAAATAAAAAAAGAAAAACAGCAAAATAATATAAATAAAAGAAGAAGAAAAAACAAATCCCCCCAAAAGAACGAAATAACAAAGAACACTTGAAAAATAATTTAAAGAAAAATAATTATTTAATACTTCCTTCATCCCTAAAATTCGTTTCTATTTTTATTTTATTTTTGTAAGTCCCCCAAATTTTGTTCCATTTTCATTTATGAAAAATATCCCAAAAATATTTCATACTTATTATCTCTAAAAACAGTCTTTATTTAGATTTTTTACCACTCATTGCCTACCCCTACTTATATATTTTAATACTCATGACACACTACTAATTAATTAACATTACATTAATATGAGACTCTTACTCTTTATTTACAAAATACTTTATAACTTTTATTAAAAATCATATTAAAAATTCTCAATAACATTTTAAGAACGAAAAAAGTGAAAAAATAAAAGCAAAGTAAAAAAAGAACCAAGAACCTGAATTCTTATTTTGGCCTCTATGACGCCAAAAAATATGAACCAAATTCTTACAATGCCACATAGGCATAAGAGCCCACCGTAGTTGATGCCTTAAAACTCTCATAATACCTCATCTTATATCTATATTTGTTTTCTCAAGGGTGTTCATATATATTCTTATAAAACTTTTCTTCCTAATTATCCTGTTTCAGTTGTAATTCTTTAGTTTGCAAATGAAATAAATTTGATATCATGCTAACCGAAAAATAAACACAGATGACGAACTCCAGTAAAGATCTTGATACTTCGAATTCCAGTAGTCTTCAGAGCATAAAAAAAAAATAAAGGATGTAAGAAATTAATTCTTTCATTCACGAGATAAAAAGTTACTAATAAGTACCTATAAATTTTTGCATCATCTGGCTATTGAGAAACATTGCAAATACACCGCAAACATCTAACGTATTGGCAAGTTTCATTGATTTTCCTTCTCAAGGCAGAAAACAAAGGTCAATCTGCAAAATAACCTCATAAATCATGATGACACTAGCAAACATGCAAATTGGTTAAATTAGACTTCTCTGCAACATTTACGGCAAGCTAAGACAACTTCCATATACAATCTATTCGGCTCAAGGGATAGTAGAAACCTATTTCTCTGTATGCCAACTAAAAAACGATATCGACATCTACGTCCTAAATTTTACATCTGCAACATAGGAAACTGAGCAGTTGCATCCTCAATTATTCATGACAAATAAATCTACAGAGAACAACTAGAGGAGGACAGTATGGTCATATATCAGCCAGAAACGAGTCGGTGTGATGATGTCCCTGTCAACCACGATTGTTATTCCCTAGCACGAAACAGAAATGTATTCAGTTTTATGATATTCCTCGCTAGATGTAAACAACAGACTTATCAGCCAAATGTGCTAGGTCACCAGTATTTCTTACCCCTTACTGTGCCTTTGGTTTGACTCCTGTGCCCCTTGTCATGTGATGAAGACGATGGGATTTTTGTGATTATCAGTGAACTTTGCAAGCCTTCCAATAGCTGATTAAGAAAATATTAAACGAGAAACAGTCAATGATCTTGCAGAAACTCAACTCGCAATGACAAACAATTTTTGACTGCCCTAACCATCTGAAACATATGAGGGGTCAGACAAGAGGAGCCCTCTCCGTGCTTCAAAGCTTCTTGTTTTGTTTAGCTTTGAAAGTTAATCAGATTTTTCAAGTGAAAGAACTATAGACTTAATAATCCATATCAATATCCAGCAGTTAGCTTCAATAATTACATGTAAGAAGTTCCTCGCAGATTCTCTTCAAAGTCTATCTGGATTGCCAAAAAGGTTCAAGAAGATTGTAACCAACAATTACTAGAAATCAATCCATTGTAATGCTGCATAATATATAGGACAAGCGTATTTTCATTCATGAATGCAAAGAGGATTTTATAAATAAATATGGCCATATTATGCACACTCTAAAATCCTACAGAAGCAAACCCACAATATTCAAGAAGTTCTTCATAATGGAAACTGAAATCTGTGTTTTGGTCAGTCATTTACACCAAGCAAGATAGGGCATATAAATGTGGAGCATATACATGAAATGAACATATGAAGAATATTATTGCAAGCAAAAAGGGTAGGCTACCCGTGATGTTGGCTGAATTCGGCGATTCGATCGGCGGGGTTCAGAGGTTTCAGATATGAACTTTTCAGTTGCTTCATCTTTTGCTGATTTCCTGCTAGCAGGAGCAAGTTTCCCTTGGTTGAGACGCTCAGATTTAGTATTCCTCACTGCTTTCTTACGATTTTCTTGTGAAGGAGCTTGAGAAGAGAATACCATAGCTCCATGAGCGGTTTCATCAACTTCAGCAAGGTTTCGTTCTGATGATTCATTCTCATCATTGCTCATAGACTCATTTGCTATATGATCTGATGATGCAATACGTGCATTAGATCGTGTAGAGGTATAGTCATCTCTCCGTGCTAAAGTTCTACTTGGAATACTTGGTGGTTTCCCGACTTAGGTTGTCTTGTTTTAGACTCAGCTACTTGTTTCTCCTTGAAGTACTTCTGAATCCATGAGACCCTGATCCTTGAGGCATCAAAACTTGGATAACTTCACCGAATCATTAGGCACATTAGTCTTGGAGAACTTATCAGAAACGTAATGCTTGCTTACTTCCATGAATTTTCTCTTCTTCCCAGGCTTAGGGACACCAAATACAACTCTGGATCCTTCTTTTTCCAAACCAGACCTCATTGTCCGAGCCATGTTCAGTTTATTCTCCTCCTTAGTACTACCAATACTAAAAACTTTTTCATTAGCAGACAAAGGCAATTTCGGTTCTTTATTTCCCCTGACTTCTGCAAAATCAATGTTTTTAGCCATCTTAGCTTTCCCTTTTGCCTCAATACTGGTGCTTCCCAGCTTTGGTCGCTTCTCAGCTGGTGTATCACCCTGAATATAAGATGTAAATCTGAGGTGGGGACTGAAAGAGCACAGGAAAGGAATGCTAACTACATGTACAAAAAGAAGACCTTTTGAGTGTCATCCTGCCCTGCTCTGCACCATTCAGTCCATTCGCCTTCACTCCAAACTAAAGATGGTCGAAGATGCCACAACTTGACCGCTAATGCCGCTCCTTGATCTGCAGATACAATAAAAAAGCCATTATGCAAAAATGTTAAATCGCAATTTTACATCAAATAACCGAGCACAGACAATGATTTGCATCTGTAATAAGAAATACCTGGAAAATGGACACTCAATGAAGTTGCATCTTTCGTATTCTTTTCAGTAATAATGCCTTCACGCCAACTGAAGTTACATATATAATCCAGATTAAGACAGTTTCCAGTAAAATAAATATAACATGTAACCAAGTTCCAAAGATAATGACATAACTGATCTAGATGAACTGAAAAGAAAAGCAAAGTATCAAATAATTCTTTCAGTGCATAATGCCCAGCTAAAAGGCCTTTCAACAAAATCTTCTATATCCAAAAATGAGACTATAGAGTATCTCATAATAAGAATTGACCAAAGTATTTTCCATCCGCAAGAAAATGTGGATGATACAAGTACCAACTATTTTCCTAGCAACATAAATTTTCCACTTCCCAAGACAGAAAATGAAATCACCAAACACAAAAGAAAAAACGAAGACGACGTCTACGTGCACCAAGGGTTGTTCAGTATTACATTAAGAGGGTATTTGGCTAAGCTTATATCATATAGCTTATAAGCTCCAACAACTGATAAGATTTTTCAAGAACTTATAAGATGCAATGTCTCAAGAGCTTATAAGTTATCAAAATGTTTGGATGTGAGCCTCTAAGCTAGAGAGAGAATCATGAGTTAGAAAGAGAATCGCCAGTTAGAGAGAGAGAATTGCATATGGGTACAATTCATCGGGTATATGTTAGAAATAACAAATCATAATAAGGTTATTTTGGTAAATTCGTTATTGTTCATAAGCTTATAAAAAAATAAATTGAAATTTGAAGAACTTATTTTTGGAGAGCTTATAAGTTATTGGAACTTATTTTGCCAAACACTTCTCAGAACTTATAAGCTCCTAAATAGCTTATAAGCTGTTTTAAAGAACTTACAAGCTCAGCCAAACACCCTCTAAGTGCTAATAGATAACAAAGAAATTCAAGCATCATTAGATGATATCTTAATAGTTCCTTTAAAGCTTGTAGATCAAAAGATAGTTTGCTTACCAATCCTGCACCCATACATCAACTTGGTCTCCAACAGACCAAGTGTAGTCTTTGACAACAGCACGACGTCTCTTCCTTGTTGCTTCAAGTTGCACACCAGTCATAGGATGGGGAACACGTATTCTAGGAGTATCACCATCTTTAGCTTCTATTGATATCCACTCCTTGAGTATGAGCGATCCTAAAAAGTAGAAAAAATTCATGAATGCAAACCAAAAAAATAAAAAGCAAAATCAATATATATATATATACTCACACAGACATAGAGCTACAAATATAAAAACTATTTTTATCGTGAGAACAAAAAAATATTGAATTCGCTATAAAAGTTGATGAATCCATCGGAAAAGTTAATCTAAAAAAATGAAATTTTCGCCTCTCATGGGATTCGAACACAGGTGAAAATTTTGAATTTTTGGATTCAAAACTTTTCTAATGGATTCAATAACTTTTCTAATGGATTCATCAACTTTCTTAGCAAATTCATTTGGTTCTTAGTTTTTAGGATAAAATGGTTCTCATTTGAACTTAACTAACTCTGCGAACTATACATAAGACGTGTAAAAATGATGCAGAACTGAAACTTTCTAAAATTGTTTTGTTGTTCAACAATTTTAGAATGTTTTCATGCATAACTTTGTAAATTTTGTTCATCAACTTTTGACGTATGTGCATAGTTCTCAAGTTCTCAAAAAAGATGAATTCTCATTGGATCCAACCCTTATGTATATAAGGTGCGGATCAAATGAGAACTATATCTTTTTTGAGAACTCTGATAACTATATATAAGAAGTGTAAAGATGATGCACATAACGATATAAAATTGTTCACAACGAAAACATTCTAAAATTGTTTTGTTGTGCAACAATTTTATAAAATGTTCGTTGTGCAATTTTGTTCATCAATTTTATACGTATGTGCATAGTTCTAAAAAAAATATGAATTCTCACTCGATCCATTCCCTATATATATATATATATATATATATAGACAAGTTAATATAAACCTTATCTCTCTTAAAATTCAAGACATAGTGCTTAGTGGTAGCAATAGTGAAGAAATGACTTCTTCCTGTTTGAAGTACATGACTACTAGTTCCTTAATAAGAATAAAAACACCAGGGACTGACCATCATCCGATTGTAATCCATCATAACAAACAAGAGCTTCACCATCCTTCAAACTCAGTACACTGGCTGAGAACCATGCTTTCTTTGAATCACCACGATCTTTAAGAACCTGCATTGTCAAAAACAGATGATAGTCTTTATTGATTATGAACTTCAATTCATGCACAAAATGAATCACAAATTTCAACATATTACCACATCAGTGAAACAACTGTTCAACAATAAGGCCCTATATAACTATTCAAATGAACTAAAAGAAAGCATAAGATACTTCAGTAAAAGCAAGATCAAAAACCTCAACAAGAGAACCCTCTCTCATGCTTGTGGATGATAGATTTGATCTTGATTCAATATCTGGATCAGGAACAACAAACGTAGTTTTAGCTAAGTTGGATAATGTTCTGTCATCACGAGGTTTAAAACTATTCTCCCCATGCTTAGCAGAAGGTATAATATTCTCATCTACTGTGACACGATCACTGATGTCTTTTGATGACTCCGTTTGAGTAGCAGACATATCATGACTTGTAACATGTACATCCTTATCAGGTCCCTCATGTTGATTATAAACACCGGGTACTTCGGTAGTATTGCTAGTGATAAATTTATCTTTATTCATGTCATTTAATTTTGAACCAGGGATACCAGCCACCTGCGGACTTTCCAATAATTACTTGGTCCCGCATCTGCTAGAGCAGTCAAAGAGAAAGGATCACCCATAGCAACAACTTTTCCAGCATGTGCAACAGCTTGCAGCCAATTCAGCTGCCTTGAGAATGGCATCAAGATTTTCTGCATGCCTAGTGGCAGCTGAAGCAGCCTCAATTCTCTTCCTAGCAGCTTCTCTAGCAGCAGATATCACTAAACTGGGAGCATTATTTCGCTCCACACCCTTTAAGATGAATGTAGGTGACGCATTTACCAAATTCATGGAATTATATACAGAACTAGAATCATACTCGGTGCTAGTGGAAGTTCCAGACTTGGTCAATACTTCATCCGCCATTTGTTTTGCTTGCACCGGCGCATCTGCTGCAATCTTAGCAGCTGCAGCTGCTGCCTTGGCAACAGACGCAGCAGCTGCTATAGCAGCAGCAGCAGACGCCAATTTAGACTCAGCATCTGATGCCAAGCCTGAACTTTTTTGCAGATCCAACTGGCTCCAAACATTATCACAGTGACTTATGGCAGCAGCAGCATGAGCAGCAGCCTCCTGTGCTTGCAACTTAGCCTCCTCAACTTTGCTGAAACCTTCAGCATTGAAAGCCCTCTTATCCATATTTAAATCACCTTTACTGAGATGACCACTTGAAACTGATGGTGTTACCACAGGAAAGGCCTGGTTGGAGGGGGGTCCTTTAGGCGCAATGCTAGAAGGTGTTGAGACGGCAACAGATGTAGAATAATAACTACCAACAACAGGTCTAGAAACTAATCCTACTTGATTCTGAGCTATGAAAGAGATCCGGCTAAGATCTTCGGCTGGAGGAGCCTTGTTAGATATCTGGCTAGGTACTGAATGAGTGGAGACAGCATCTGACAGAGGAGCAATGGCAGCAACCTGTACAACATCCTCAGAACCAGAAGACTTCTTCCTCTTTCTAGTTTTAGTCTCACCAGTCTGTCCACATGATGCTTTAACCTTGTTTAAGTCAAGTGAAGAAGCCCCAGCTAACACAATAGTTGCTCCAGTATTAGTTGTAGGAATAGAAGGAACATGCTTCATGCCAGAGGTAATAGGCAAGGGTGAATCTTTAACTGCTGTTAGTTTTACTGATTCTGTAATTGGGAATGCAGGATAGCTAGTACTGATTTCGAAGGGAGAACTTTGTGAAGAGGCAAGCCATGGCACCGGGAACAGAGTAGGAGGGGCCTGTGCTGGCCAAGTCGAATGCGCAATGTAATTCCGCATAGGTGGTGTCTGATAAGGATTCAAAGGAGAAACAGCCTGATAATCAATCACAGCATTTCTCCCCATGCTACCTGGCGGCAGAGCCTCCCCAGATGGGGTAGATATATTCCACAAGGGCGACGAGAGAGGGATCGCAGGGTTGACTGGAGAAGGGATGGCTTTGATTGTTGGCCGACCAGCTGTTGAGGAAAGAACCTCACTTAGAGGAAAACCTTGTCTATTATTTTGATCTGGAGCTTTAGCACCTACATCTTTAAATGCAATCCATGTCAGGCAAGGTTAAATATGATAATGCAAATACTAGGAAGCAGGATAACATACCAGAACGTGAGGGTACAGGAGTTCCCATATTATTTCCCTGGGATTTCTGACCATGAAGCCTTTCAACACAAGCACGCCAAGACCGCTCCCAAGCGCTCCTGCCTCCATCTTCTCCCATGGAAAAATTTCAGAATTTCAGCAATAGTAACAAAACTACCAACCACAGAGAGAGAGAGAGAGAGAGAGGGAGGGAGGGAAGAGTCATTGTGCAACTAACCAGACATACCAAAGGCTGAAACCATACAAGCTTCATCAGGTGCTGCTCCTTGTCTACAATCAAAATAATTTAAAAACTATTAGAAAAAATCGAGTCCGCACATTAAGCAAAAAAAGTAGATCGACAAAGAATAATTTCATAATTCTAACTCTTGCAAGAAATTTTGATGAACATCTGATACAGAAATATATGCTCATAGAAAACACAATCCACCAACTAATAACTATTATTTCCAGTTTTGTAGTGCAAGAAAGCAAATAAAAATCGACTCACATAAGAGAACCGTAAACAAAGATTTGTGCCCGCAGTTGCACTTGTTGTAAATCTGTAAAAGGCTGCAGAAAGAACGAAGATGATGGAGCAGAAGTATTAAGATCAGGCAAGCTGGATGTAGGAACTGAAACAGGCCCTCTTGGCTTCACACCACTGTCAAATGTCATGAGTTGACCAGCACCTAATGGACTCAAAAATGAAGATGATTTGTCCCCTTTTTCAGCCTGCTTCAGTGGAGGCGTTTCTTTTACTAGATTTCCCTTTTTTAAACTTCCCTTTCCAGATCTACTTCCTCCACGTCTTGATTTACGCTCAGAGGTAGTTCCAGCACCTCCAGATGGAGGGCAAACACCAGGTGTTGAAGAACCAACATGATAAGTTTCCTTCACAATGATTGGATCTGACTGGCTGCAAACAGAAGCTGCAGACAATCCTTCGCCAGTCTTCAGCAAATCCCATAGCAAGAATTTAGGATATTAATTATATAGGCAAAAACAAGTTAAAGTAAATGGAAAATAAAAGGTCAATGATCAAAACATGGCCTAAGAGTAAGGGTACCAGCATTTTACAAGCTTGAAGTCCCGGAAGCGATTGCGAACTATTGCCAGCATCTTCAGTAGATTGACCTCCCAAAGGCCTGGTGTCGAAAGTAAAGGTCTCATCTTCTTTGCATGACTCATTGACTCCTGGAGTCTGAGATCTTTTTAATATCTTACCAAAATTTTCAATGTTGATCCCCGTAGGAGAAGCATGCTCGTTTACTTCAATTTGTGAAAGGTCAGTACAACTAGCACCTGGGACACCGTCCTTGTTAGATTTATCAATTTCCACAGTACTGCTAGTAACTGCAATTATACAATAGCAGAACTTTTTTTTTACTTATCATTAGAGATATCAAAAAAATCAGTGAGCAAATAGATGACCACTTTATCCTAAAATCTCATCACAAAAAAAAGCAGCTTTCTGAAGAAAAATGTGAGTTAACTAGGTAAAATAAGTAATTTCTCTCAAGTTGCAGTCAAATAAAAACACAAATGTCATATACATATACATATATATAGGGGGGATTAACGTAAAAACTATTTTTAAAGTGAGAACATGAGAACCACAGAAGTTGATGCATTCGCTGTGAAAGTTTATGCATTCTTCGGAAAAGTTACTGCACCAAAAAAATGGAATTTTCACCCGGGCTCGAATCCTATGAGGGGAGAAAATTTTATTTTTGGGGTGCAATAACTTATCGGCGAATACATCAACTTTCACGATGAATGTATCAACTTTGTGATTCTCACATTCTTATTTTAAAATGATTCTCATTGAATCTCACTATATATATATATATATATATATATATATATATATAAATTGGAACAAATGAGAACTACATCTTTTTAGAACCTAAAAACTATGCACATAACATATAAAGTTGATGCACGACGATAACAATTTGCGCATGTATACGTTGTGCAAAAACATTATACAAACCATGTATAGTTCTCAAGTTCACATAAAAGATGTAATTTTCACTGGATTCAACCCCTATATATATATATATATTGAGTGTTGTAAAATCCTTCTTAAAGTATAAACTATGAACTCATGAAATCGTTTGAATTCACCGTGAAAGTGTCTGAATTAAAAAAAAAATCATCCATGATGTTTGAATTCATCAAACAAAGTGATGAATCCGTTATAGATCTTCACGAATCAACAATTGAAAATGGTTCATATTTTATACTTTAATATTGGTTTGTATTTGATCAAATTCATATATATATAGGGGAGGATTAACGTGAGAACTATTTTTATCGTGAGAACATAAGAACCAAAAAAGATGAATCACATTGTGAAAGTTGATGAATATGAATACGCTAAGAAATTATCGAATCTAAAAATGAAATTTTCACCTCTCATGAGATTCGAACCAATGTGAAAATTATGAATTTTTGGATTCCATAACTTTCACAATGGATGCATTAACTTTCATAACGAATTTATTTTGTTCATAGAGAATTTCCGTTATATATATAGAGAGAGAGAGGAGAATATAAATAAAAAACTTCATATCCTAGTAACTAAAAACAATTTAAAACATCGATCTTTCTATGATATCATGTAGTTGTTATAAAAAAGAAGCATTATTGAAATATTTAAAACACATTATCATAACAAAAGCACTATTATAAGAAAAAAATATATATAAAGAAGCATTTTCTTGCATGAAAACAATCCTAGCCATCCATTTAGTTATGATATATGGACCACATTGGTTTCTAATTTTTGGAATACACCCCCTAGTAAAACTATGCACATGGCAACCTATTTTTTTAAGGTTTGCAATACTACCGTACCCACAACTTGGTACTATAACATGACCTCATATCGCATCATCAAATGACAAAGTGAATATCCATTATATAAGTTTAGCTAAATATTACGACATTGTGGTTAAAGTAATCAAGATTTACCTCAGACATTCTAGCTTCATAAGATCAATGGAAAATCATTATGATGCCTTTTGAAGGGGCATAGCAAATGTTAATGAAAAACTAGAACACAAGGTGTCAACTCAAAGTACATCACAACTCACAAGAAATCCAGGGTCTCACAATTACTTGATTGATAAAAAAAATTATATAATCAAGAGTGCGAAGAGGCAATTTTTGATAGGAAAACATAATAAACAACATCCTCCAAGATGGTATCTGTATAGCACATTTTAACTGGAATGAAACACGACAACTTGAGAGGGTCTAGGTCCTCGACAAAACTGATTTCAAAACATAAGAGATAAGTCACCTGACAATTTTGAAGAGCTTTCCGTGCTGATTCTTTCTGTTTCTGCTACCATTTGTTCTTTAGAAGGTGAGGCTTCAATACCATCATTTTGAGCTACTAGTACGTTCGCAGGGTGATCAATCATTTTAGTTAACTCCTTAGAGGCTTCATCAGGAATGTTGTCACGGAAGTATCTAAAGGAAACAGATTGATGGATTGTCTTTATTTCTCCTGCTACAGAAGCAGCGATTGCGTCCTTATCAATTTCAGTGGCAGGGAAAGCTCATTTTATCCAGAGACTCCATTGGAGCTGAAGGACTTGGTTGTTTAGAAGCTTCAGACTCGGTTTTCTACTATGATCCTTGTGCTCCATTTCAGATGAAGGTGGGTTATGGTCGCGAGAGTCAACTAATTGATCGTCTTCAACAGGTGATGCTGCCAAGTTTGTGCCTTCAACTAATTGATCGCCTTCAACAGGTGATGCTGCCAAGTTTGTACCTTCAACCTCAGTATTCAATGCTACAAGGCAATTTAACAGAGAGTGGGAATCAAGATAGCGTTGTGGATGAAATAGCAAAGTACAAATCATAATCCTAGTTACTACTGACGTTAAAAAAGATAAGGAATATAAAACAGCATTTTGGTATAAATACCTGGATAATTCCCAACAGAACTATCAGATTTTGATCCAGTAGTTTTCTGGATTTCAACTACCCCAGCAGGACAACTATATCCAACTTCTTTTTCAACGTCATCAAGGACCATCTCATGTGAATCAAGAGGCAACTTCTCACTTTCTTCCTCATGGGCAGAAACATCTTCATCACTTTTGTGAACATCAATCTGCATAGAGACAATATCTTTCTTGCATGTCCATATGCTCTCACCCAATAATGGAGGGTGCACGCAATCCCCATCCTCTATATTCTCTTTCTGTGGTGCAGAAATGTTTCGAGAATCTTCCATAGCATCAGTGACTGATTTCTCAGAACATTCTCTAGAAACTATGGAACCCATTGATTGAGAATCAACTGTTGTGTCGGGCCCAGATGCAGCACATGGAGCCTCAGGACAGCTGTTACTTTCAGCAGAGACATCTTCCTTGCCAACAAGAGTTTTGTGCCTTTCTGGGGATTGGATAACAGCACCCTGCTTCATTTCATTACTGCCATTGAATGCAGGGGCGACAGCATCATTGCCTCCTATACCAAGCACCTCAATACCTTCTCCCTGAAGCACAATAGAAGACCTCTCATGTAACATGATATCACTTTCAGACAGCTGCTTAATCTCTAGGCCTGAGACATCACTATATTGACTGCAATCTGCAGGTTCAACAACAAATGCAACCTTATTGCACCCATCATCTTTGGATGCCGATTCTTCTATCATATGCACGTTAGACACTTCTACCATAGTAGCAATGCAAGTATCAACTCCATGCTCTTGTTTCTGGGACTGCATACTTGAAGAGGGTTCACGAGAACAAGGCTTCTCATTATCATTCCCACTCAATCTTGCATTTTCATTACATCCTTTGTCTAGCTCCTCAACAGGATTAAAATTACTTTTCACTGTACAACTTGAACTAAAATTGGCACTGCTAGTTTTATCCTGGTCAACTGACTCCCCATCATTAACATTGAAATTCTTACAAGAGCTCTTAGTGTTGTCAATCTCTTTTCCATGAACTAGTAGGTCTACTTGCATCTGATGGGACAGAGACTCATCCACCAAGCCACGAGTTTCCCCTTGATAATTGTCGGCCCCCTTCATTTCAATGCTCGAGTTTCCCTTGGCCACAGTTAAATTACTATCATTGTTATCAATACCTACTGCATAAGAGGAAAGTTTCGTCTCCGGAACCTGTAAAGTACATTCAGAGTGATTGAATTCAACTGCTGGAGATTGATTCAAACTACAAGAAAGTCCAACAACTTCAGCTGGTGGTAATGGAGGAATCATATCGTCAACATCATCAACTTTACGAGCATCCTCGAATCGTTCTCTACTACTCTTGTTGAGCTACCCAGCTGATCACCTGGATCCGATTCCTCAATCATCTTTTCACCAGGGACCATTTCTTCCTGTCCAACTGCCTTTAATAACATTTCAACAGATTCAGATGATGTTGCCTCAGACCAGACATTGATATGCCTCCGCAAAGTACAAGATTCTGCTGCACTGGAGCTGAACTCTATTCCATTACCTCCCCGAGAGAAATCCGCAATCCAATGGTTGTCTTCCTGACTTGGAATACCAAGAAAAACTTCGTTTTCAACTAAACTATCAAATCTCAAATGCCCATGGAGGCTGTCATCAAAATCAAACTTTGGTAGAGCGAAGGGTCTCAAAACAGAAATGTTAGAGCTCTCTTCACCAGCTAAGTGAAGATTCTTGCCTTCATAGTCATTGTCATTATAGTCCATCTGTGTATCCCTAATAGGAAAATGAGTTCAGGTGCACATGTAAACCAATATAAAAAGAAAAAACTTGCCTTCACAGGAGGCAGCAAAAAGAGTAGTAAACAACATAGCATTTAAATTAAGACTAGCATCTAATGGCCAGTGAAACAAAGCCAAGTGGAATTACACTAAAACCTAAGTCATAGTAAAATTGAGACCACTTCATACAATTTAAATACTTTTTACCAATTTATCCTACAGTAATAACATGTTCAGAACAGGGCACCTTTCAACTGTAAACATCACATAGATCCAGTGAGAGAATTTTGTATTTTCTTTCTCATTTCACTGAATCTTTCTCTGACAAGATTTTTAAAAATTACAAATGAATGAAATTACTATTTTCCAAGACATGGATACATAAAAGTCCTTACTGACAGAGATTATATATTGCAATAATAATAGTGAAAATAAGCTATAGTTTTAGGCTTCTACATTAGTACATTAACAATGCACCTTCAATTGACAGTAGAGTTGACTTTTGCCGTTGCCAGTGGTTAACACTTTACCACTGTCCATATAGTAACCTAACATTACACTGAAGATGTCATCAATAAAATTCCACAGCATAGTTTTGAATCGGATCACTAAAGTCTCTTTTTTTTACTTATTACCGAGGAAATAATCACCAGAACAGCATTTCAGAGTGTGATCCCAAACTTTTAATCAACAATAAAGTTGGACACGCAAAGACAAATTTATATGGCAGACATCTCAAGTATCACAAGCCAGGATAATTCTATACACTGAAAAGTAATAGCTACATTCTACATTAGGCGACATTAAAAGTATCTAAATATGAAAATATGTCCAAAAAATGCACTCTGACTTCAATCGAAACAAGAAAGAAAGAAAGAAAATTTCATACAGTTGCAAACCCTAGTCCAGTTGTTTAAGGACCGAATAAACCCGATGCAAAACCCTAATACCAATAATGATTCCAGGTTTGAAACTCAACACCAAAAACCCTGAAACCCACTAAAATACATGAGATGTTAGGAATCCCCTTCATTTCTTCAACAAAATCATTCTTTCCTCGGATACAGATGAAAGCAACTAATTCCACCATTGGAACAACAACTAGAGAACACACCCAACATAACTTCAACATAAACCACTGCTCTCAAACACCTTGACAGCAACAAACAATGACCCCCCATAACTACAATTCCACCTACAACTCGGTTTTATCAGAAGTAAAAGAAATAAATTCAAAAGCCTCGGAATATTAGATAAGAAAAAAGAACAAAAACACAAACACAAAAATTAAAAAAGAGGAAATGAAGAGTACCAGCAGAAGTAAGTGTAGAGACGCTACCTCCCTCCATCCGGAGACGAAATCCTCACCGTTGATTCCCCTCAACTCAACCCTAATCGAACGGCCACCCTCTCCTTCATAACCCTAGGCCCCAAACACTAAAATCCCCGGAACGCAAACCGTCAACAACCCAAAACTCAGCCTTCCAACGCGTTAATACTTCACACCGTACGCGAGCAGAGCTGCATGTGTACGTACATGTACATACAAAGGCGCAGAGAGCAAGAGAAAGAGAGTGTGTGTGGTTATAGAGAGAGAAAGTGGTGTGTGAACTGTGTGTGTTTATTTCAGATGTTAGGCGAGGAAAACTGGTTTAAAAAAAAAACAACTAACTTTTTTAGCTGAGTAGATTGGACAAATCAAGGCGGGGGATTGAGGGGAATTGAGAGTGAGATGCTGACGCGTAGAAGCAGCGAATATGTGGACGTGTCAAGATCTCATTGGTTGTAGGAGAAAGGGAGTTAATGGTTGTTTCCTCTTTGTTTGAAATTTCTACGCCAATTCAAAAGTGTGTTACTGTCTGTGACAAAGTGAGTGTGACTGTCGTTGCGCTCGTGAAACGTGTATGAGAGGAGGGTAGATGTGTAATTTCAAAACTTGTTTGATTTGTGAACACAGGATGAAATTCTTTCCTTTTTTAACGTGGAATGTTTTTGAAGTTAGGATTCCTTTGCTATAGGTGAAGTTGGAGGCAGATGGTAGCAAACACTGCAAAATTAAATTGATTATGAAAGGTTTTGAGCAGCTATACATTATTTATTATATTGATATTTTTAATTCATAATAGTTATCTTATCTTGTTGTAATATGTTAATGATGTGTTGATTGTAGGTAGGGCTAGGGGTGAGCATTCGGGTATCGGGTCGGGTATGGCCAAAAAAATATCCGAATTAAAATAACCAAAATTTTAGAAATGATGTCCAACCAAACCGAAATAATTTGGTTTAAACCAAAATAACCGAAAATTATTTCGGATATTTCGGATATTTCGGTTATAACCGAATTTTTTTTACAGAATAATCACAAACAATACAAACAATAAAAACAATACAGAATCATCCCAAACAATACAACTTATTACAAGGGGCTATAGGCTTCGACTAACACAAAAGGCAAAATTCTCCAAAGAATAGCGACACCAGAAATGTAGTGGCGACGAGCAGCGTAGGCGAGCAGCGGCGGTGGAAGCGCGGCGGTAGACGAACAGAGCAGCGGCGACGGCGTGGCAGTGCGGCAGCGTGGACGAGCAGCTTGCAGCGGCGACTCAGCGACAGTGTAGCGGTAGACGGCGCGACGTGGGCGGCGATGTGCGGATCGGCGGCGGTGGAAGTAAGCGGCGGCGGCGGTGGAAGCGCGGCGGTGGAAGCTCGGAGGTGGAAGCGTGGTGTTAGACGGCGTTGTGTGGTTGTGGGCGGCGTTGAGAGTCTTGAGACTTGAGAGAGAATGTATTATGTTTTGTGTTTGTGGAATGGTAAAGAACTCAACATTTAGGTTTAGGCAACTATCAAATATGTATATTAATATAATTATAATATTATTATATTATATATAAATATAAATTTCGGTATCGGATATTCGGGTAAAAAACTCATACCCGACCGAAACCGAACTACCAAAATATATTTCGGTTATAACTAATTGTCGAAATAACAGATTTACCCGAACCGAATTAGATATTTCGGTTTGGTTGATTCGATAATTGGTTATTGGACATTTTCTCACCCTAGTAGAGGGCGCCCACGGTGAGCCACGTTGGCGATCGCCGGGACCCACCATCTCAGGGGGCCTAAATTATTTCAAAAAAATTAGTTTTATTTATAGATATATAGATTTATATGGATTAAAAATATTATATCATTTAAATATTTTATTTTATTTTAAAGTTCAAAGTATTAAATCTGTATATATTTTACTTATAGATATATGTTTTCATTTGGTCCCAAAATATATTAGAAAATATTGATGTTGATGTAATTATTAATGGTTTTGCATCTAAAAATATTCGAATAAATTGTTTTTTATAATATCGTATCGTAGATAATAGTTGAGATATAGAAATATAAGGATGATAAGTAAATTTTATATGTTTTTCATAATTTTTTATTATCTATTTCTAGTTGTAGATCACTTGAATTTTACGTAAATTTACAAATTTGATTTATTTTATAAGTATAATATAATTGACCATTTTGGACGGTCTAATGGTTAAGTGAGTTCATGTGGTTGCAAGTAGGGATGTCAACGGGCGGGTATTACCCGGACCAGAACCAATAAATTAGTATTGGTTATGGTTCAGAACCGGCCCAATAAACATCGGATCCGGACCGGATCCGGACCATCAAGTTATGGTTCTGGATCGGGTATTACCCATTATTAACTGGTTACCCGTTGGACCGCTACACCTACACCTAATATCTCCTGATATCTCTCCTCTTTTCCCACACCTCGCCTCTATCCAATCGAATCATCCTCCCATAATCCCTCAACTCCCACCTCCAAAACCGATGATGATGGCAACCTATAAATAGCATTGCTAGAAACAAAGAAAAAAATCGTGATTTTAATTTCATTATTTTTAATTAAATCACGGATGAACGCAATGAGGAGGCTACAACATGTGATACGGGATCATCGTGTTTGTCGAGAGAAGTTGTTCAATATCAAAAGCCCCAAATAACTAAAGGAACTATTTTGGTAATTATATTTCTCATATTTCTTATTTAATTGTGATTTGATTTCCACAAACAGATTGTGCTAAATGAAGCTCAGATATGCAGATACCATGCTTTACAAAGCAAACCGAGGGCGATTTCCTCATAACGGTACATATTTTCAAATAATTGACCGGGTCGGACCGGAACCGAACAAAATGGGCCGGGTCTGAACTGGTCCGGGTCCAAGCGGTTCTAGAACCGGAACCGGAACCGGAACCGTTGCTTTAAAATTTAATGGGCTTTGAACGGTTCCGAATCGGTCCGGGTAAAGACCGCCCGTTGACATCCCTAGTTGCAAGTTCAAACCTCAATATCGCTTCTATATGTTCAAGTCAGTCACACCCGATTTTTCAAGTGTGCTTTAATCGTCATGTGTCGTTTGCAAGCTATTATAAAGAAATATAAGTTTTATCAAGTACGCAGAGAAGATAATGACTAAGGGTGTTATATGAATTTTAAAAAATAGGGACCTATATTCCTTATTTTGCCTAGGGCCTATAAAATATCAAGAACGGTGCTGATTGTAGGCATGCAAGGGAGATGGACAAATTGAAGTAGTTTTTTGGATGGTTTTCCATGAAAGATCTAGGAGAGGCTAAGCAGATTTAGGGTTGTATCTTTCACAGGCTATGTGCATACATTAGAAGATCATGAAAAGATTTAATATGCAAGATTCGAAGTATATGGTATTCCTTTAAATAGTCATTTCAAGTTGTTGACGTATGAGTCATCAAGTAGTAAGAATGAACTTGTCTAAATGCATAAACTCCCATATGCTTTAGCAATTGGTAGTATCATGTATGTCATGGTGAGCACGAGACCAGATATTGCGCATATAATGGGAGTAGTTATCTGGTTCATGAGTAATCCGAGCAAGCAATATTGGAAAGTAGTGATGTGGATCTTGAGGTATTTGGGAGGTACTACGGATAATGATTTGTGATTTGATGGAAAGAGTGTCAAGTTGGTGGGTTATATTATGTAAATTTGGCATCAAATGACCTTGATGAATAATTTTTACATATGTTGGTATGATTATATCCTGGGCTTATAAGTTGTAGAAGACGTTGCTTTGTCTGCCACGGAAGCTGAATATGTAGCGGTAACAGAGACAAGCAATGATATGGTGTAGTTGTGAAATTTCTTGATGTACTTGCGAATGAGCATAGAAATAACATTCTTTGCAGCAATAATCAAAGTGTTATCTTCCTAGCAAAAATTCTGACGTTTCATTCGAGAACAGATCATATTGAGTTTAAGTATCACTATATTTGTCATCTTTTAGGAAGGAAGATCTTGCGGTTAGAGAGATTCAAGGAAGTAAGAATCGAGTTGTTTATTAAGGATATGACCTTAAACAAGTTGAAGTTATGCATAGCTTCAATTGGCCTTAAACTTTAAGACGAAGGCTTAGCTTTGCTGCGCAAATACAAGGAAGAAGTTGAGACGTGATGATTACATAGAAATCAATCTTCAGGTGGTAGATTTTTGAGTTATGGAGACTCAAGGTACTGTGAAACCAGCCACGCGAGCGGCAATCCAACTAGCCAAATTGTTTTGGGGCCAAATCGCACTTAGAGTTATTTTTTCTCTTTATAAATAGCCACAATATTCCATATAATTGCACTAGAGAAAATATAGAGCAAAACCCCTTGGTTTGGCAGCACGCCATACATAGCTGGTAACCAATTCCCATGTGTTTATTTTCATAATAGATATATGTTGAAGGTTGTGACCTTTCTATGTAACGCAGTTCAATAACACTTTGTTCAGACTTGTCTTGATATTATACATGCTCGTTGGTGAGTTGGAGAGACGGGGATGGGTTGCAGGGGGTCGCGCATCCTCTGCCTAAGGGTTCCGGGACATGAGTCTCTGAACTAAAAATTGTATGGTCCTAATCGTACTCAAGCTTGTTTAGGATTATTTTTTTCTCTTTATAAATAGCCACAATATTTCTTTTAATTGTATCAGAAATTATAGTGGGAAAAAAACATGGCTTGACAGCACCCCAAACGTAGTCATAAGACGAATTGAGTAATAAAATATCGTATATTTTTTCTCGTTTTTCGTAATTGCTAAGTGTTTATTTTATCCTAACATGACTACAATATATTTTTGTATGATTTTGGATTTTCAACTAGGTTGAGTGGACCTTTACAATCAGGAACAAATATGAGGACATGCTCACTCATCTAAGCTAGGTTGGCTTCAAAACTCTTATATACAGAAGAACAAGATCTTTCTAATGTAGAACCATTACTATATTATGAGTTGATTACATCGTACTTACATTGAGGCCTTAAGATCTTGTGTTCTTCCATTTTGATGTCTTAACATACATATTTTCTAGTTATCCATACCTTTTCTGCAGTGTGTAAGACTACTATCTTCTTCTTATTGGTCTAAGTTAACCTTCTACTTTATTATGCCCGAAGGTTCTTTTGCTGACTACTTGAGACTGACTCCTGAAGCTTCATGCACTGCTTTTGTCTTCAACTTAGCATCAAATTAGTCTTAACCTTATCAGGTTCAAGTTGAACTCTTTACTATATACTTCCGTCTAATCAGTTTAGTTGATCACGTCAGTCGTATAGTGGCATCTTCCTAGTTGTCGTCAAGTTAACTTTGGCTCTTCAAGTTGCTTTCTTATTTAGCTTCATTTCTAAATCCGAATCCCTTATTCAAAAAAATCCTTAACAACTTAGCTTTATATTAATTCATCTAACAAAACCTATTAGATCCTCCTTTTGTGACTTAGCCATCACTTATCCCACAATGCAATTCCATGTAGTCCAAGGGTTTTTGGATCGTTTAAAACATATATATTTAACTTTTCATATCCAAACACGTGATCTATATTTTATTTTCTAACTTTTATTAATAGTTAGAGTAATCATTATTTAAATGGCTCATCTTGGTAAAGAAGCTGACCATGTATCGACAAAATTAATAGAATCAATTGTTGAATTGAAAACAAGTGGAAACTAGTATGGTTGAAAGTCGAAGTGATTTGAAAACAGTTAAAAAGAGCTAGAAATAATATAACAAGAAAACTTATCAAGTCATTGTCTTAAAGGAAAACCACATATAGAAATACTCATTGTAAGTTGTCACAAAAAAATTTGTACAATGTTATAATTGATGTGCGAGTTAATGAAGAATTAAGTAGATCTAGTTGTAATAATGATATAAAAAGTGCTGCTGCAAGTGCAAACGTGTGGATGATTACTTGAATGTACAGGTGGCAAAATGGGTGGGAGGGGTCGGGCCGCTTGCACAATGTACCCCATCCATGCCACAATTTCATCGGGGTAAGCCCGTCCAAACTATAATAGGAATTTGTATTCGTCTTATTAAGTATCGTAGTATAATACTTGAATGAATTCCGTTTTATGACACTTGTATGCGTCCTGTTAAGTACTATAGTACAATACTTAAAAGATAATATCACACTTGTATGCGTCCTATAAATACTATAGTATGATACCTAAAAGATAATAGGAAACTTGTACCGTTGTATACGTGTTCTATTAAGAACTACATCGACAAAAATCGAGCAGACTTTTTAGTCCAAAACCCCGAAGCTTTTTCGGCCCAAAACCTGATAGGCTCGATGGATAATCAAGGTGGGATTTTTAGGACAGTTTTTTTATGGATCTCTATTTTACCAACATATCCCAATTTCAGGCCAATTTTATTGGCTCTACTTGAAAGAAAATATATTATTACATTTATATTTATTGATTGATTACTTACATTTTAGGGATTTCTCTTGAAATTAAGTGTCATACTTTTTGCGAGTCATTGCACTTTCATATGAAACAAGTCATTTTCTCATTATGATAATTAACACTTGTGATTAACACATTAAGACGAACTACTAGGTTGAATGTTGAAACTGCAAGAGATATGAGTGATGATTTTGAAAGAGAACAAAATTGTAAATCAATAAGATGAAGAATATGATGAAGAAATGTCCATATTATACCACCTACAACTACATCTCGAGGGGGAACTTCAAAAAGCACTTGAAAAAAAGAGAGAAATAGAAATGTAGATGGTTTGATATAAAGTTAGGATGTCATGACCAATCCATTTAGTGCTTATATGTACAAAGTATTGTTGGAGTTTATCAACGAAGATGACAATCCTCATAAGCTTAACAATGAATTAAGCAAAATCGAAGTTTTAACAAATGCTTAAAGATAAAAGACCGCAATGAAACTTGTTCGAGACCCATATTTATTGGATTGATTTTTTTTTATCAATTAAATACAGAAATTTAAAGACCACAATATTGACTTATCTAATGTATAGATCAGTTGTGTCACACTTAGTACATTAGATAAGTCAAAATTTTAAAACGAGATGGAGAGAGAGAGAGAAAGGGATAGGAGAAAAAATGACTTGGAGCATAATAGCATGGGGTGATGGCGGATATTAAAGAGAGACGATGGATCTTGATAAGAGAAAATAGGTTTGGACTTTGGAGAAGATAAGTGGATCTTAACGAGAGACGGCGTATCTGAAAGAGAGACGTGGATATGAGATTAAGGTTCAAAATGGGGAAAAGGCATAAATGAAAATAAAACATGAGATTTGTATATATATAAGAAAATTAACGATGGAATTAGCCACGATTTTAGCAGATTTACTAATATAGATGGTATGATATTAAGTTTGGATAGCATGACCAATGCACTTACGCTCATATATATAAATAAGTCTAATGATCAAACGGCCAATTTACGAAAATTTTGCGAAGTTAATCAAATAAAACGACAACAATCATATGCTTAAAGAGGAACTGAGAAAATCAAAATTTTAATAAATGCGTAAAGATAAAAGACTACAATTAAACTTGTTTGGACGTAAATTTATTGGATTAGTTTTCAGTCTTTGATGATGTTGTTGAGAAAGTGACATTCCTAGTATAATTATTTTGAATAAATTAGTTAGGAATATTTTAGAAAAGAATTTATTCATTTTCTTTTGTCGTTGACTATTTACATTACTTGCATACATGTGTATGTAAGGAAATTAGCGACGAAATCAATGACGAATTTCTTCGCAGTTTTTTTTTTTTTGGAAACAAGTATCAACAAATTTTTCCATAGCTAAGTTTGGAGACAAAATTAGCGACATAATATACCATAGCTAAAATAATAACAAAAAGTAAATTTGATGACAAACTTTTTGTAACAAATTTAGTGACAAAATTAATGACAGACTATTCCATAGCTAAAAATATAAATAATTCAAAAAAGAAAATTTAATGACGGAATGCTCATGTCTAAGTTTTTTGCTAAAATAAAATAAGAAATTAGCTTAACAATGGAATAAATCTTTCATTATTCATAGAGACGGAATTTTTGTAGATATCCATCGCTAAAGTTGGCACATATGTTTCACGTCATATTTCATCGTTAGTCCATCACAAAATCTGTTGTTAATGCACAAAATATATTTCATCATTTTTTTTGTCGTAGATCCGTCATTATATACCGATAGAATTGCATCCATCATTAAATCCATCACTAAAATATGAATATTCTGTAGTGTCAGAATAACATCCTCCAAAATTATATTTTCTTAATAATTTTACGTTTCTGTCATTCAAATAGGCCTAAAAAATCATCCATTTTATGTAAATGTATAGAAAAAACAGCATTCATTTTTTTTCACTTCCAAACAAAATTTACATTAATTTTATAGCTTTACTAACTTCATTGACTAGTTTTGGCTCTATCCCAACTTTTGTACGATCATTAGTTGTAGAGTAAATCTATTTCAGTTTTAAGTATTTCAAATAATTAAATGCATAAAATTACAAACACTTAAATTAAATAGAACTTCTACTGTTCAAAATTATTAATCAAGGCTGAATTTTGTCCTAATTATTAAAGCCTCGAACCACATTCACATTAATTTGTATTCTGACCTCGATTGAATTTTACACTTCTCAATCATATTATTAATAGTGAAAATCTTAAACTTGCAAGAAACTCAAGTGTCCCTACCATGTCATGAAAACATTAATGAACATTGTTGATATTAATATGAAATACATTGCTTGTGCGTCGATACATTAATGTATGCGAATGAGAACTTTATTATTATGTTTCTTATTTGATTGATTTGAGTCAAGCACAACATACAGAGTTTTAACAGATTTCTTGGAGCATATGTATGTCTTCTTTTATTCTACTACTGTATCTTTCACTATTCTTCCTCTCATCTCTCCATATTGTACAGAGCAGACGTGTCACACTTAGTACATTAGATAAATCAACATTTTAAAACGAGATAGAGAGAGAAAGAAATAGATAGGAGAAAAAAAATTACTTGGAGCAGAATAGCATGGGGTGATGGCGGATATGAAAGAGAGACGATGGATCTTGATAAGAGACAATAGGTTTGGACTTTGGAGGATTGAAATGGATCTTAAAGAGAGATGGCGTATCTAAAGGATGGACGTGGATATGAGATTAAGATTCAAAATGGGGAAAACACATAAATGGAAATAAAACATGAGATTTGTATATATATAAGAAAATTAACGACGGAATTAGCCATGATTTTAATAGTTTTACTAGGGTGGTGGATAGCATGACAAGCACTTGCACATGTGAGCACAAGCACAGTGAGCCCACCTCTAATTACTTATTAATTAATTCTAATTAATTAGTTAATTAATTAATCCTAATTAATTAATTAAATTAAATTAAATTAAGTCTAATTAAAATTAATTAGTTTAATAAACTTTAATTATAAATTAATAAATAATAATTTTGAATTAATATATCTTAATTTTGAATTAATAAACTCTAATTATGAATTAATAAACCCTAATTGTGAATTAACAAACTCTAATTTTGAATTAATATACCCTATTTGGAATTAATAAACCCTAATTTTGAATAATAAATCCTAATTTTGAATTAATAAACCCTAACTTTGAATTAATAAACCCTAATTATGAATTAATAAACCTCAATTATGAATTAATAAACCATAATTAAGTGTTAAATTAATAAATTCTAATTTTAAATTAAAATTATAATTAAAATTAATATATTTAATTATAAACTAACAAAATCTAATTATCCATACTCATCATAATTAATATATAATTATTTTAACAAAAATTGTGATCACGATAATTAAAGGAGCTCATCCAAGTTTTTGTCGTTTTACTAATATAGAGGATAGCATGACAACTGACAAGCACTTGCTGCTCATATGTATAAATAAGTATAATGACAAACGACCAAATTTATGAAAAATTTTGCAAATGAAAAACGACAACAGTCGTAAGCTTAACGAGGAACTAAGAAAATCGAAGTTTTAATAAATGTGCAAAGATAAAAGACTGCAACGAAATTTGTTGGGACCTAAATTTATTGGATTAGTTTTTCAATCTTTGATTTGTTGAGAAAGTGACATTTCTAGTATAATTATTTCGAATAAATTAGTTAATAATATTTTTAGATAAGAATTTATTCATTTTCTTTTGTAGTTGACTATTTACATTACTTGCATATTTGTGTATGTAAGGAAATTAACGACAAAATTAGTGACAAGTTTTTTCGCAGTTATTTTTTTTAAAGTATCAACAGATTTTTCCATAGCTATTTTGGAGACAAAATTAGCGACAGAATATACCATATCTAAAATAATAACAAAAAGTAAATTTGATGAAACTTTTTCGTAACAAATTTAGTGATGAAATTAGTGACATAATATTCCATAGCTAAAAATATAAATAATTCGAAAAAGGAAATTTAATGATGGAATGCTCATCTATAAGTTTTTTGCTAAAATAAAATAAATAAATTAACTTAACAATAGAATAAATCTTTTGTTATTCATAGAGATAGAATTTCCGTAGTTATCCATCGCTAAAGTTGGCGCGTATGTTTCACTTCATATTTCATCGCTAGTCCATTGCAAAATCTGTTGTTAATGCACAAAATATATTTCGTCATTTTTTTATCGTAGATCTGTCTTTATATGTCGATAGAATTGCATCCATCGTTAAATCCATCACTAAAATACGAATTTTTTGTAGTGTTAGAATAACATCCTCCAAAATTATATTTCCTTAATAATTTTACGTTTCCCGTTATTCAAATAGACCTCAAAAGTCATCATTTTATGCATATATATATAGAAAAAACAGCATTCAATTTACTAACTTGTTGACTAGTTTTGGCTCTATCCCAACTTTTTGTATGATCATTAGTTGTAGAGTAAATCTATTTCAGTTTTTTAAGTCTTTCGAAATAATTATATGCATAAAATTACGAACACTTAAATTAAATAGAAGTTATACTGTTCAAAATTATTAATCAAGGTGAATTTTGTCCTAACTCGAACCACATTCACATAATTTGTATTCGACCTTGATTGAATTTTACACTTCCAATCGATTGTTAATCGTGAAAATCTTAAGCTTGCAAGAAACTCAGTGTCCTACCACGTCATGAAACCATGTTTCTTGTGTGTGTGTTAAGCTAGTGGTAGAGTGGTTAATGCCGATCAAGGTCTCGGTTCGAGTCCACCGTGACGCACCTTTCAAATTTCGTCATTGACCAAAAAAAAAAAAAACCATGTTTCTTTTCACAATTTGTATAAAATAAGGTTGCAATTCTATAGTATGATATTCTTAAGCATTTCAAACGATATGTTTATTTATATATTGTTATAAAATAAAGTACAAAACAATTATAAAAATAAGAAAAATACACGAGAAACAGTTACCAGTTCGTCTCCATAAGACTACTCCTGGGGCGCTATCAAGCCAGATATCTCCACCATATATATTTTGACAAAAGTATTATGCATACTACAATTACAATAAGAGAGGCTATTTATAAGAAGAGAAACCTTGATAGGAAAAATCATAATCTGACTAGAATTCCTCCAAACATATGGACTATAATTTTAATCTTATCCTAGCTAGAATTTCTCCAAGGCCAACGATTCTAATTCTAATTCTATCATGATTATAATTTCTCCAAGTCCAAAGACTCTAATTAGAATCCTATCAGACTCCATATGTAGGCTGATCTCATATGTAATCATAACTTCTTGATCTTTCCCGCGTCATCACGACAACGTCAAGCCTTCAACTTCAAGTTCCAAGGCCAATTGAAGCTATGTATTGCTTCAATTTCTCTAAGGTCACAACCTTAGTAAATATGGACATCAGAGAATCCATCTCGCCCATTGCAAGTTTTCACTTGCTCATATCATCAACCTGCCTTGTTTACTCTCTGACTTACCTAGGTAGTGGTGGTCTACCTGGTTCGTCAACAATGACGTGTTGCTTCTGAACTCCATTGCTCCCACCGATTTAGAAATATCTAACTCAATAACTTGATTATGTGCACTGTGAGAATCATGAGTACTCAGGTTTTACATCCTTCCAAAAACTCACTATTCTCCGTTTCTCGAAAACACTATCCTCAAACTGACCAACATTAACTGTCTTGAGGTCTGACAGTTCTTTCTTAGACCACAACTATCCCGTTCTCTTCTTACTTACGTTCAGGATCAAAGCATCTGAGATCTCATCGGTTGATGAGTTTTATGATCTCTGCTCTTTCGACCCTAATATTTCCATTATCTCATTCGTGATCTTGGCTTTGGTCATCTTGAGCATGACGTTCTCAGATAGCGATAAACGTATCACGCTCTTCGCCTTCTTATCTAGGAACTTTAAGTCTTACTCCCTCATGTCCTCTGATTTCGTACCTAGGCATTGATACAGATCCTTTCCATACATGTAATTATAGATTTGCATTTTCCAGAATTTAAAGTCTGAACCATTGAACTTTTCAACTTGTATTTTTTCGTCAACCATCGTATTTGCTCCCATCGAACCCGAACTCTGACACCACTTGTTATGGAATAAAACACAAAGCAATTACGAAAGCAAGAAAAACACACACGATAATCCAGTTTGCCTCCACGAGATTGCGTATTGGGGCGCTACCAAGTCAAGAATGCTTCCACTAGAGATTTTCTGATGAAAATATTATGCACACTACAATTGCAATGAGAGGGGCTACTTATAAGAAGAGAAAAATCTTAATGGACAGAATCTTAATCTGACTAGAATTCCTTCAAGCCCATAGACTCTAATTATAATCTTACCATGACTAAAATTTCTCCAAATCCAATAACTCTAATTCTAATTCTATTCCGACTAGAATTTCTTCAAGTCCAAAGATTCTAATTGTAATCCTATCAAACTCCATAACCCAACATATATCTTTCTTTGTAAACTTGCAATTTATAATTTTTAATACATGGTTTGTGCCTATTTGTTATAATTATAAAGTAATTAAATTATTCACAAGAATTTGCTTAAGATTGTCCGATGGGTCAAGATCCATTAGATGGATATATATATATATATATATATATATATATATATATATATGTGTGTGTGTGTGTGTGTGTGTGTTAAAATTCATATTCAGTGATCATGATCCAAACTCATGCTGGTAGATATTGGAATTGAGTTGTTGCACATGTCCATCTTAGATATATGTTGCGTGTAAAACTGTTAAGGGATTGGATCTCAAAAAAAAGAGTACGTGTTACGGGTGGATCATTTATTTCCAAAGTTACCAACCCAAAATTGAGAAGAATATAGGATATACATTTATGCACATACAAATTTATATGTGTACTATCGTTCATTTGAAATATTATGTAATTGACTTATTACAACAAATCATACTTCGATACTTTGTTGACCAACCTTGGCCTAAGGTAGGTGAAGTATTAAAATGTGCACTTCACTTCATCATATATATATTTGACGCGGTTGTAAGGTCATTGGAGGTTGGAGAGAAATTTCTACAGGATAAAATTGTAACATGTGATATCCCTACTTGAATATTTTTTATATTTATGTTCTTTGTTGCCAAAAACGCTACCACAATCACGACATAAAATAAAAACACAAGAATTGTTACTCAGTTCGTCTTACGACTATTTCTGGGGGCGATGCCGAGTCAGATATTTCACTATATTTTTCGAATACAGATTATATGGAGAAACGATTCTTAAATAAATAATAATCACACCCTAACCCTAAGCCTATTAGGGTTTCGTTTGGTCCAAAAACAATAGCCCAAAAATTTGACTAAAATAAAGAAAAGAAAAACGCTTTTATATGTAGAAATATAAGAATAAGTTCTATTAGAGTATATATAGAGTAACTATTGCTCACAGATATAGGGTGCACAATTAAATTGAAATACAGGAAAAATACTAATAATAAGAAACATCAAATTATCAAAATATTAAAGGCTATCAAATTTAGATGTCATGACTAAAACTAAAAAAAAAATCATGATAACTTTTATAGAGGGGGAAAAAATAAAGTTCTTTAATATATCAACAATATCAAACACGAATGAAATTTGAAAGGAGTGATTATGGTTGTCCATGAGTAATGAAAATAAAAAAGTTTAATCATCCTCTCCACAGACTTAACTCAGTTAATTAAATTAACTGAGTTAGTAGATTTGAAATAAAAAAATTAGAAACCTACGTATTTAGTTTAACTAACCTAGCCAAGAAGACTCACAAAAATACTACTATTCTCAAATTAGTTTAGCGAAAAATTTGGAATATATTATTTCTAGATTACGTGAGATTACGTGTGGCTACATTTCTTGTCTACCTTTCCAACGCCATACCCAAAATTACTTCTTTCTCGTTAGGTTTGGACAATATTAGAATTAGGTCACTTGCCATTTTTTATTTCCGCAATTAAGATTATCCATTTGCATGCTCAAAGTATTCAGTTTGAAAAAAATAAAAAAATATCTATACTTGGAGTTTGACTTCCCAACACGACTACTCAATTAGCTTTTATTTAAAAAAATTGAAAAATATATATACTTGTCAAACCCATTTGCAATTAATTACATGGTATTAAATTTGACTTCCCAACACGACTATTCAATTATCTTTTTTAAGTTATTGATGTCAAACTATATGAATTTTAGATATATTTTGATTTTTACCACAAACTTTAGAAATTATCAATAAATACACGAATTTAATATTATTGTAATTTTTTTCATTAGTTTAATATCTACCAAAATTGAAGTTGACATGATAGTCGATGTGATGTCGATATCGAAACGATTTATTTATATAATATATATTAATTGGCGCCTAAATGAATTAGTCCATTTTGATTTTCCACGAAATTACAAAATTATTAATAAATACACGAACTTAATATTATTATAATTTTTTTCTCCACAAATTGAATGACTGACAAAATTAAAGTTCACATAAAAATCGACATGGAATCACTTCATCAAAACGACATCGTTTTACTTATACAATATATATTAAAAAAATCTTAATCACACCTCATACCCTCTTTCCAATTGAAACCTCATAGTAAGTTGGGGTTAGAGAAAGAGAGATGGAATGGGGGTGGTGTGAGGTTGGGGTTGGGAGAGAGGGTGTGAGGTGTATTTAAGATTTTTTTTAATACATATTATATAAATAAAACGATGTCATTTTGATGAAATATTGCTATGTCAATTACCATGTCAGAGCTTTAATTTTGACCTTCATTAAATTTGTAGAAAAAATTGCAATAATGTTAAGTTTGTGTATTTATTGATAATTTTTAAAAGTTCATGGAAAAAATCAAAATGGATCTAAAGTTTATGTATTTATGCGCCAATTAATATATATTGTATAAGAAAAACGGAGTTGTCTTGATGAAGTAGCTCAACGTCAGCTTCAATTTTAACCGTCATTCAATTTGTGAAAAATAATCACAATAATGTTAAATTTTTGTATTTATTGATATTTTTAAAGTTTGTGAAAAAAACCAAAACGAACCCAAAATTCACGTAGGAGGCAATAACTTTAAAAAAAAACTAGAAAGAAAACTTTTTATACTTGTTAATCCATTTTCAATCACAAGGTATTCAATTTGACTTCCAAACACGACTACTCAATTAGCTTTTAAAAAAAACTAGAAAGAAATACTCATTCGTCCATCAAGAGTGTGTCACTTGTTGGACGACATGCGTTTTAATAAAATATTTAGTAGATTATTTTATTGGAGAAAAAAGGTCCCACTATGTAAGAAATGAATGGTTGATGTTGAAATATAAGAATTAAGTATGAGCCAAATGTAGTTTTTTGATAAATAATGAGCGGTTGTGAGGTTGAATTATAAAGATTGAGTGTCTCAAAGAAAGAAAATGACATTCTTTGTGGATGCCAAATAAGACAATTATGACACTCTTGGTGGACGGAGGAATAATATTTATACTTGTCAAAGGTGAGAAGGAATTGAAGACATGAAATCATTTGAATAAGAAGGCCTTTTTATTTTCTTTAAAAAATAAATTGGGAATTATTGTTAGGGGTAGGGTTGGGGAAACGGTTTTGGTTTCGAATAATACCGAGTTGAACTGAAACTACATCATGTTCGGTTAATCGAATACTACATATTTTGTTTGCGGTTCGGTTTGTGGTAAAATATTTTAATTTTTTCGATTATCGATCCATAATAAAAATCGAATAATTTCTTTTTCTTTTTCACAATTATGTTCTCATCATGAAAGATTAATAAATAAAAGTCAAGTCTTTCTTTATAGGTAAAATTCAATAGAATTATCATAAAATAAAATAATAGGTTTGTGCATAGTGAGCATGTGGGTTTTTTTTTTAAAAAAAAAATTAGTGGCTAGAAAACTTGTAACTAGTCGTACTCATAGAGTATAAAAGCTCTAAATCATATACATTATAGATTGAGTAATTAATTAATATATGGAAGTAATTAAATAAATTATTTGAAGCCAATTGTATAGAATTTAAAATGAAATAGTAATTAATTTATCATAAATTTAGTTTTATCGTAAACATATAATATGTAGATTGTTTAATATAGTTGAGTAAGAAAACTAAAAAAGTTAGATGTTCTTTTTCGATTAATTGAAAATCGAATCGCACTAACCGATGCGATTTTCGATTAACCGAACTTAATAAACGGTTCATTAGTTTTAATTTTAAAATTTATGAAAATTTCAGTTCAATTAATTTAAATTATTCGACTAATTGAATCCAAACCGTTCTCCACCCTAGTCATGGGCTTAAGTTGTATCATATCACAATTATATAAACACTACTTAGCGCCGATCCTCATAAAAAAGGCATATCGCGAAACTATAAAAATGAGACCCTATATCTACCATTATAAAGACGGAATACGAAACTTATATAAAAAAATTATTAATCCCAAAAATACTATATGTAAGGGAGAATGATTTTTTGGAAAAGACAACAAAGGCGGTGAGGTCGATGTCTGCTTGCTAATGAATTTTCTAACATATCACAAGTTTATATGGGAAAAATTATCGAAAAATCGGTATATCAAACTTATCATGCCGAAGCTCGAATTTTCCGATCCTAATTTTCGATAAGGTATGATCGTACCATTAATTTTCTATACAATCAATGATACCCATGGTATATATATCGATATATACCATTATAAAGTATGTCGATATATACCAAAACGGTATGAATATGGTAAGTTATTAAGTCCGTATGGTATACCATATAAGTCGGGAGAATGATAAAATTTTATCAAAAGTATATCGACAAAGCGGTCGAGATATCGATGAATTTTGCATACCGTAATTTTCTAACATACGAAAAAATTTTGGTATATTGACCACCCCTAGTTTAGCCAACCTCAAAAAATTAGGATGGATTAAAAGTTGAGTTGGATTTTATATTTTAGAAAAATTTGATAAATGGTCTTTATAGTATTCACTTCGTATACTAAAAGTTTGTATTGCTTTTAATGATATAAATTTTAATAAATTATAATGAATGTAAAATGAATGAAGATAATAAATGAGTAGATTAATGAGTAGTGAGATTAACATATAGACCATTGAGATAATAAATAAATATATTAATATTTAGTGGAGTAAGTGAGTAGATTGAAGATAAAAAATGTTGGTCATGTGGGATTTTTGTATAAATAAGTGAGTAGATTGAATGTAAAAATTGTGGAGTTGATGTTTCTAAAAATAAAAAATGCAAGCTTTTAATGGACGAACAAACATATAATTAAATAAATGTTTTGATAGACAAAGAGGGTAATTAATAAATTGGACCTAACATGTAGCCCCTTATATATAAACTCTAAATTGAAGAAGATCCATTACCAAAATTCGCTTAATAACAAGTTTTGAAAAAGCAAATCCTTTATTTGCGCGATCCATATGTTGAATTTCAACAGATCCAGTTTCTATTAGGATTGCTTCAAAGTAATCACGAGTCTTTTTCCAAAGACTTGTGGAAGATCTTTATTAAGATGGTATAAGCGATTTGAAGCGGAGAAAGACTTTTAGGTCATCTTCAATTGGACAACAATTTAAATATCCGGATATAATATATGGATATTTAATTTCATCTTTGATCATTTTTAAGAAAGATTGCATCATGATAGTATTGAATATCATATGCATCTTCATCGTTTAAAATTCTTTAATAAAATCAATTTGATGGGTAATTCCTCAATTTCTTTTTAAAGAATTCATTCCTTTTAGGCTTTGGATTTTGACTAAATTAGTCATGAGTTTTTACCCAATGCTTGTTTTCTCACGATTTGATTCCAAGATTTGTCCTGTAAAAATTTTCGTGTTAGAAAATCGGTAAACAATTATTTTTCCGAAATATGTTCAATATCAAAATCAAAACATGCTAATATAGCTTGCCATCTAGCAAAATTTGTTTCAAGCAATATTTTAACATCTTTTGTTAATATATCTTTGCGATTTACAATCAACTCTTATTAAGAATTTTTATTTAAAATATTACTTTAGAATTTAGTAACACATTTTACTATTGAAAGTATTTTTTTTTTATTGTAGAATAATTCATTTGAGCATTATTCAAAATACCAGAAGTATATCTAACAAGTTATTCTTTAGAATTTTCTGAATTCTTTTGTTTAAGAATTCCTCCATATCCGATTTTGGATGCATCTGTTTCAACTATTTTGAATGCTTGAGATTAGCTATTGATAAATAAGGAAGTTCTTTAACTCTTTGTTTTATTCTTTTCACACTCGTATGATCATTAATCCAAGGTAAAGGATTCTTTTTAACCTTTGAAATAATAATTTATCTTTTGCTAAATCTTGGTAGAAATCTCCAATATAATTAAGACTTCAAGAAATCTTTGTAATTGATTTAAATCAGTAATTTTATCGGGAATTTGTCCATAAATAAAAGTACTCTTTCAATAGGAATAATAATTTTATTTTCAATATAATGTCCTAAGAATTTTATTTTTGTTTGAAATATTTTTACCTTTTAGGATTTATAGCTAAACCAGCTCTTTTGTAGTTTGTATAAAAATATTAAGATGTTTAAAATGTTCTTCGATGGTTTTAGAAAATATTAAAACATCATCAATATATACAATAATAAAATCCATATGAGGATTATAAATTTCATTCATAATATTTTGAAATTCCATTGGAGCATTTTTAAACCAAATGGCATAACATTTCATTCAAAATGTCCAAAGGGACGGTAAAAGCGGTTTTATATCTATCTTCTTCTTTTAGAAGAATTTGATAGAATCGATTTTAAATCAAAAGAGGAAAATATATTTCAGTAAACATTCTATTTAATAAATCTCTTTTATTTGGTAATGGATGTTTTAACCATTTAAGAGCCTTATTAAGAGGTTTATAATTTATAACTAGTCTAGGAGCTCCTCTTTCTATTTCGGAGGCATTTTCAACATAAAATGCAGGACAACTCCAAAGACTATTACTAGGTCTTATTAAACCCTTTTTAAGAAGAATTTTAATAATCATTCTCCCATAGCAATTGGCCTTGCCTTAGTATTAACTTTTCTTTCATCGAAATTATCAATATATGGGAGAGACACTTCATGTCTTTTCTATTCAAAAGCGTTTGGAACTTCAAAGACAAATTTATGTATTTATTTTTGAAGGATTTCGTTTATTTTATTTTGAATTTTTTCGAGACTAATTTTTCTTTGATTGTTTTAAAATTAATTTCTTCTTTTAACGAGTTAATAAAATTATTTTATTTTTAACAACTTCTTGTAAAACATTTATAGATTTTGTTAAAGGAATAGAGGAAAATGGGAAAACCGATTTTTCCTTTAACTTTAGTAAATAATCCCTTTTCATTAATTTTATAAATAGGGAATAACATTTGGAAAAAGGAGTACCAAGTATTCTTGGCGTAGAAATATTTTTATTAAAATAAAAGTAGTATTGAGACAAACTCACGAATTACGAGATAGCAACATCGATAATTTGTAATTAACAATTAAAGGTTGCTTATTAGCAGTTGTTATAAAGCGGGTAGTTTTAGAATAGTATTTTGTAGGTATAATTCATTCACTAATACAATTAACATCTCGCTCTCGTATCTAAGAGAGCATTAATGGTAATAGTGAACTCTTTATTTACAATAAGAGTTACCTTAGAATACCATTTTGAGAAAGAATCGATCAATTTTATTGATCCAAATTAGATTCTTAAAATTAATTTGATTTATTTCTTGATCTTTTTCAAGAAAAGTAATTTTTTCACTTTCTTCATCTTCATTCGATGAAGTGGAGTCATTTCTCCAATTAGTATTTAATAAATCAATTCTTTCATTAAGAAATTTTATTTCAGATTTTATCTGATTAATTTCTCCTTTTAATTCAGAAATCGTAGGCTCTCTTTCTTTTTGATTAGCCTTTTCTAATATTTTGATATAGGAATATAATTCTTTTTGTGCATTAACCTTATTAGTAAGTCTAGTTTCAGACTTTTCAGATTTAGAATTTGAATCAATAGAAAGATAATATTCTATAGCTTTTCTTTTTTCTATAGGATCTTTTATTTGGTCTATTAAATCAAGAATAAAATTTTCTTCTTTAGTTATAACATTAATATTTAATCCCATAAATTTTATGAGACAAACATCACAATCACAATCTGAATCATAATTTTGTAATTCTGATTGATCAGATTCATCTTCTGAAATTTCTGAAGATTCATCCTCATTTTTAAGGATAGTAATAGAGATATCTTCTTTGTCTTCTTCTTCATTAAGAAGAATATTGCATAAAGATTCTTTTAAATCTGTCAATATTAAGATTATTAATTTTCTTTTTACATAACATTTGTTAGTCTTATGTCCTATTTTTCCACATTTCCAAAGAAATAGGCTTAGTTTCTTCCGCTTTAGAAGATGATTTTTAACTCTTTTGAGCACTTCTTTTAATTGCTTTCTTTTGTTTAGAATAATAAAAAATTTCTTTTTCTAAATTTATGTTTTTCTTAATCCTATTAGGATATTGTTCGATTGAAGACCTATTTGTTCACAAAATTTCCAATTATATTTTTATTTTCATTCTTTTAAAATCTATTTGTCTTTTAATTTGATTTCATTACAGAATAATTCCTTCAAGATTATTTCACGAAATATCACCATAAGAAAGATTTTCCCAAATAATATTATTGTTAACAAATTTTATTTTAACCTATTTAAAACTCTTTCACGAAAATAATGTTGGTAAACCAAGAATAAATTTTTCTTTCAAAAGTTCATATTACAATCATTTCTAGTAAGAACTTTGGACATAAAACGTCTTTATACCATCTAAAATCGAGATAGTTTTGACCTCTTAAATTCATTAATTGTTTATGAGTTTTATCTAATTGAAGCTCATTAGCTCCTACAAAATTTGTAAGTATTATATAAATAAGAGTATTAACCGCATCGTACTCTTCTCTTTGAGTGATAGGTCAAATACACTTGAATTTAAAATTTTGCTTTTAGCTTCTTTTGAAATATAAAAATCCCACCATCCTTGTAGTTGACCGGTAAACCCAGTAATAATAGCTTGAGCAATTTGCCTATCATTATTACCTTTTAATTTTGCCGCCAAAGCATATATAAGCATTTGTTTTACAATAGTTTTTATCTGATATTCAGATTTTTCGTCTATGTTCCATTATGTGATAGATTCACCTTGAATTGAGCATAGTCTTCTTTTTCTTCAATTTGAAGATCTATAGGAGTGGATTTTTTGTAATAAGGTTTTACTATAGAGACATCAGCAAGTTTATTAACTTGTAAATCGTCATCTGAAGAAGTTTCTTCGTTTTATATAATGTAAACATTTTATATGAACATTCTTCTTCCTTTTCTTTTCCTTTAATATTAATTTTTTGTAATCTGTTTATTAGACCTTCTAAGAACTCATTATCCTTTTTTGAGTTTAATAAAAAAAATTCCTTTTTAAGATTAGGAGGGGGTTTAATCATAATAGTATTGGAACACTTTTCTTCAGATTTAAAATTTTTTGGAGAAAGAATTTCTTCAATCCTGTTGGTTTGATTTCCAATAGTATGAAGAGCGAGATTTGTAAAATTATTTTGTTGTATAATATGATCAAAATCTCCTTTTCCAGTTTCTGATTTTATAGGAGTTGCAAAAATTTCTTTTCTCCTTTTGTATTTGTATAGTAGAAAAAGGGGGATGAATCTCTGTAGATTCTTTTCATGTTTCATGTATTAATATTTTATATTTATTTTCTATAACATTTAAAAGTTTTCATCGAGAAACTGGAAATTCTTTATTTCTTGAAGGAAAATCTGGTTTTGTAACGGATGAAAAATCAAGTTTAGAATTATTTTTTAGACTCTACTCTTCGTATCTTTTAGAATATAATGATTTTTGTTTAGAAGATAGGGAATAAAGAAACTATTTTCGTTTCTCATAATTTTTTGTTTTATTAAGACTTTTTTGAATTTTTTCGGGGAAAGAGTTATTACTAATAACGAAAACATTATGTCCGGAATAACCCATATCCGAAAATGTGGGTGATCCTGGATTTCTTTTAGAACTTCTACTTTCAGGAATATCTACTTTATATTCTGGTTGAGATACTTGTTCTGGAGTTTTAAAAATTTCAGAAATATCGATTTTTTCATAATCAGTCAAAGGAATAGAAGAAGTTGAACTTCTTGCATCTTCGTCTATTTTAAAATGAATTTTCCTTTGTGATGAGAATTTTATCTCAGCATCTCCATCAACATATTGTATTATACTTTCGAGTTGTCTATTCTCTTCTTTTATTGGTGGAGCTACACTTTCTAATTTCTAGGTTTCTGGAAGTGTAACTTGATTCCATTTTATTGTTTTAGGAATTGCAATATTACTTTTAGTAATATCTGTTAGAAAGAGGGTAGTTTCTCCTCTATTTGTACAAATCTCCTTAGATCTAAAATTAAATCTAGAAATTGTAGTATTCATAACTTTATAACAAATTCTATAAATTAGAACAAGATTTTCTGTTCCTTTTTTCATATTAAACCCATCTGTTTTTATTTTTAATGTAAGGGCATCCAAAATATTTGGATCATTTAATGATAATGGAAAATTGGGAAAACAGCTGAAGTAAATTGGTCCTTCACAAAGTGAAGACTCAATTATCCCTATTAGAGAATCTTCTAGCCTTAAATGCCTTTGGTCTCTGACCATAATTAAGGCACTGACATGTAATCCTTCTCTCGTTAATGGTTTTAATCCAATTTGGACCATCCCGAGATGTAAAAATTTATATTTCTGTTTATGAATTTCTATTAGACTTTTGATAAAGATTGAAAGAATCATATCCTCCTTTTAGAGGAATTGATTGTTCAATTGTTTTTATAACATAGTCGCTTTTAAAATCAAAGCTTCCATGTTTATAAATTTTTGATTTAGATACATCTGGTAATTGCGCGATATGGTAATTGCGCGATATGTTTATAAATCAAAAAACAATATTAATAATCTTAATATTGACAGAGATTTAAAAGAATCTTTATGCAATATTCTTCTTAATGAAGAAGAAGACGAAGAAGATATCTCTATTACTATCCTTAAAAATGAGGATGAATCTTCAGAAATTTCAGAAGATGAATCTGATCAATCAGAATTACAAAATTGTGATTCAGATTGTGATTGTGATGTTTGTCTCATAAAATTTATGGGATTAAATATTAATGTTATAACTAAAGAAGAAAATTTTATTCTTGATTTAATAGACCAAATAAAAGATCCTATAGAAAAAAGAAAAGCTATAGAATATTATCTTTCTATTGCTTCAAATTCTAAATCGAAAAGTGGGCGAGCGAAACTAGACTTACTAATAAGGTTAATGCACAAAAGAATTATATTCCTATATCAAAATATTAGAAAAGGCTAATCAAAAAGAAAGAGAGCCTACGATTTCTGAATTAAAAGGAGAAATTAATCAGATAAAATCTGAAATAAAATTTCTTAATGAAAGAATTGATTTATTAAATACTAATTGGAGAAATGACTCCACTTCATCGAATGAAGATGAAGAAAGTGAAAAATTACTTTTCTTGAAAAGATCAAGAAATAAATCAAATTAATTTTAAGAATCTAATTTGGATCAATAAAATTGATCGATTCTTTCTCAAAATGGTATTCTAAGGTAACTCTTATTGTAAATAAAGAGTTCACTATTACCATTAATGCTCTCTTAGATACTGAGGCCAGATGTTAATTGCATTAGTGAAGGAATTATACCTACAAAATACTATTCTAAAACTACCCAGTTTATAACAAGCGCTAATAAGCAACCTTTAATTGTTAATTACAAATTATCGATGTTGCTATCGTAATTCAAGAGTTTGTCTCAATACTACTTTTATTTTAATAAAAATATTTCTACGCCAAGAATACTTGGTACTCCTTTTTCCAAATGTTATTCCCTATTAATAAAATTAATGAAAAGGGATTATTTACTAAAGTTAAAGGAAAAATCAGCTTTTTCCCATTTTCTCTATTCCTTTAACAAAATCTATAAATGTTTTACAAGAAGTTGTTAAAATAAAAATAATTTTATTAACTCGTTAAAAGAAGAAATTAATTTAAAACAATCAAAGAAAAATTAGTCTCATAAAAAATTCAAAATAAAATAAACGAAATCCTTCAAAAAATAAATACAGAAATTTGTGTTGAAGTTCCAAACGCCTTTTGGAATAGAAAAAGACATGAAGTGTCTCTCCCATATATTGATAATTTCGATGAAAGAAAAGTTAATACTAAGGCAAGGCCAATTGCTATGGGAGAAAGATTATTAAAATTCTGCAAAGAAGAAATTGATATTCTTCTTAAAAAGGGTTTAATAAGACATAGTAATAGTCTTTGGAGTTGTCCTGCATTTTATGTTGAAAATGCCTCCTAAATAGAAAGAGGAGCTCATATACTAGTTATAAATTATAAACCTCTTAATAAGGCTCTTAAATGGATAAAACATGCATTACCAAATAAAAGAGATTTATTAAATAGAATGTTTACAGGAAATATATTTTCCTATTTTGATTTAAAATCGAGATTCTATCAAATTCTTCTAAAAGAAGAAGATAGATATAAAACCGCTTTCCGTCCCTTTGGACATTTTGAATGGAATGTTATGCCATTTGGTTTAAAAATGCTCCAATGGAATTTCAAAATATTATGAATGAAATTTATAATCCTCATATGGATTTTATTATTGTATATATTGATGATGTTTTAATATTTTCTAAAACCATCGAAGAACATTTTAAACATCTTAATATTTTTATACAAACTACAAAAAGTCTGGTTTAGCTATAAATCCTAAAAGGTAAAAATATTTCAAACAAAATAAAATTCTTAGGACATTATATTGAAAATAAAATTATTATTCCTATTGAAAGAGTATTTTTATTTATGGACAAATTCCCAGATAAAATTACTGATTTAAATCAATTACAAAGATTTCTTGAAGTCTTAATTATATTGGAGATTTCTACCAAGATTTAGCAAAAGATCGTAAATTATTATTTCAAATGTTAAAAAAGAATCCTTTATCTTGGACTAATGATCATACTGAAGCTGTGAAAAGAATAAAACAAAGAGTTAAAGAACTTCCTTGTTTATCAATAGCTAATCCTGAAGCATTCAAAATAGTTGAAACAGATGCATCCGAAATCGGATATGGAGGAATTCTTAAACAAAAGAATTGAGAAAATTCTAAAGAAGAACTTGTTAGATATACTTACGGTATTTGGAATAATGCTCAAATGAATTATTCTACAATAAAAAGAATTACTTTCAATAGTAAAATGTGTTACTAAATTTGAAAGTGATATTTTAAATAAAAATTCTTAATAAGAGTTGATTGTAAATCGCAAAGATATATTAACAAAAGATGTTAAAATATTGCTTGAAACAAATTTTTGCTAGATGGCAAGCTATATTAGCATGTTTTGATTTTGATATTGAACATATTTCGGAAAAATAATTGTTTACCGATTTTCTAACAAGAGAATTTTTACGAGGACAAATCTTGGAATCAAATTGTAAGAAAACAAGCATTGGGTAAAAACCCATGACTAATTTAGTCAAAATCCAAAGCCTAAAAGGAATGAATTCTTTAAAAAGAAATTGAGGAATTACCGGTCAAATTGATTTTATTAAAGAATTTGAAAAGCGATGAAGATGCATATGATATTCAATACTATCATGATGCAATCTTTCTTCAAAAGGATCAAAGATGAAATTAAATATCCATATATTATATCCGGATATTTAAATTGTTGTCGATTGAAGATGACCTAAAGGTCTTTCTCCAATTCAAATCGCTTATAACCATCTTAATAAAGATCTTCCACAAGTCTTTGGAAAAAGACTCGTGATTACTTTGAAGCAATCTAATAAACTGGATCTGTTGAAATTCAACATATGGATCGCGCAAATAAAGAATTTGCTTTTTAAAACTTGTTATTGCGAATTTTGCTACCTTCAAACCGGGAATGCCTTCTCATCAAACAAGACAACTTGATAATTATCAAGCTAATCCCAACTATTATAATTATTTTGATTATATCAAATCATCGGATAATATTTTCCTATATGAAAATAGTTCACGAAAACATTCGTGGTGGGTTAAGTTTAATCTCGATAACCCATTTCAAATAATACCAAATTGGTTTTTGACTTTCTTCTTTTTGTGGGGGGTAATGCCTATGATATTTCCTCGAAAAGTTAAAGATATTTGGATAAAATTCCATAAGGTTAATAACCATCTTGAAAGTCTTCCTGCAGTTCTAATCATTATACAATTCCATGGATTCTTCGATGGGATTATAGCTTGCAAGAACAAACACGTTCAAAAAATGAGATAAAATTCACTCCTACAATTCTTGTTAGGAGAATTCTCCTAAAATGGTGGCCTAAGGAGAATTTCTTTGAAGAAGGTAAAACCTTTGATAGAAGAAGAATTTTGGCAGTAAAATCTGCTAGTCCAGAGATTATAAAAAATCTTAATGCACAAACTCCATCGCATGAGTCTTTATTAAAAGATTTATTGCACAGAATGGATAAAGAATCTGTCAATATTTTATTAAAAGAAGTTTTTGGATCTGAGAATTCTCAAGCAAAATGCTCAAGTTCGACGGAACCATCTTCATCAGAGACCAAAATTATTGAAGATACTTTGATGGAAGATAATGATGATTTCCAAGAAGCTCAAGATTCATTTGATGCATTCGTACTTGTTCTACAAGGAGAACCATCCCCAAAGTAATCAATCTGACGAATGCAATGACGGGTGAATTTGATGACGAATGCAATGACTTCCTCCCACCATGTGATTTGTGACCCAATGATTCACCTTTTTGACTTTTGGGAAAATACTCCCACTTTGTTAATATGTGTGCCGTGTGTTTTCCATTTCTAAAATAAGTGGAGTGTCCCACTTTGTAAAAGTGAGTGCTGTGTGTTTCCACTTCCTCAAGAAATGAGTGCAGTGTGTGTTTTTTCTCCATAAATAGGATTGTTTGGTAGATGAAGAGTACGCTGGAGTTTGCTCGCCTCATTTCTTCCTTCATCTCTCTCTCTCTAAATATTTGTATTGAAGCTGCTTTGATGTTCAAGTTCTGAAGAAATAATATGTAAGCTTTAGTTTTATGAATTTCAATCCTTTTGCTGTTGATAATATCTTTTATGCTCCGAATGATTATATAATTGTTAAACAACAATGTTATTTTAAAAGTCTTCGTTATAAAATAACAAGAACAAAAATTCTTATAAATTATATTGAACAACAACTTAATAATCCCAATATTGATGAAACATCAAAAACCATTATTTATATTCCGCAATTAAAAAGAGCTAGACGAAGTCTAAAAGCCTTCGAAAATCAAGGTTCTTATTACAACGCTGCATAAAAAGGCTGCATCAAATGGTATCAGAGCCTAGTTATATGTGCTAATTTATCTTTAAAATTAAAATCTGAAGAAGTTATATATATATATATATATACACACACTAATATTATTTATATTGACACAATTTACTTTTCATGTTGAATTATTTTTATTTTTATAGCTATTATGAATTATTTATTTAGTTATTTATATTGAAATAACTTAATAAAAAAATAAAAGTTACAACATTTAATTGGTATTATAATGAATTAACTTATTAATTTATTAAATAGTGAATTAGTTATTATGGCATATGAGTATTAAGATATACTAAAAATAGTTATAAACACTATTTTCTATTTTTAATATTATAATGTAATTTAAATGGTATTATAGTGAATTGACTTGTTAGATTTTTAAGATATAACTTTTAACTTCATTATAATTATATTATATTATTAAAGATCATTTAGTTGTTTGAATTTTGGAATACAAATATTAAAGCATATTAAAAAAAAGAATTTAGTCATGAGCAATATTTTCCATTTAATAATGTAATTTAATTTAGATGGTATTATAATTGTAACAATTGTAATTCTTTATTTCTAATTTTATTTTTAAAATTTTCTTATTTTCAATAAAATTACGGTGAGTTGGCCCTCCTGAGGAAAATGTCTCGCTACGTCCTTAGATTTTATTCATGTACTTAGATTTTAGATTCATTTGTGAGATACTACGAGAGAAATTATTGTTGAATACTTCATGTTATTTTTCATGTCATGTAATGTTATTTTTTTTGTATTTTCAGTCTTTGAATTTTATGTTTGTCAAATTTATATATTTCTTTACTCTTGTGTGTATTTATTTATTACAAATACATGAATATCATATATTGGTTATCTTTTCCGTAAGTTTTCTGGCCCGATAGATTAGCCGAAACCCGAATGTTTAGGTTTAGAGTATAAAATTTATGACTTGAAAAAATATCAACCCGAATGACCTGATCCGAATAGCCCGACAACCCGAGTGGATTGGCCCGAATCTGAATGGGCTGATTCGATTGACATCCCTAGTTATCAATTCGATGGTGATAAGTTCAATTTGATGACATCATTTTGCTCATTTACTGTTAAATTATTTGATTTATTAAAACGGTTCATCGGATTACGATTTTGACCTATTTTTACTAATTTCATACTGAGTTTTTGAAAAATTAGAAATAATATGAGATTAGGTGCATGGTTGAACTGACCGATTGAGTTAAACAGCAGAACCGGCCGGTCCGTGCTTTCCATGCTCTGACAGATAATGAAATTCCAGTTGGAAGGTGATCGTTAGGCGTTGGATTGAGCAATGAACGGTGTCTTCGACATCTGGATTTTCCATTTATTTCGAAATCAATTTTACGAAAATAGTAGTTGGCCAACTTAGCTATTAAATTTCCTACGTCAAAAGTGTAGATAAAAACTCTTTAAATACACAATATATACTTCTCCCACTCACCCCAACCAACACAAAATCTCAATTCTCACCTCCCATATCCTCCCAAATCTTCACACACACACACAAAATCTTGGTATATTTTAAAAGGTTTAGAAAAGAATGCGGAACGGTGAGAGACAAGAGGAACAAACGGCCGGAAAGATATCAGTCGACGCCGGAGGAGAGAGGAGAGAGAGAAACAAGCTCCCCAACTTCCTCCATTCGGTGAAGCTCAAATACGTGAAGCTTGGCTACCATTACACGATCTCACACGCCATGTATCTCCTCCTCATACCCTCACTCGCAATCCTCTCCGTCCATCTCTCAACCGACGATCTAACCCTACTATACGACCACCTCGTATCCGTCGTGGTATGCTCCGCGCTGGTGGCGTTCCTCGCCACGCTCTACTTCATGACGCGGCCGAGGAAGGTCTACCTCGTCGACTTCGCCTGCTACAAGCCCGACGAAAAGGTGCAGTGCAGCAAGGAGATGTTCATGGACAGGTCGAGGCGGGCGGAGAGTTTCACGGAGGAGAATCTCGACTTCCAGAGGAAGATTCTAGAAAGGTCCGGGTTGGGGCAGAAGACCTACTTCCCCGAAGCCCTGCTGCGCGTGCCGGCCAACCCGTGCATGGCGGAGGCGAGGAAGGAGGCGGAGATGGTCATGTTCGGCGCCATCGACGCGCTCTTGGCCAAGACGGGGGTGAAGGCGAAGGATATAGGAATCCTCGTTGTCAACTGTAGCTTGTTCAATCCCACGCCGTCTTTGTCCGCCATGGTTGTCAATCATTACAAGATGAGGGGCAATGTGCTCAGCTATAATCTTGGTGGCATGGGATGTAGTGCTGGCTTGATCTCCATTGATCTTGCTAAACAGCTTTTGCAGGTATTTCTTAATGGCATTTGTCTCAAAGTTTGCAAACTTCTAAAATAAAATTAAGAGGTGATCTCCTATGAGAATATCTTCACGTCAGATTGCGAACTACAATTAATTAAGATTGATAAACTCTAATTGAAAGTTAATAAATTATTTGTCAGTGGTATAATCAGTGTAGAGATATGCTCAATTAGAGTTTATTAATCTCTAATTAGGGTTTATTAATTTAATTAGATGTGATCCCTATGCCTCCTCGTATGAGATGTCCTCACTCAAAACTTTGTCAAGATTATTTGTTAATGGTTTCTTCCACAGTTTTCAAATGTATATAAAACCAATCATGACCATCCATTTCTGCAAACAGGTGAACCCGAACTCGTACGCACTAGTTGTAAGCATGGAGAACATCACCCTAAACTGGTACTTCGGCAACAACCGCTCCATGCTCGTCTCCAACTGCATCTTTCGCATGGGCGGCGCGGCCATCCTCCTCTCGAACCGGCCGGCGGAGAGGCGGCGCGCAAAGTACCAGCTCATCCACACTGTCCGCACCCACAAGGGCGCGGATGACAGGAGCTATGGGTGCGTCTTCCAGGAAGAGGACAACGCCAAGCACATAGGCGTCGCCCTCTCGAAAGACCTGATGGCCGTGGCGGGGGAAGCCCTAAAGACCAACATCACAACCCTGGGCCCACTCGTCCTCCCCATGTCCGAACAGATCCTCTTCTTTGTGACATTAGTTGCGAGAAAAGTGTTCAAGATGCAGATCAAGCCTTACATACCGGATTTCAAGCTGGCGTTCGAGCATTTCTGCATCCACGCAGGGGGCAGGGCGGTCCTCGATGAATTGGAGAAGAACCTCGACTTGAGCCAGTGGCACATGGAACCTTCTAGAATGACACTGTATAGATTCGGGAACACTTCGAGCAGCTCCTTGTGGTACGAGCTGGCCTACACCGAGGCCAAGGGTCGGATCCGGCGGGGCGACCGCACGTGGCAGATTGCGTTCGGGTCGGGTTTCAAGTGCAACAGCGCCGTGTGGAGGGCGCTGAGGACCGTTGATCCGGCCAAAGAGAAGAATCCGTGGATGGATGAGATTCATGATTTTCCAGTTGAGGTGCCCAGAGTAGTCACAATTAATTAGTTCATTCATTGCAAACAATTTATTATCCTTTTAGTTCACAATTCATGTCAATAATTTGTTGCTGTCTTTTTTTCTTTTAGTTCACTTTAACAATTTATAGCATTACTAGTACTACATTATATTTGGGGATGTGGGATTTGTGTCACGGTTTAGAGAAACAAATGTCCATTTCAGGAATTTGTTTTGTTTTGGAAGGCTTTGAAGGTGGAATTGTTAGAGAAAATTATTGCGTAAAACACACACTACAATCACGACAGAAAATAAAGAACATAAGAATTATTTATTCAGTTCTTCTTGCGACTACGTCTGGGGCGATGTCAAACCAGAGATTTCACTATATTTTCAGGATACAGATTACAGAGAAAAACGACTATTAAATAGACAATAATCAAACCCTAACGCTAAGCTCATTATGGTCCCCCTGGAACCAAAAACATAAGCTCAAAAAACCGAGACATATATGTTAGGTTTTCATTTTTTTGTTTTTTGGGTGATGAGGGAAACACTTTTTGACTGATTGTTGAATGTTGTAAATGTTTGCCTCACAATTCAGACAAATACGTGTAATACTTAATTAGGATAGTTTCAATTTTTATTTTTATTTTCTCTTCTGGTCAAACAATCTTCATATATACCTTATATTTCTATCAGACAAAGAACAACACAATACCACAATAACGAATATAACTTTTTTTTAATTATTAAATCAGGAAAAACAAATACACCCCTTATTTTTTTTTTGTAAATCTTAAGGGGGTCTCTGGGTCCGCCACTCCATATAAATGACATGGTACGACTATGTGCAATATTAAAGTCACTGTGGACTAATTATTATTTAAAAAAAAAAACCAAACAGTATCAGCAAAACATGTTATGTTTGTGTCTCAGAGTCGAAATGAAGCCCTGGCCTATCAAGTTGGGGGTGTTCTGGCATGTCGAATAGTCCTTCTCATATGCTAGTGAACTCATTTAATTTCTCAATAAATTCAACGCACAGCTCTTCTTACAATTTGCATGTGTTGCAAGTAGGTCTCCTTTGAGAATTGAAAGGGAATCTATTGAAGTTCAATCCCTGTATGAGATATATCACATAAATAAATACGTAGGATGAGTTATACTAAAAAAATTTATCTTCATATAAACTATAAATTATACTTTTTTATGTTGAATTCTTTTTTTTTCATGGGAACCCATAGTCGACGTTCTTGTGCATTAGCATACAAATAACACATAACAGTAAACTACATTTGAAAAATCATATCTATAAACATGTGATCTTTGGTAGTGGTGAGCATTTGAATGGTTCGGTTTCAAACCAAACCGAACCCGGAAAATTCAAAACCGAATTGATTTATAAAATTCAAACCGGACCAAACCATTTTACTCACTCAAATCGAACCAAACCGAACTAAAACTTTTAGGTTTGATTCAGCTGGGTTTGGGTAAATTGAACTAAAGAAATTTATATATATATATATATATAGAGAGAGAGAGAGAGAGAGAGGAGAGATCAAATAGTACCCGAGCCCCAAATAGTATGTAGTACTCAGTCTCATCCATCAATCCTATTAATCGTGTGTCTGAGATTCGCGCCTGAATTTTAAAAGTTTTACACGTTAATTTGTGGTAGTAAAGGTAGATTAGTAATTTGATTTGTTATATGATTTCAAAACTAAATCATGCATATAGTTGAACTAAACTATGCATTCAAATGAACACAAAAATGCATTCACTTGAACACAAACATGCATATGAGTTTCAATTTTAATGCATCTTTGAAACGATCTCCAGCCCGCCGCCTTGACGCACTGCGGTTGGGTGCAATGTAGTGTTATGTTGTTTTGGTTTTGTTGGGTGCAATGTAGTGTTATGTTGTTTTAAATTTATGTTTTGTTGTTTTAAACCGGGACGGGAAATTTTGATTTGGGTATGTTTTGTTGTTTTAAATGCTAATGTTATGTTATTTCATATGCATTATTTATGTTTTGTTGTGGCTCTTTCTTGAAAACCCACCGGACCGGACTAAAATTGTAAAATTTTGGGACTGAGTCCAAGTCCCTACCATTGGGACTTCGGGACTCGGGACTCGGGACGGTGCGGCACCGGTCCCACCCGATTCTCACCCCAATCCCTACTCGGCGCACCCACGCCGCAACGCCTTTGTTGGGTGTGATGCGATGTCATGTTATTTTGAATGCAATGTCATGTTATTTTGAATATAGTGTCATCTTATTAAGAATGCGGCGTCCCAAACCCAATACCCCGGATACCCAACGTCGCGGACTCTCTACTACCCGGCGTGGCACCCGGCTCATTGCTAGGCACCTTTCCATTTTGCCCCGAGCGAAAATGGGCTTCCACGTGTCAAATTTTGATGCGTCCACGTGTTCAAAATGTGTGGTCTAGATTGGGTACTATATACTATCGGGGATCGGGAACTACGGAACCATATATAATATATATATATATATATATATATATATATATAGGAGATGGATGTGTGTGTGTGTGTGCTATATCAATATAGGGGTTGGATACACGGATTGCAACACTATAACTCATCTTTTTAGAACTTGAGAATGTGCTAAATAATATAAGGCGTTGAAGATGATGCACAAAATAGTATAAAGTTGTGCAAAATAATAAATGCATAAAACTTTCTAAAATTGTTGAACAACAAAATAATTTTAGAAAGTTTTCGTTATGCACAACTTTTACCGCTTTTGCATCATCTTCAACGCCTTATCATCTTCAACGCCTTATCATGGTTCATTGATGGTTCTCATTTGATCCACTCTATATATATATATATATATATAGTTCGATTCGATTGAAAATTGAAAATTTTTAAGCTAAAATCGAATCCGAACCGAACTAAGACAGATTTTTATTATTGTAAACCGAACTGAACCATAAATATAGCCTTGTTATTTACAATATTCAAATATGTCCCGAATATTGTTTCGTTGTTATAAATATAGTCTTGTTATTTAACGGTGTCGAAGAAAACATGATGTGGACTAACGACCACATAAGATAAAACAATGTTACATTTTTTCTTACATGGAAAGAATTGACTACCATATTAACAACCGTTAGTCCACGTCATGTTTTCTTCAACGCCATTTTATAACCGGACTATATTTGTAACAATTAAATATTTTCAAACCTAATCTAAATTTTTTAAAATATCATATATAAATTATTCATAAGAAAAAAAAAAGTCAAGCCATATTTGAATATTAAAATTTAATTTACATACATGTTTCCTGGATGTAACCAGCTGTTTTTTGTTTTACAAATTAAATAAAAAGAAATGCCCAAAAAAGGGGAATAAATGCAATAAAAGTGGGCATGTAGAGAAACATTGAATTGGCCCAGAGCAGATGGATTTGATTATACAGGCTGTTGGGTGGGCCGGGCCTCCTGCTGTTAACTGTATAGGTTAACAGCTTTAGCTTTAAATTCAAGCGGCCCTACCTTCTTCCACTTACTGCCCTCTGCAGGCAATTTCTTTTTTCTGTTCTTTTTTTTTTCCTTGAGAGAAATCTGCTTGCAATTTTAAAGTTTCGTAATATTCCATTTTCATCTATCACATTTAGAATAGAAGAAAATATAGAAACATCCTATCCAAAGGTTGATGATATGAAACATATTACTATAATTATAGTATAATTATGTACATTGTAAAAGAATTAAAACTAATCTAGAACTTCAAATAGTATTAACTATGCTTTGACTATATAATCATTTTTAAAAAAAGTTTAGGAGCCAAATAATAAAGTTTACCACATAATTTTTAATGAATTAATATGTCAAATAATAATTTTAATATTGTAAAACTAAAAAATGATCAGAAAAATAAAAAATAGTCATTTTTGGTTTAAAAGGGTCTAATTCACATGTTTGAAACTATAAACTCGTGAAATACCCCAATTTCAACTTCAATTCACGAGTTTGGAGCTTCTAACTTGTGAATTTATATTGAAATTTAAATATTTCAATAGTTTGTAACATGAACTAGCCTACAATTCATGAGTTTAATTTACAGCTGCAAACTCGTGAATTGAGGTGTAAAAACTTAAATTCATGAATTGACTATTTTATATTACAATTTTTATTCGAGAGTAAAGTTGTAAGAATAATTATTTTTTATCTTTTGTATTTTATTGACTAATTTTTATCTTTATTATTTTAAAACAGCTGTTTTATTAGTTCACTCGTTTTTAATGAGTAAACTTAAATTAGATAGCCCGTGTGGCATTTTATTTACCACGTGGAATAAAATTAATAAAAAAAGTGAATTGAATTTTGAAATGATACTTAGTAATCAAGTTGATACACCTATCATAATTTAGTGACAGTTTAGGAAATTATTGAATCAAGTGGGCACAACCACATTGAGTACAATTGAACAGATGGTCTCTATAAATCCAAAAGGGAGAAAAATAATTAATGTGCCACCCATTAAAAGTTATTGTCGCTAGCTGTTAAATGAAATTGTTAGATTCTGATTCCAGTTTATTGCTGAATTGTTTTATATGTGAATTATTTTTTATTCTTAACTCGCAGTATATGAAATTTAATTATTATCGTGCTATGTTATGTCTAAATTGGACCTCTAGATAGAAGTTCAAATTTGTTGAATTGGATTTCACTTACAAATTTTCGAAAAAAATGATCAAACACATCTTTAATATTATAAAGTATTGATATACATGCCCCTGCTAATTACTATTACCACACCAAACTAGCGTTATGTCACATTTTCTTTTAACTTAATTTTGAAGCAATATAACAAGAACTAGCTATACTTTTTCATCTGTTTATTTCTATTTATACTTTCTCAAATTGTTCCTCTATTTTTTTTACAAAAATTTTAAAGTATTTATTATTATTATTATTATAAAAAGTAAATATCTGATCTAGGACATCTTTTTAGTAATTTGATACATTTCATTTGTCTCAAATGATTTATTATCAACGCTATTGAATTATTTTTAGTTTTGTATGAATTCAATAAGATAATAATCTTTTATCCAAAACTCTACCTTGATATCGTAGTTAAAATGACTAAATTATTAGATTTTAAAATCTTAAGAATAATGTGAATTTAGATTATTTGAGATGAAATTTATCCAATTCAAAGTAATGTGTTATTTTTTCCAAATACTACTTTCAAGAATAAGCCGAAAATGGAAGAGAGTATAACGACGAATTCAAAAATTGAAATACATTGATGAAACTATTGCATAAAATAAATAGATAGAGTGGTTTGTAAGGAGGGCATGTTTCTCAACATTTATAAGATTAAGAGGTTATTTGAATGATATCAAAAATAAAAAATAAAAAAAAATAGATGGAGTGGTTATAGTAAGGAGGGGCATATGTATGTCAACATTTATAACATTAAGAGGTTATTTGTACTTAAAAATACTTAAGAGACTTACTTGATCCTTGGGAGAAACATTAAGGATATTTTAACCATGTTTCCTAGATTTTTAATTCAGATTTCTATTCATTTTAGTTAGTCAAAATGCATATGCACGTTCATGCATTTTATCCAAGAATTATAGACTTTGAAGTTTGTTATATTACATTTAGTTTTTAAACAATCTATTGAAGACTTTGAAGTTTGTTGTATTACATTTAGTTTTGGGTAAATTGCACATTAAATTCTAAACTATTGATTGTGTATCAAAATGTCATGAATTATCGACGATTGCAATCAAATGCCCACACTATAATAAAACTACCCAAAATGTTCTTAAAGTAAATTTACGCCATCGCCGACAAATTTTTTTAACAAAATTTATTTGGAAAGAAAAAAATCCACATATTTCTCATTCGTCTCCATTTTCTCTTTCTCATTTGAGACGCAAACTACTTCGACAAAATCATGCAAGTGTTAAAGACTGTTGGGTCACGACTGTCAACGGCGATCCAAAGAGCGTTTCTCACTCTAACATCGCGGGATTTCCTCCCGGGCTCGAAGAATAGACCCAAAGCTTTGTTCTTGGATGTAGAGAACGACTTGGTATGACACAACTTGAAGAAGGAGGAGGAGTGTTTCTAGAGTTTTGGAGGCAGTGGTGGATGGGGGAAGCTGTTGCATTTCACGGTAGAGGAGGATAAGTGGATTTTATTGCCGCATCAGCTGCTTTGGAAGAGGAAGGGCGGCGGGATGTGAGGGGGTGTTGGAGAAGGAGTTGTCTAGAGTGGTGAGGCGCTCGCAGAGGCAGGAATGGCAAAAGCAGGTGAACTGTTAGGCGGGATGGAAATAGGGATGGCAATCGGGTCGGGCGGGCACGGATAATGCCGAACCACTTCCGTACCCGCGAAAATGATCCCCGCCCGTGACCCGCGACGGGTAGGAGATTCCCACCATACCCGCGACCCGCGGGTGGGCGGATACCCGCGAACCCGCCATCCAACGGGTATCCGCCACCTACCACCCGCGGACTACCCGGGAAACCTTCACCCGCGGACCACCCGCGACCCGCGAAATCAAGCATTTCAAAAAACATGAAAATATCACTAACAAATTCATAAATCATAAAGTTCAAATCCACAATTCCACATTCAAATTCATAAAGTTCAAATCCACAAATCAATAGCACAATGAAAATTAAAATCCACAAATCAACAATACTAAATTTGGATATGAATAGTTTTTCGCGGGTTCGTGGGTAATTCGCGGGTATACGGGTTTCGCAGGTACGGGTATTGCCAAACTATTTCCGTACCCGCGAAGTAAACGGATCCTAGTTTTCAACCACCTAACGCATTCATGCGGTACAAAATGCACACCAAACCCGCGAATAATCGGACGGATACCCGCAGGTATTGGGTACCCGCGGGTCGATTGCCATCCCTAAATGAAAATCACATGTAACGGAGGATCACGGTGGTTGTGGCGACGACGAAGATGACACAATTGGTCTGTGAAGAAGTGGGATGATTCTAACCATCATGTCCCACTCCTCCCCAATCCTTTGTTTATATTAGTACAACAATGTGGCTATGTGTGAGAAGAGAGAGTATGAGGAGACAAGAACTAAAGAAGAAGGAATGAAAATATTTTGTACTTCTCTTTATTAAATTTCAATGTTGTCACAGACGAGCTACGTTAGTTTTTCAATAATAGTTTTGGTATTTAATTATAATTAACAATAATTTAGGACATTTTTGATACAAGATCCATAGTTTATGATTTAAGCTATAATTTTCCCTTTAGTTTTTGTACAATTTATTGGATCAAATGAATTTTATCTATAGTTCATAATGGATTTGGTAGAATAAAATTGGGCCTTAAATTGCCAGTAAAGCCCAAATCAGAATTTAAAATTCGTAGTCTACTTCTTTTGTGTTCTACACTTCTACAGTTTCCTTTTCACCTCTTCACCGGGTGAAACATAATTTCTTCTGTGAAAGCTCTGTTCTTTTCTTTCGTTCTTCCTCCCTTTATTTCAGTTCTATCAATCAATCGAAACAGATCTGTTTGGCCTGTTAAAATTATTATTTAGTAATATTAATATTTGACATAGGTATACATATTACATAATAAAATAATAATTTCAAAGAAGAAAAAGTACTATATGTTTAAGGCATCTAATAACATATTTCCAAATCAAACCCATACCCCATCTAAAATTTCCATTAAGAAAGTTTTTCAGCCAAAACTGTAGAAAAATCAGAAGAAGCAAAGTAATTTCTTCACTTAACTGGTGGCATCACACACACAGAGAGAGATGAGTCAGCCTAAGTAGGTGCAACTCACAGTTGGTGAAAGTAATCAAAATTAATTCAAACAAGAACGTTAAACGAAATTAGGCAGCATCACTTAAGATAAAGAGCAACTGCAATACAAGGAGATGAAAGCAAAGAGTTGTTACTCATCTACTTCAAACACTTACTATCTTTGTTTATTTGTTCATAATCGAAATGTTGCAACGGCTACACTACACCGTAGTCTTCTTCACCGGTAGTTAGCATCAAAACTCAGCCCGAAACAACGACGCCCCCATCAATGGCCACGAGCAACGTACGCGAGAGACAGCGCAGCCAAGAGCGTGGTGGCCGAGGACAACACAGTCCAAAAGCTCTTCTTCTTCTGCTCGTCCACCACACAGCTCTGCAACGCCTCCAACTGCCTCTTCATCTCCTCCACTTTCGTGGCTTTGCTTTTGAAAGCATTCCTTATCATCTCCATCTCCAATGCGTGCACCTTCAACACATCACCATCAACGAGCACGCTACCAGCTTCACCATCACACTCTTCTTTGGAGCAGAATGCCGATGTGCCCTTCAACATATTCAGTACTAGCTCCGAGTTGGCATCTGCCATCTCTGCTTTACTCTTCATCGAATCCAATTCAGCCCGCGACTTAACCAGGGCTTCTTGCAGAGAAGCAATCTCCTCCCTCAGCTTCCCACACCGGCTCTCTAACTCCACTTTCTCACTCAAGATTGCAGCCTTCTCCGCCTTCACCTCTCTACTCACCTTGTGGCCTTCTTCGATCCTCTTCTCCAATTCCTCAATCTTTGCCTTTAATTTTAGAGCATTCTGATTCTCCTCATCGAGGCAACGCTCCAAACCATCCCGTTCAACAGAAACCTTCTCAAGCTTACACTTATAGTCCCCAACCTGAGATTCTAAGCTCTTAATCTTGTCTACATAAGCCACAGTCGACTCCTCCAACTCAAAAACAGCAGCCTTCAGTTCATCTACACGGTTTCCCAACTCTCCCACTTCACCCTCCACGCTACTTTTCTCCTCCAATATCATAATCTTCTCATTAGCTAAGCCTTCTAATTCGCTTTTCTTTTCAGCTAAATTCTCGAGCGCCTCTTTCAATTCCTTCTCAATCACAGCTTTCTCATCAACCAACCCTTTAATCCTCTTCTCATTCAGTTTCACCTCGCCAACCAATCGATCAACCTCCATCCCCATCTCACTAAGCTTCTCCTCGCCCTCAACCCGCTTCTTATCCAACTCGGCCACAATCTTCTGCAGCTTCGCCTCCCCCTTCTTGAAACTAGCCACCATCTCATTGAGTCCTCTCACAACATTCTCCAACTCTCCCCTTCTGACCACCTCGCCATTCTTCTCCTTCTCAACCCCTTCTTTTTCCCTAACAATCACACTAATCTCCTCCTTCATCTTCTCTATCAGCTTATTCGACTCCATCAAACGCCTCTCCGTCAAATCCTTCTCTCCCATCAGCAACTTGATCCTCATCTCCATATCCTCCCTCTCTCTCACTACATCATTGTAGGCAGTTCGTGACTCTTCAATCTCCCTTTCGATCCCCCTCATTCTATCGCCCAATTCAGTCAGATTTGCCCTCAACCCTGTATCCTCCTCAATTTGCCGATTCAGCTTATCTTCAAAGTCATCCCTCTCAACTCGAACTCGCCTCGAAGCCTCTCTCTCAACCCCCAATGCACCTTCACTCTCACTCAATGCCCCATTCAACCGCACAAGCTCACTCTCTCTCTCCTCAACTTCTCTCTCCCTCTCTCTCATTTCCATCTCCAGACCCTTGATTTTCTGGTCAAACTCCTCCCCTTTAACAACAACCTGAACAGCTACGAAAATGGTAACTACTGTCCTTTCAATTTCCAGCTCCGCCGCCCGCTCAACAAGCCGAGCCAACTCGGACCCCAAAGCCTGCTTCTCCGAGTTCGACCGAGTCAACTCCATCTCCAAAGAGCCTTTGGACTGCACAAGGGAGTCCACCTGCTGGCGACGCTCCATCGCCTCCTTCAGCAGCATCTGATTCAGCGATTTAAGGCTCTCAAGCTTCTCCGAATCAACGGAAGAAGGCGGCGAGTCCATGGCCTGCGATTTCACCGATTCCGCCTGCTTTTGTGATGGCTTCTCGTGCTGAGCATTCGATACTTTCTTCTTCGCCATCACTTTTCCTTTAATTGCAAATAATTTGCGCTAATTTTGGTGGTAGAGATAGGGATTGAAAATGAAGGGTTGAGGGTTTTCCTCAGTTTTTTTTGTGAGGTTTTAATTGAAAATGTGAAGTGTAAACTTCAAACTGGATGTGGGAGAGAGAATATACGAGAGAAATGAAAGGGATAGAAGGGTAGTCGGTAGGGTTTCCTTGCAAATCGAATTCAAATTTTGGAGGGCTCGAGATACGAGGGATTTTACATTTATTTTATTTTATATCCACGCGGTCGCACTTTAAGTTTTGAGCCAACGGCCTTTTTCGATTCCCCAACTTTATAAATTTCTTCATTTATTGTCTTTGAGGTGGTTTGTATTCTTTTACATTATAAAAAATTACTCAAATAATCGATAATAAATATTGTTGGGTGAATTATTTTGTATTCCATAAAACTTGAAATAGTTAATATTTAAAACTAATTAGGAAACTTAAATTTGTAAGTTTAAGATTTTTGTTAAGATTTTGGGATATTGGGTTTAGTGTTTAGAGTTTTATCAACAACCAATGAAAACTACGAAAGCAGCCATGGCGGTTAGGTGTGAGCAAAATACCCGAAAATCGAATAATCGAACCGAATCAAACCGAAAAATTAAATTTGGTTCGGTTAATTCGGTTAAAATCGAATTAAAATTCGATAATTCGATTTTCGATCGGTTCGAAATTTTTTTAACCGAATAACCGAAAATCGAATTATATATATATATATATATATAAATATTATTTATCTATTTATTTAGAATTATAATTTTAACATATAAATATCCTTAATCATATTATTTCTCTCTCTCCCTTTTATATCAATATATAATTTGTAAAATATAATATTATTTATTTATTATATAATACTATCAATTTTTTTGCAAAATATTTTGTATATATATAACATAAAAAATTTGTTTTTATATATAAATATCAATATATAATATTATTTATATATTCATTTGAAAAAATATTTTTTTGCTAAAAATAAACCATTATTATATATATATATATATAATATCAATATATAATATTATTTATTTATTTATTTGAAAAAAATATTTTTTTTTGCTAAAAAATCGGTTTAACCGAAATATATTTAGATTATTTTGGTTCGGTTATTTTTTTTAAAATTTCGGTTATTTTGATTCGGTTATTTTTTCATATGAAACCGACTGAATAACCGAATACTCACCCCTAATGGCTGCCGCCTTTGCTTCTTCTCCATCGACAGCCCAACTTCCAACATAAAAGACATAAAAAAAAGTTGTGAAAATATACAACATATATAATCATACTTCTCTGTATCTCCCACACCGGTGATACAATCATGCTAAAGTTCAACATGCTTTCATATCATGCTCAAATTGAATCATATACTTCTCCATGATATCCTCGCTTCTACCACACTAGAGGCACATTTTCTGCTCAAATTCAAAAAATGAAATCATGCTCAAATTATACAATCATGTTAACCACGCAAACTAACTCAATCAATTAGAGCAAGGCTAACCTAATTAAATCATACTAATCAAACAAACTAAATCAATTCGATCAAGCTCACTATGCTAATGAACCCAATTAACATAATCAACTTATTCAAACTAATTAATCGACCAAATCATAGGTATATTGATTCAAGCACCTTAATCTAACATATCGAAATGCTATGCATATATACAATCTAAATGATATAGCAAATTAAAAAAATGGTTATTGACATATAAATATATAAACTTTGATGTGATTTTGGTTTTGCATACGAACTTTAAAAGAAGTATATAAATACAAGATTTTGATTGATTTTGGTTTTGCACACGAACTTTAAAAGGAGTATATAAATACACGAACTTATTAATTGTAGTAATTTTACCATAATTTATTTTTCGGTCAAATTGAAACTGACATGACATTAGATATGATGAGTTGACAACGATGTGAAAATTTTAAAGTTCATGTGTGAAGAAAAATAAGACATTTCTAATAGTATACTTGTTCATCATTTATTCCATTTACAAATGGTAGATTTAAGATTTGAAGTGTTCTCTTCGTTTTGTGTGTTTGTGTTATATTCATTTATTTATTTTTCTTTCTCTTGAAGTGTATGTGTTTTGTGTGTGTTAATGAGTCAATGTGCGTGTTTTGCCAGGATAAATATTTCTTTTATATTTTATTTATTAATTTATTTTATGTCATTATCAACTCATCATATCTAATACCATGTCAGTTTCAATTTGATCGAAAAAATAAATCATGGTAAAATTACTAAAATTAATAATTTCGTTTATTATATACTTCTTTTAAAGTTTGTGTGTAAAACAAAAATTAATTATAAAAATAAAATTGGACCACTAACCTCGACAGCGGCCGCGGAGAGAGAGAGAGAGAGAGACAGATTCATCTTTCGGAGAAGGAAAGATCCAGGACACGTTGAGCTGAAAAAGATCAACATGAAAAGATGGCAAACCCTCTCTTAAAACCCTCAGCCTGGCTTAAGTAACCAGCCCATGAGACTTGTAATTTCTATATAGTTGCATGCCTGCAGACCAATTGTAAATGTAAACTTTTGTAAGTTTATATTGTTGGTATGATGTCTTATAAATTATTTTGAAAAAAATTATGTATAAATTCGCCGCATTTACAGCAAGTTAACATAATCATCGCATACCATGCAGTTTTAGCATTTAAGTTAAACAATTTCCAACAGCTGAAACACCTGCTCGGTCACTTAACATGTATATACAAGGAAACAACGTAGTTAAGACTTACAACCCTAATCTAATACTGCGTCAAAAGCTTTCATCATAGTGATATTACAAAAGGTGCAGATATTAACTTAGGGTTTGGTTTCCAAGTCGTAACGATCACAAAATGAAGAAGACAGGCAGATGTTCTTAGGTTCTCTTGCGCTTGAGTGTCTTCAATTGTTTGAAAATGTAACTGATGACTTCCTTGAGGGTAGCCTTCCTTTTCTCCTTGAAATTCCACAGCTCCGGTACCACATAACACCCACTTGGGTTGTATTCTTGGATTTCCTTCAATGCGGTGGCAACGGCTTCATAGACTTCATCTCCCCATTCTGCTTTCAGCTGTAGTAGCACTTCATCATCCTCCTTCAGCTCCAACTGCAACGAGAACCAGCATATATTATGGATCAAGTTTTGCGACTGACATGAAATGTTGTAATGACATATTGCATTAAGAGCATGCTATAATGGATGCATTCCACGTTCGCTGCTCCCCTGTCCTATCTGTGCTCCTCAAAAAATTATATGTATATGATAGGCAGACTGAGGAAATTAAAGTCATTTCAAGCTACCTGATCACCGACAATCCGGAATGGGTGCCATTCGGGATTTTTCAGCTTTTCTTGCCATAAGGAGCAGAGCTCAGCGGCCTTGATATCTGCTTCTTCGGGTGAGTATCTTTGCTTACATGCATTCTCAAAGGCTTCCTCGTCAAGTTCACCCATTCTTTTGATCCCAATAATAACACGGCTACTGCTTAGAATTTCAGTCAAACCCTGAATATCAATAAATGGAAAATACGTTATATATGAAAATACAAAGCTAGTTCCACCAAACAAAGACAAATTCTGAAAAATATGCTGCATGCACAAGAAAAAGGTGCTCCAGCGTGCATACGTATGCATGCTCATAAAAATAGAATATTATTATAATGCAGATATTCCTGACTTTATCAAATTCAAAATTTCCATGGTTTAAGAGGATAAGAATAAAAAAATCTGTTTCTGCCCCTGTGCATGATACCAGTAACAGTATGGACAACTCTACTCCTAAAGAGTAAAGACATAGTGCTCCTCATCAGCTACAAAATTGATGCACTCACTAACTTTATTGACTTAAATGGCACTATACAACAGTCTCGGGTTTCCCCAAGTTTCCAATGTGTAGCTTTCTACTGAAACTTCGTTGCCTTTTACCAAGCAGTTAGTCATATTTTTGTTGAACATCAGCAGATCTTCAAAAGAAAACAATAATCTTTTCATTATTACGATAGATGAAACTTCTTCCTTTCTGAATAATTATAATTTTATCAACATGATGCAGCATATTAGTGTTGGAAACAGATGTGTTAGACATCAAAATATAATACCGCAATTAGTTCCTTGCGAGCCTCTTGCAGCTCATCATTGCTTTGTCGCTCTTTAGTTAGTAGTTGCTGGTTTAAATCTTCCAGATCGTCCAGGTTCTCTTTCTTCTCCTGCAGGAGATCATTCATCTCATTTATCTTTTGCTGAACAGCTGCATCGCCGTCGCCTCCCATATGTTTCATCACTTCCAACTTTCCTTTAAGTTCTTGGATTTCCATTTCCAGTTTTTGCTTTTCGTCTAAATTTCTCTCTAGCTCAAGAATCTTTTTTAGTGCCTCTTCTTTCTCTCTCTGCACATTAATAGATGTCATGATATATAAGAAGCAAGAAAAACTGCTGAATGGATAATACGAGGTTTACATTGTAGTGTTTTCATGTGCTCGTTATACAAGGAGGAGAAATATAGATACAAAGGGACATACTTGTTGTTCTTCAACCAGCCTCAGCACATTCTTGTCAGCTTTGCTTCGCTCTTCAGAAGCCAATTGAAGCGAACTGTTTCTCATATCATTCTGATATATGATAGAAGTTTACATTACCATCAATTTAGTTTCACTATTAACACTACAATCAAAGATGAGTACAGCTATATGTAGAAGATTAGGAGAAAGGTAAATGCATTTGATTAATAGAGTTTGTCCACAGTCTAGTACCAAAGAAAAGGAAATCCAGATAAGTGCAAAGAATAAAAGAAGCTGAAAATTCAATGTTAACACGAAGGACTTTAAAACTAGAACACAAATCATGAGAACAAATTAATTATAGTCAGCATTATGATACAATTTTTTTTTCCAAAGTAATCAATATCACAACATTTAGCTTTGGCAAACCCATGGAAGATCATGCTGATACATGACTAGTCAAGAGTAGGCCAAACAGATTTCTAACCTCAAATTTGATGTGCATTTATATAGACTCATATGCAGTAGGGATATGACTTGCCTTTTTCTTCTCTTCTTCAAGTTTTTGTCTCTCACGTTCAGTTAATGCCTCACGGTTTTTGAGTTCTTTGCTCCAAGAATATAAGCCTTTTCTGTTGATTCTCCAACTCTATGTTTAACTTCTCTTGCTCATCCATAACTCTCGTAATGCATTCACGGGAAAGGCGTTGCAATTTTCTAGTTTCTGACAAGGAACAAGATTCAACAAAATCAAGCACTCGGAGAGTTTGATGACAATAGGTTTAGGTAAATGACTAGCCAATATAACATGATTCATCTGATTAATATATAAACAACCAAGATAAGTCGTGAAGTCATATTAAGGAGTTGAAAACCCCAGCAAGAGTATAAGCAAGGTTTAGAGGAATAACAACTTAAGTCACAATATTACAGCAAGCTCGTAAAGTTAAATGATGAGAGACATGCACACTGACACTCAGTTTGCAATAGCAACCTCACAAGAGCACGTGGGAAGATGAGAGAATCCAAGAAACAAACCTTCAAAGAAGGAACGACTAAGTTCATCTTTCTCTTCAAGCATCCTACTCAGTGACAATGTCCTCTCATTGTACTTGATCTGCAATTCATCTAGGTTTTCATTTTTTAAATCAATTTCACTGACCAAATTGCCAACAATTTTCTTCCTATCATTGTTTGCTTCTCGCACGACATCAGAAATTGTCTTCAGCTCTCCTTCCCTGCGAAGATAATCTCCCACAGGACCTCTCGAATTGTAATCATCTTCACGAGCAACCCAGCCGTATTGATTAGGCCCTGGAGAAGTTCTTCGTTCATCCCATTCCTTCTTGCTTTGACCATCGGCTTTAAATGAAGTCTCAAACTCCATTGCATTAGTGAACCCAAACCATTTGTTATCAAATCGCAGAACAGCTTGTGCATTTTGCTGATGGTCGTCCCAGAACATCTCGACTTTTATAGGCTTGAATCTAGAGAACTTCAGCCAGTAATCACTCTTTGACTCATGTTGTATGTTAGCAACAATGCCCACCCAAGGCCAACAATAAAGCTCACTCTTCTCAGGTTTAGAAATGGGTAAAGGGATTGATTGTTGAGGCAGAGGCTCGGCCTCATTAGCCAGGTCATTTTCTAAGAAAGTAGCTAGCGCTAGATGGTTAGCTTTCTGCTTAGCACTTCGGCTTGCTGCGCCCTTAGCTACTCCAATTGCATGCTGATAGAGATGATTATACTGATAATCTTGTTTCTTCTTACCAGTACAAAAAGGGCATCTAAAAGAACCATTTGGGCCCTTTACTTTGTAAGTACCCACCTTAAGTAGCTCGTAAGGTTTCTCCTTATATTCATTTATTTCTGAGTCACTGAAGTCCGACTCTTCATCTGAGCTGCTTCCCATCTGACTGCCATCATTTAACAAACAATAAAGAATAAGAATTGAAGAGAAAATCTTAAAGAAGGGTGAAGAAGTCAATCAGATTATAAAAGACAAGCAAATACTAAAAAGCGGTCAATGGCAACATTATTTCTCATCAGAGGAAAAAAATTCGGGCTGCTCTCATATTCCAGTTGCATATGTAAACAACATTGATGACATGCAATTTGATAAAAGTAAAAACAAGTGAAAAGTTAGCGATAGCCAAAAGGCACTTTTGAAGTGGACTTTAAGAGGATAAACCTAAGTGAAATGGATTCAAATAATTAAGCACAATAATCACATGTATGGATAGAGAAACAAGCCTAGTATTGCTGAGACGATTCCACAGAAGCAATAGAAACATTAGATAAATCCTAAATCTCAAAATCCAAGATGTGTATTTATGAGGAATTAGGATAAAAGAGAAGAAAATAAAAGCATCATTTTGACGTGAACAAAGCATTATTTTGAAACAATAATTTCTAAACCAAAGCTTTTTAGTGGATCATGGCTTCTAAGCTCAAAACCTTTAGGAGGATAGGAAATGAAATACGGTATCAATTGATTCTTATAATTATAATAAAAGGCAACATATAGAATTAAACATGACTCAAGTTTTGAGAAACGAAAAGGCCTTCAAAATCACCCACACAACCAACAGAGGAAGAGATATCTCAAATACTGACATCAAATGAATATATAAAAATACCATTTTTGCAAGGAAGTCTTGACAGATTTCGCCACTTAGCAATAAGATAACGAAAAATCAGAAAAAAGTAACACATGAGAGCAGAGAAAAAAATAGCCAATAGTCACAATCTACCATGGTAACCAGCTGATGGGATATAGCCCAACCAAATGGGCCCTCTAACAGGCCCAAGCAAGCTGGGCCTAACATTGATAGCAGGCCCACGCGGTTGAGCCCAGGTAGAGCCCTAATCATTGCCTGAAGCCCTAGCCTCCAGAACCGCCGCTCGGCCAATGGAGAGGCGCCTGGAACCAGGTCGCGCCACCTCCACATGGCGCACGAAGACTAACGATCCGGCTCCGGCCAATGGAGAGCATGCGGAGGAAGAGTCACACCACGACCAATGGGGAGGTCGGGCGCGCCTTCAGGGGCAAGGTCGATGCTGTATAAATAGAAGGAAAACTGATGTTAGAAGGGTTGGCAATTTACTGAATACAAAGGCTTGTAAACAATACTCTCATTTAAAAGCTCTAGTGAAAGTATTGAGGAATCATTCCTCCGTGGACGTAGATCTCATTAACGATCGAACCACGTAAAAGCACGGTGTTCTTTATTGCTTCATATAAATCTCGCACACTCACGTAGCTAGATTCATCATTGGCGCCGTCGTGGGAAGGCGAACAAGAAAGCTTCATTCCTCTACGACTAAATGGCGAGAACACGCACAACCGCCAACGGCGGCAACAACCGCGGAGGGCGACGGTGGTCGCTCGGCGTCACGGAAAGGAGATCGCAGACGCCACGGCGGTCACACTCGAGGGCCACATGGAAAATGTCTCCATACACCCTCAGACCGCCTCCCCAACGTGGGGAAGATGTCGACCTCAACGAGGACGAGCAAACAACTCATTCGTCCCACGAGGTCCTCGGCCGAGTGTGGCGAGTTCCTCCACGCTAATCTCGGCCAATTCCAAAGCTTCCTCAACGGAGGACCAACGAGGCGGGTCCTCTAGGGTCCCGGATCGAACACCACGGCCCCGAGGCCGCTCACATCATGGCGATCGGGCTCGCCTCGGCGTGATAGCCGAAGCGCGATCGCGCCCGACAGCGGAGCCGCCACCGCGACCGAGCCGCCGACCTCATTCGCGGAGCCACTCACCGCGCCGAGCCGCCACCAACGTCGCCCCTCGCCATTCGGCGGCCGCCTCGCCTCGTCATGCCGACCAGAGTCGAGCGAAGCAGAAGGAAGAAAGGCGAGTCGAACTCCCTCGGAGGACGATGGGGCCGCTATCGATCCCCACCCCTCCGAAAGAGGCGGCAACGATCTCCGGGGTTCGACCGTGCGGAGAATCATCTCCCTTTCTCCGTGGAGATTCTAGACACGCCCGCCCCGTGATGCACGGGCACCCAACATAGCGGCTCACGATGGCCTCGGAGACCCTCCGACTTCCTTTTCGCCACACCACCAACATGGCGAATCAAGGAATGGAAGATTTTCACATGTGCAAAATCTTCCCGAGGTGCTTCATCTCCAACGCACGGCGTTGGTTCACCTCGCCCGCTGTAAAGCATTCATCTGTTTCCGTGACCTCATGGAACAGATTCAGTGGCGCTTATCGAAGATGCCGCCCAGCAACCTTCCTCCGACTGCTCACAATCCGCCGAGGCGGGGCGAGACGATGTCAAACTTCGCCTCGAGGTTCATCAAAGAGTCGCTCAAAATCGACGACAGCAACGATCTCTACATTATCAACGCGTTCAAAAACGGGATCCGGCCCGGCGCGCTCAACAAAGAAATCACCAGGGAGAAACCAAAGACGGCGAGTAAGCTTTGGAACCTGGTGGATAACTTCGTCAAGGGAGACGAGTCGGATCGGAAGAAGCGGGAGATCCGGGACGGCGGTCCGAGAGAAAAAGCCGGACGGATCAAGTCGAGGCGCAGAGACGCAGCGCCGCCGAGAATCAAAAGAGGCGGCGGAATCCGTGCTCGGACCTCGGCCCAACCCCGAGGCAGCGCCCGCCAAATCAAGGCGGAAATATTCGAGCTCCACGAGCTCTTCCCGAAACCCGCCCCATGAAAGGGGATCGAAGAGGTCCACGGACGAGTATTGTGACTATCACCAAGGGTATGGTCACGATACCGAGGATTGCAGAAACCTGGGCTCACAGATCGACGAGCTCGTTAAAGGAGGGGCCCTCAAGAAATACCTCGGGCGAGCGGGGCCGAAGAACCGAAAGCAGAAGAACGGAGGCGGCAACAAGCTGGGCCGACCCCGGGCGACCCAACCCAAGACGACGGGACGAAGGTCCCAACGCCATGGAGCAGGTCTATGTTGTTACCGGATCTGCCCCGGGACGACGAGGTCGTCCACAAGAACGACGCCGCAGCCGGCCGGAAGAGCCGAAGAACAAGCGACTCGGGATGGCGAACATAACGTTCTCGAGGAGGACCCGTGCCCAAGATCATGCCGCACGGGACGCCATCACCATACAGTGCGGTGGGCAACAAAACGCCCACCGGGTCTATATCGACATTGGAGCCTCGTCGGCATCATCTTCCAGGTATGCGGACAAGCTTGAGGTCGGAGGCATTGGTGCTTCCGCGCCTCCCGGCCACGGAGCTTCACTGTGAAGCGAGCCCGCCCGAGGGGTCATTACCCTTCCGGTCACATGAGGCGGGCTCCTGTGTCGGTAACCAAGGCCGTCCGATTCTTCCCGGTCCGGCTCCTCCGTACAACATTATCCTCGGGAGAGATTGGTGACGCCACCAAGGCCGTTTGTTCGGTCTACCACCTCCGTCAAGATCCCACCCGGTGGGAGTGCTCGACATCGAGGGACCAAACGGCTGCAAAAGAATGCCTACGGCTCTCAACTCAGGATGCGGCCTCGCCCCAGGCATAGCAATTACCGGGCCCCCGGAGGCCGACACCCCGGGATGACCTGACCGAAGACCTCCAACTATACGATGACGATCCCTCGAGGGTCATCCAGGTCGGCACCCAGGGCCCGGCGGACATCCGGCGGCACGTCATACGACTTCTGAAGGAATATAGGGACGTGTTCGCTTGGTCCCCGCTCGATATGACCGGGGTGTCGCCCGAGCTCATAACTCATCGCCTCAACATCGACCCGGCCACCAAGCCAGTCCGACAGAAGAAAAGGATATTCGCGGCGGAGCGCAGCCAGGTCATTAGGGACGAGGTGACTCAACTTCTGAAGGCCAAGATCTTGTTCGAGGTCAAATACCCGACCTGGATGGCTAATCCAGTCGTAGTCCGAAGCGGCGGGGTGGCGCATGTGCGTCGATTATACCGACCTCAACAAGCACTGCCCAAAAGATTGCTACCCCCTCCCTGATATTGACAAGAAGGTGGAGGCTTTGGTGGGCCATGAGATGTTCAGCTTCCTGGATCTATACAAGGGGTACCACCAAATCCTGATGAGCCCGGAGGATGCACCAAAGACTGCATTCATCACCGACTTCGGCGTCTTTGCGTACCGAAAGATGCCCTTCGGCCTCAAGAACGCCGGGGCTACTTACCAGAGGATGGTGGATGCAACATTCAAAGACCACATCGGGGAGATTGTCGAGGTCTACGTCGACGATATAGTAGTCAAAAGTCAGAAAACGGAGAGCTGCGCCGACGACCTCGGCACCGTCCTCCAACTCCTCAGGTCGGCCAACCTCAAACTTAACCCCCAAAAATGCACGTTCATGGTAAAGACGGGGAAATTCTTGGGGTGCTGGGTTTCCCAAGAAGGCTTGAAGGCGAACCCCACCAAGGTGAAGACGGTGCTCGAAATGCAAGTGCCAAAAACCATTCGCGAGGTCCACAAACTTACCGGGTGCCTGGCCGCCTCGATGGGTTCTCTCCCGGGCCGAGAAGCGGCTCCCATTCTTTAAAATCTTGAGGAGGGCCCGGACTTGCATGGCGGGAAGAGCACCACCGCCTTCACTGGTGAAGGAGTACCTCGACCGCCCACCTTGACCGCCCCAAAAAGAGGCGAACTCCTCTCCTTGTACTTGGCAGCCTCGGACGAGGCAATCAGTGCGGTACTGGTGCGGGACGAGGTCGGACGGCAGCTTCCTATCTACTTCATCAGCCGAGCACTCAAAGGACCGGAGACAAGGTACGCCGGCCTTGAAAAGGTAGCACTGGCACTGGTGAATGCTAAGCGACGGCTCCGACCCTACTTTCAGGCTCACTCCATCCAGGTACTGACCGACCTACCCCTGAGGCAAGTCTTATCAAAACCTGAGTCATCTGGACGGATAGCCAAGTGGGCCCTGGAGCTTGGCGAGCACGATATCTCGTACTCCCCCAGACCGGCCATAAAAGGGCAAGCTCTCGCTGATTTCCTGGTAGAAGCCAAGTTTACTGAGCTCGGTCAGACCGCTAAGATTAGCTCCTCCAACGCCTCCACCTCGGTCATCCCAGCCCCCTGCACGGAGGAACCGGACCCTCATCCACCAGATAGTTGTTGGCAGATGTACGTGGACGGAGCCTCGTGCAAAACGGGCAGCGGAGCGGGCATCCTTCTCCTCGGCCCAGATATGCAGGAAGTCACCTACGCACTCCGGTTTACCTTCCCGACCACCAACAACGAGGTGGAGTATGAGGCCCTAATCTCCGGACTCCGCCTCGCTAAGGAGCTGGGGGTGGGTGAGATCCAAATCTTCGGCGATTCCCAGGTCGTCGTGAACCAGGTGTTAGGCAAATACGAGGCCAAGGAGGACCGAATGAAACAATACCTCGACAAGGCAAAAGAGATGTTGACCTCGTTCAGATACTTCAGCATCCACCGAATCCCCCGAGGGGAAAACAGCCGGGCTGACGTCCTCAGTAAGCTAGCTGCGTCATCAACAAGTCCACCAGTGGAGGAGATCCGTTCCAGAAGCATAGCGGAGTCCCACGTCGGCATCATCACCGAGATAGAGCCGAATTGGATGTCTCCCCTGAAGGCCTACCTGGAACACGGCGCACTACCTTCAGATCGGCTCGAAGCCAAAAAGATGATGGCAAAGTCCCAGAAGTATCTCATGCATGAGGGCGTTCTCTACCGGAAGTCTTACCTTCAACCCCTCCTGAGATGCCTCGGGCCAGAAGAAGCCGACTATGTGCTCAACGAAATACACCGAGGGTCTTGTGGAAGCCACATCGGGTCGCGAGCACTTTCAAAGAAGACGCTGAGGTCGGGATACCACCGCCCACCCGCAAGATTCGCCGAGCTCGTCGAAGTGCCCAAAGTGCCGGATCCACTCCACATACCAAAAGTCGCCTCAAACGGATTTGAGCGACTGCGAGTCCGTGGCCTTTCATGCGGTGGGGATCGACATTGTTGGCCCGCTCGACCGAGCACCGTGTCACTCCGATATTTAGTCGTGGCCATAGACTACTTCACAAAATGGGTCGAGGCCGAGCCACTTTCGAGCATCACGGCGAAGGATTCAAACCTTTATGTGAAGAAATATAGTCGCCGCCGCATACCGCACATCCTCGGTCTCGGACAACGGCACCCAATTCGTCGACAAAACTTCAGGAGTGGTGCGAAGAGCTTCACATCGATCAACGCTTCACTTGGTCGCACACCGCAAGCAAATGGTCGGACCGAGGTGACGAACCGCACGATCGCACAAGGATTGAAGAAGATTTGGATCAAGCTAAGCGCGGGCTGAAAATCTCCTCAAGTCCTCCGGTCCTCTGGGACCACACCTCGGACGGCGCGGGAGACCCTTTAGCCGGGTCACGGTACCGAGGCCGTCATACCACCGAGATCGGCGCAAGCCCTCGCGACTCTCCACTTCAACCGTGCCGGAACGAGGAGCACTGCGGGCCAACCTTGACGCCTCGAGGAGAAGCGAGCTCGCTTCATAAACGAAGCCAAGCACAAGAGCCGGTCGCGCTACTACAAAAGAGTAAAGACCTCCACACTCCGGTGGGCGACCTCGTCACTAATAATGAAGCAAGCCGAGCCGAGCGCCTTAACAAGCTTGATCCGACATGGGAAGGACCTACCGCGCTCACGAGGACCTCGGCAAAGGGGCCTATAAGCTCGCCCACCGTCCGGGCACTTATTCCTAACACGGCACATAACTCATCTAAGGAGGTATTTTACATAACTTTGATTTTAGATCGGCGACATGTTAGCCCTCCTATTGTTTTGGTGATGTGCGTCTTTGTTTACTTGTTTAATAAAACATCTGTTTTCTAATGAGTATTTCACTTGTTCGTCTTACATCTATGTGAACATCCATTCGGATATACCACATCTAAACCTTCACGAGGGACGCCTTACGAAGATGAAAATCCCACTAAGTAGGGTAAGCATACTGCACTACCCATTAAGTTGACGCGTCACATGCAAAGCATCTGATTACCCATTAAGTTGGACGTCTACATGCAACGCATACTGATTACCCATTAAGTTGGGCGTCACATGCAGCGACATCCGGACCGATCTCGCCACCTCATACCCCTTTATTTGGGAAAATCGTTGTATACTGTATAAATACATTTATGACCAAACGAAGTCCTAAGCTATGTTTGTACCTCTCAAAGGAAAACGACACTACAAACGAGTCTAAATACATTTATATCTACATACAAGGTCCTATACTATACATGGCCTCATTCCGCCTCCGGCTCCGCCGCCGGGCCGGCCGCACCAATTCTCTACAAAATCCCCAGGCCGACGATGTATGCCTGGAACGAACTCGGTGCCTTCGACCCAGTCGATGAGGCCGGAATCACCACGTCCTGCTCCCGAAGCGCTCGGCGCGGGCTCGGAGCCAGCCCGGACGGAAGCATCGACTCCAGGGTCACCTTCACCCGCTCCAGGGACACTCCGAAGCGGCGAAGGCGCAAGTAAGGGCATCCCGGGCAGGGGGGACGCACCCGAGGTCACACCCCGACCCCCCTGACCGGACACGGGCCGTGTGCGACCCGCCCGCCCAAGCTCTTCCCGCCGACCGAGGTCCTCGGCCGCCGCCCGCCTCCAGAGGATCCCCCCCTGGATAATCCGCCCTCTGCCGGACCCATCAACCTCAGCACTACGGCATGATCGGAGTATCCGCCCTCCTCCGCTGGTTCTTCTATGATCGGGTCGGCAGAGCCCGCTCTTGCCTCGCCACCTCTCCGGGGCATGCGACGTTTTCGGACGATGTCGTACATCTCCATAAACTTCACCACGGAGTTCACGCAGGCTTTGAACTTTGCCGTTGGGTCCTTCCTCATCCTCAAGACCATGCCCTCCGCCCAAGAAGCTCTGGACTCGATCGTCGGCGGATATGGTAGTCCCACGGTAGCGGACCGCCTCTCGACTCTGCATGCTCCTCAGACAACCGAGCGAGCCTCTCCGCGGTCAGTTCAAGTCGTTCCTCGCACTGCATCAAGCGTCCTTGGATTTCGTCGGCAGATATGTCCGCCCCCTGGACTCCGCCTTGCGCAACTTTCAACTTCAGCGCCTCGTTCTCGGCCAGGAGGCGGGCCACTTCCCGGTCAGCTTCGTCCAACTTCCTCTTCAGATCAGCAGACGAAGCCGAGCTGACCTCCATAGTGGCCAAAACTTGGGTCAGCTCGGCACACCGGCTTCTCCAGGACAGCACCTCTTCTTCCTTATCAGCCAAGGAACCCCGGACCTCTTTTAACTTTGTCAACAAGTCATGGTCAAGTCCGACCCAATCAGGTGTGGAGTACTGAAAATAAACAAGACAACACCAACTTTCAAAATACTGCGTTTATTACTCAACAAGAGGAGAAATTATTACAAAGGCTCAGGGTCCTATCGACCCCGGCAGTTCACGCTATTACATCAGGTCCACTGACCTCAGGCCTATGGCCGGTCTCGACGACCTCGATGCTCCTGCGGCTGCCCACCTCCGCCGGGACCTCCGACCCGCCTCCTCCTCGCCCGCCTCCTCCTCCTCCTCGCCTCGGCCGGACCTCGGCAAGGAGCCCCGGCTCGCGATCCTCGTCCACCTGCATTGGGCGACGGCCTCGGCGATCGAAGGAAGAGCTGGATGCGAGCCTCCAAAGACCAGGAAGAGTCGGCCCGTCGATCACCCGGGCGTAAGATTTATCCACCTCTCTCGGGTCGACCTCGGTCCACCCATGCTTCACCTTATCAAAATCAGGCATGGTGGCGCCAGCTTCCCCATGTAATTCGACACCACCTTCGGCCAAAGACGGCGGCAAGATCGGCAATGAAAGCCGAGAAGCTCTCCGACTCGATGAGCCGGTGGCAAAGGCCCTCAACAGGGTCCTCGGTCGGCCACCACCTCCTCTCGTCGGCGAGTTCCTTCTTCGCCCCGGCCAGCTCCTCCTTCAGCTCCTCCACCTCCCCCCGGGCGGCCTCCAGGGCCCAGTGCCTCTTCTTCAGGGCGGCTTCAAGAAGAACCCTCCCGGCCTCAGAAGCCCTGGCGGCCTCGGCCTCCGCCCCGCCGTGACGCGGCGGCCTCGGCTTGGCCAGCGCGGCAAGCTCACGTTCAGCGCCTCTTGCGGCCGAGCTCGGCGTCAAACCCAGCGGCCACTGCAGCTCCCCCAAGAAGGCCGCAGGCCCCCATCATCGAGCTCCCACCCTGCAAAAAGGAGATGCACAAGTCAATAACTCATCTCAAGGCAAACAAGCCTAAAAGCGAAGAAGCCTACGTACCTCGGGAAGGGATGCGACCGAGCTTGGGGGCGGCACCCCGTACTCAAGACGGCCCTGAGGCCGCGACTCCGAGGCCGGGCTGGACCCCGGCTCAGGCCCACTCATCAGCTGGCCCACGCTGTCAACCTTCTTCGGGCCCCTACTAGGCCCAGCCCGCCTCTGCTTTTTCTTCGCCGGCTCCCTGCCCGGCGATGGTAAGCCCGCCTCGTCCTGTAGCTTCACTGCGTCAGAAGAAAAAGACATATTAGCACAGCAACATAAAACAAATAAAGATTAAGAAAAAGGGGATGCCCTCACCCCGTCCAGACCCCGGTCCCGACGCTTCCGACCCGAAAACACTCAGCCCGGCCTTCATCAGATCGTCCTCGGTGTAACTTATGGATAAGATCTCACCCAGGCTGCTCAACAAATCCTCCATATGGCCCAGGGGCTTGATTTTCGGGTCCACCAGCGTGCCGATACCCCACTCATACCTCCGCTCCCCCTCAGCCCGCAGAAAGAAATACCTATTCTGCCAATGGGACACCTTCGAGGGGACGGCTACCTTAAATTTGAGCCGGGGTGACAGGTAATACACCCCTCCTATGGTCTTCACGCTAAAGAAGCGCATCAAGACCTCGAAGGTCAACTCCTCGGCAATGCCGTAACAAGAGAGCCCCAGCCCCACCAATGACCTAACGGAGTTCGGGGTCAATTGACAAATGGGGATCTGGAAGTACTCTTGAAGGCTAAGATAAATGGAGATGAGAGGTACCTAAGACTGCCCTCAAGCTGTCTATATAGACGGTGACAAAACCTCCGGAGGGCCATCGCCTATCTCCCTCATGCAGACACCACCACGCCTCCACCGAATCCCAGACTCCTCACAACCTCAAAGAGCTCCCCAAGGTTAAATCCGACCGCCGACCCCACTTTCGCACCATCCCATACAGAGGATACCGACGGAATGCTAGAACTTAACCCTACTGGACCTACCCAAACCGTTGTAGTACAGATAGTCTCTAACGCCGGGCAACTCACGCCCAGAACCCGACGCGGAAAGGGAACTTTCAGAACGAGAAGAAGTTGAGGAAAGCATACTTACTTTTCAGGCGGGTATACGGCTACTTCAGCGAAAAATCGGGGTCAACTCAGAAAATCAACTCAGAAGTTCTCTCTCAGGATTTTTAAGCGTCGAAGAAGAAGAAAGTGAACAGTTGCCTCTTTTGCGCCTATTTATAAGACTAAGGGCGCCTGCAAATCGCCGTTTCAGATTCAACACGTGCCTACACGCGATTGGACGTGCGTTTCACGCGCGCACGCGGTTCGAGTGCCCAACTACCGCCTGGCGCGTATGACGTACGCCACGATAGGACGAGCCGCCAGTCTGACCTAGCAATCATCATGCGGACCCCGGAGTCCTCCAGATGGCTGCGCGCCGAGATCGCACCCCGTTCAGATCGGACCTCGGCTAACCGGGCCGCGAGTCTCAGGCGGCCGAGACAAACCACGAAATTCACGAAAAGGCGGGCGATCGGTCGGACACCGGCACCACCGCAGAATAATACATCTTCGCATCGCACTCGGCATAACCGCAGACGACGTTACCTGTGTCGGGCTTGACTTCCTGGGTGCCACATCTTTCTCAAGCGGCGGACAATAAACAACCCAACCCGGATCGGCACGAAGACCTCACATCAAAAAACAACTTCGCCCAAGCCACACCTCACCCGGCGAAGCTGTTTTCACTCCACCTCGGCCTCGCTGTCCCTCGGCTCTTCGGGGGGGGCTATGATGGGATATAGCCCAACCAAATGGGCCCTCTAACAGGCCCAAGCAAGCTGGACCTAACATTGATAGCAGGCCCACGCGGTTGAGCCCAGGTAGAGCCCTAATCATTGCTCAAGCCTCAGCCTCCGAACCGCCGCTCTCGGCCAATGGAGGCGCCCGGAACCAGGTCGGCCACCTCCACATGGCGCACGTAAGACGAACAGTCCCGGCTCCGGCCAATGGAGAGCATGCCAGAGGAAGAGTCACACCACGACCAATGGGGAGGTCGGGCGCGCCTTCAGGGGCAAGGTCGATGCTGTATAAATAGAAGGAAAACTGATGTTAGAAGGGTTAGCAATTTACTGAATACAAAGGCTTGTAAACAATACTCTCTGTACGAAAAGCTCTAGTGAAAGTATTGAGGAATCATTCCTCCGTGGACGTAGATCTCATTAACGATCGAACCACGTAAAAAGCCTGGGTGTTCTTTATTGCTTCATATAAATCTCGCACACTCACGTAGCTAGATTCATCACCAGCAGACTGAAATTTAGAAAAAAAAATACAGAAACGAAAAGGCCTTCAAAATTACCCATACAACCAACCAATGAAGAAATATCTCAAATACACTAGAAACACCAAACTCTTTTTGGTTCAAATACCACATCAACATTACTCTATGTACAATAAATGCATGTATATATATATATATATAGATAAATGCCATTTTTGCAAGGAAGTCTTGATAGATTTTCCCACTTATTTCAGGTTGGCAAAAAGAAAACGAAAATCAGAAAAATTAACACATGAGAGCAAGAATTTGCCAATAGTCACAATCTACCATGGTAATTAGCAGAATGATTTTTTTTTTAAATGTTGATATATCATCAACCACGTAATAGGTAAACAGCATGCTTTCCATGTACGATAAAGCTACAAAACCAAAAGCAAAAAAAAATCACAAAATAGAAAGGCAGTTAACAAATTTGTATGAAAAATTGTCACCTCAACGTGAAAGAGGAAGGGAATGATAGGGTTCCGGCAGCTTTGTGAGGTCGCCGGTAGAGAATGGAGGTGGCGAATGACTAGCTCTGTTGATACGTGGGAAAAAAATGTGCTGTGAATAGACATGGTTGCGTATTGCAGGGGACAAACTTTATTTGATTAGATACGACTGACCGTTTGATTTAAAGGAATTTTAATCGAATCAAGTAATTACTCAAGTAAGTGAAAAACTTGGTAGTAGCCAAATCGACTGACTATTAAGATCAAGTCGAGTTGAACTGAATTTTATTAAAATTTATATATGATCAATTGATTATTGAATCGAACTCATATTTTATTGATTAAATAATTTTATATTCGATAATTTATTTGAGATTAATTAATTTTAAAAAAAAATAGGATACTCATATATATAGGGGTAGGTTATAGAGGATCTACATCTTAAAATAAGAACTAAAAATAAATAATCGTCGTTAGATTGAATAAGATCGGATGACTTATAATTATTTAATGAAAAAAATAGTTAAATCCCTAAATTTTCGTTTTTGAATATTTCGTATTCTACTTTTCGTTGTTCATGTAATTCATGTTTCTGTTCATGTAATCGTGGTTCTTGTGCATACTATCAAATTTCAATTAATTGTTATGTTCATGTAATTTATGTTGTTGTGCACGTAATGATAATACATATGAGAATAGTTACGTAAATGAATATATTAAATCACTTAATTATAAGCTTAAATGGTTACTATTAAAATCTGATGACAATAAACTATTTATAATTAATCATGACCATTAGATTATAAAAAATGGATGAACTATATTAGTTCTTAGTTTTCAAAAAAGTTAAAGTTCTTATTTGATCTACTCACATATATATATTTATATATAATATAGAGTTAAGTTCAAATAAGAATAATTTTTAACGTGAGAATTAAGAACCATAAAATTTCGCTATGAACAAAATGAATTCGCATGAAAGTTGATGCATCCACTGAGAAAGTTATTGAATCCAAAAATTCAATATTTTCACTCGGATTTGAATCCCATGAGGGATGAAAAATTCATTTTTTGGATTTTTTTGAATTCGGTAACTTTTCCGACGGATTCATCAACTTTCACATCAAATTCATCATTTTTTAGGTATATATATATATATATTATAAATTATTATTTATAATAAAAATGATAATATAATTATTAAATTTATTATTTTTCAATAACAAATATAGTAAATTAGATACTTACAAGCAATTATTACTGATCATGGTATAGGAATATATGTTGTACCAAGGTTCAAGTCTTCCACGATAGAACTTTCAACTTGAAATTATAGGCTCGGGTCATGTTTGTAACTCACACTCAAAGGTCATGATATTTTCAATATTTCAAAGATCGAACTATTTTTGCAACTCGATCAAAATGTCAAACCATAAACTGTAATTAACATTAAAATTAGTCACACTGTAATTAACATTAAAATTAGTCACAATGTTCTCTAAACTTTTGAAATGACGAACATTCATCATCTGACACTTGTAAATCTTTTTGGTTGCATGTTAGGTATAGGGATGATAATGGGATGGATTTTGCTAAAACCCCATCTTTATCAAACTTTAATAGGACATGTGATGAGTTTTGATCGGATGTTAAATAAGTTTGAGACGGTTATGAGTAATAAAAATTAGTATTCATTATGAGTGTTAGTTGGGTATGAGAAATTACATATGGATATTTCTTACATGAACCCGTTTATTCAGATATTATTATAATTTTGTAACTAATTAACTAATAAATCTATACTATATAATCAACAATATCAATCAATGTAATTATGAAGTTGTATTCTAATAAAAAAATATTATTAGTATAAAAATGTTGACTTGTTTACTTTGGAAATGTAGCATTCTTAATTTAGATTTTTTATTTTCTAAACTAATACTAAAAATAGTATAGTAATAAGCAAATTCAAATAAATTATGAAATTAAGTTAAACGTATATTTAATTTTCATCAACTTGCGTAGTTTTAATTCTATATTTCAAATTTAATATTTAATTAATCATAATTTCTTTTAAGTGGGACGGGAATCAAATTAATGGGTGTTGTTGTTGGGATGATATTCAAATTATTATACAGTTCATATTTGAGTTTTTAAATGCTTTATAAATTTAAAACGGATTTTGATGGATAACTAACATGTATTATCATATTGATTTCGGACGGATTTGGATAGTATAAATTTAAAACGGATTTTGATGGATAATTTTTTTTTATCAAAGTTTGTCCATTTTTTGTTATTAAGCCAATATGTTACTCCCTCTGTTCCATTTAAAGTGTTACATTTCTTTTTGGGTACGGGTATTTAGGATAAATGTATAAAGTAGTTAAAGTGTTAAAAAGTGGATATGACTCATACTTTTTGAAGGGATAATTACTTTTTAAAATAAAATGAGATATTTGTAATGAGATAATCCAAAAAGGAAAGTGAGACATTTTAAATAGGACATAACTATTATGTTATAGTGCCTCCAACAACTTTAGAGCCGACCTTTCTATTATATTAGGTAAATGGCGGTTCTCCAATCATATGATCGACTTGGTTTTATTTGCAAAACAAAGTAGTTGATGATTATGAGGATGTTGGTCAATTACATCACTACTAATCGTTTTACATTTTTTCTTATTAATTTATACAATTAGTGTGGTGATTACTATTAAAAATGAAAAGGTACTTAAATGACACCCTCACTTTCATTAACTATTATTATCATCCATACACATAAAAATATAAGATAGTTGTGTGCGTGTGTTGGCATAGAGTGGTTAACGCTTGAGGTTAAAGGTCTCGGGTTCGAGTCCACTGTGACGCGGCCTTTAAAATTTCTGTATTTAATGACCAAATATATATATATATATATATAGGAGATGGATCATGTAAGAATGAATAATTTGGTAGGAAATAGGAATGAATCTAGGCATTTGATTCATTTGGATCAATGGTTGAGATTTAATTTCGGTTGTCTACTGATTTTGTGTTGTGTGTCTTCTGTGGATTATAGACTAGAACCCTTCTTGTGCTAAGCTTCAATGAAAGACTAAACTAACTAGAACCCTTCTTGTGCTAAGCTTCAATGAAAGATGCTAAACTAATATATTTTCATATGTCTACACGAAAAGATGAAATATGAAAGCTAAATATATATATAGGATTGTTCAACATAGTAATTCGAGAAATGAGAACAAATTTGAACCATTGATTTTGAAGATGTGTGGTTGTGATATGAAAGATATAATGGTAGATTACGAATATTACATATCTATTCCTATTTCCTACACTTATTTCCATTCTCATGGATGATGATGAATATTTTAAGGGGTTTATATATATATATATATATATATATATATATATATATATATTCGCGAAAAGAAAGTTCGAATATTCTAAATTTGCTAAGACACAGACGGTTCACATTATTTAGGATTTTATTATTCCATAGCAACAATTTAACAAAATTAAAGATAAATCATAATCATAATTTAATAATTCAGTCGTTCTAGTTTCATATCACATGACTCTGTCTTTGCTAGAGCTGCGTAGCCAGGTCAAAATATTTTTCTTTGAAAATAAAATAATGGATGAGCTTTAAAATATTATTATGAGCTTATTGTAAGCTCTTTTTGAAAATAAAATAAAATTGAAAAAGAATATGAAGTTAACTCATCGTAAGGTTTATCTCGGAAAGCTTGTTTGATCTTTTGTTTAAAAAAATGTCAAATAAATCATCAATTACGATCCATTTTATATTTTAATATCACTTTTAAAAGTTGGAAATTAATAAACAGTCTATATATTTTTTTTTATTTATTTTGCAATTGGAATTCCAAACCACTTTTTTTCGATCTTCTCTAGTGAAATTCTCCATTTTCATTCAACCAAAATCGACGAAATATACATCAAAACGTTTTTGGTTTTCAAGAATACAAAGCACATAAATTAATTGCACAAATTGCATTCTATTTGGCAAGACAAAGACTTAAAAATGTAATTGTATGTTGAACTCAACTTACACGTTGAAAATCTCTTTAATTAGCTCCTTCATTTTCGATTCGACCACCAAAACATTTTCCTCAAGGAATTGGTAAAAGATGAGAAAACGAAACCAAAAAATCCACATCCCCAAATGACAAACTCGTATCAACTTTCGAAAATGGTGTTAAAATTGTAAAATGGTCGTAGTTGTTTTTATTTATTTGACAGTTTTCTCTTTATAAAATATCATTATGAACATCCTTTTTAGGGAATATTAATAATCTTACTTTTTATTTAAAAATAAAATCCGATAGTTTATAAGCTTAAAAAGCAAATTGAGAATTATAAGATGATATAGACATTTTCAGATGCAATTTATTCGAAGATCCTTTTAGTCGTTGTCGATAAACTTAATTAATATGAATTACGTGTGAAGGGCGGTTGGTCGGCGCCAATGAGTTGCTCTAAACCACTATGTAGGCCCAAAGTCGGTAATACATAATGCTAATCGCACTTAAGTTTTGCATTATATAAACTCTTGCTCTATTGAAGCTAAATACTTGAATTAGAAATTGTAGAATTCCCAAGTCTTATAGCCCTCTTTCTCTGTCTATTTTTCGAAGCATTTGAATTTTGAAATAAAATAATAATAGAATGGTGAAAATTGCTTTTGGTAGCGTCGGCGACTCTTTTAGCGCGGCATCAATTAAGAGTTACGTAGCTGAATTCATCGCCACTCTTCTCTTTGTTTTCGCCGGTGTCGGCTCTGCCATAGCTTTTAGTAAGTCACATCCTATCAAAATTCTATTCTTCCCCTAGAATTACTCGTGTTTGATTTGGTGGATTAGATATGATTAGTCGTATGATATGTTATCGGTTGGATATACTGAGTATGGTACTTAGAGGGTGTTTGGGTAAGCTTATTTTAGAAAGCTTATAAACTCCAATAACTTATAAGTTGTTTTAAGAACTTATAAGATATGGTGTATTAAGAGTTTATAAGATGCTAAAGTGTTTGGATAACAAGGGTAAATATGGAAATAAGAAAATATATTAGGGTTATTTTTGTAATTTTATTGTAACTTATAAGATCATTAAAAAATAAGTTGGGTTTTGGAGCTTTTTTTTAATAGAGCTTATTTTGAAAACTTATAAGCTCTCTAACAACTTAATTTATCAAACACATTGATTGAGCTTATAAGCTCTTAAACAACTTATAAGTTGTTTTAAAGAGCTTATAAGCTCAGCCAAACTCTTGTGACAGTGTTATGATTAGTCTTGACTCATGAGTCCTGGTCTAATTTTTAGATAACCTTGAGTCAATTTAATCTTAAGTAACTGAACACCTTTTATGCATGGTTTAATCTCAATTTTCTGATAAAGCTTATTTTATGATGTCTTATAAATGAGGCTGCATGTACTAATTAATTTTTGAACAAAAGTCGGTAACATCTCTCTCTGGACATTCTAATAGTGAACCTCTTTTTTTTTGTAAAGAGTCAGAGTTAGGGTTCAGTCTAGTCGTAAGCAAAATACTCGAAAATCGAATAATCGAATTGAATCAAACCGAAAAATCAAATTTGGTTCGGTTAATTCTGTTATTTTGGTTAAAACCGAATTAAAATTCGGTAATTCGATTTTCGATCGGTTCGGAATTTTTTTAACCGAAAATTGAATTTTATATATATAATATTATCTATCTATTTATTTAGAATTATAATTTAATATATCAATATCCTTAATTCTATTCATTTCTCTCTCTCCCTATTATATCAATATATAATATTTGTAAAATATAATATTATTTATTTATTATATAATACTATCAATTGTTTTTTTTTTTGCAAAATATTTGTATATATAACATATAAAATATATATATATATATATAATATCAATATATAATATTAATGTATAATATTATTTATTTATCCATTTGAAAAACATATTTTTTGTTAAAAATTCAGTTTAACCGAAATAACCGAAATATATTTTGGTTATTTCGGTTCGGTTATTTTTTTGAAAAATTCGATTAATTCGATTCGATTATTTTTCATCCGAATAACCGAATAATCACCCATAATTGAATCTGTACCATCCAAATTTTCCAACTCCAGAAGAAAAAGAAAAAAACCCCGGTAATATGCATGTAAAGGACAAATTTATATTCCTTATTCCCTTTTTTTTCCTTTTCTTTTGGTTGTGCTTTCATATTTGATTAACAAATTTCTAGCTGGTATTCTGTCTAATTTGGATCATGTTGTTTTCATATTATTATAGACAAGCTGACATTCGATGCGGCACTCGACCCGCCGGGGTTGGTGGCGGTGGCGGTAGCTCATGCATTCGCACTGTTCGTCGGGGTGTCGATGGCCGCCAACATCTCCGGTGGCCACCTCAACCCCGCCGTGACATTCGGGCTGGCCATCGGAGGAAATATCACTATCCTCACCGGCCTTTTCTATTGGATTGCACAATGTCTTGGCTCAATCGTTGCTTGTTTCCTACTCACATTCGTCACTAATGGCTTGGTACGTCCTAGTTTTGATCAAAGTATGTATCTAGTGTATAAGGGGAAAGAATAAGAAATTAAATAGTGATTGTGGTGGTGGTGGTGCAGGCTGTTCCGACCCATGGAGTTGCAGCTGGACAAAGTGAGATCCAAGGGGTAGTAATGGAAATAGTTATTACGTTTGCACTAGTGTACACCGTGTACGCCACTGCCGCAGACCCCAAAAAGGGCTCAATTGGCATAATTGCCCCCATTGCAATTGGATTCATTGTTGGCGCCAACATCTTGGCCGCCGGCCCATTTAGCGGAGGCTCCATGAACCCGGCCCGATCGTTTGGGCCCGCCGTCGCCAGCGGAAACTTCTCGCAGAACTGGATCTACTGGGTCGGCCCGCTTATCGGAGGCGGGCTTGCCGGCCTCATTTATGGTGATGTTTTCATTGGGTCCCACTCAGCAATTCCATCAGACGATTACGCTGCTTGAAACTCGTATTATTCCCTTTGTTAAATTTACTAGCTCGTCGTATTATTGTTTCTTGGTTTGCTTTTTTCTCTGTAGAATGTTGCAATATTTTTCTGCTTAGCAAAGAAGAAGTGTATTTTCTCAAATTTCAAATAAAATGTAAATAAGTTTGAAATTTTATGACTTCTGTTTCCTTTTCTTTCCTCTTGCTGAGATCTTGACTTCCGCCGTTGATAAATTGTAGAATTTTAATTTCTATAATTTTGTTCTTCTAATATAATCAGTGTAACGAAGGATATGGAATAATGTAAAGTTGTTAAAAGTTTTACTTCCTATAGATGTTACATCTAATCAAATACACATAATCTACTGCACAAGGGACTGTTGTACCACTAATTTATATCTATTATATATGGAGATGTTGTAATGGATTAGGATTATTGAGCAATTAAGAAACAGAAACGTAAAGAAAACATAGATTTACGTGGTTCACCAACAATGAGTTGACTACGTCCACGGCAGAAAAAGAGAACATATTTTAATTAGGAGGCTAGGGTTACAGATTACAGCTATCAAAGACCATATATATAGTAATAAGAGAATACACCAATTGGGCTCAGCCCAATATGAGTATTAAGACCCCCGACTAACTCTGCGAAGTGGGATATAGATTCAAGGTATATCAACAAGAGATATACATTCGGGACTTATCATTCTATGATGTCAACAAAAAGGGACCCATGACTGAATACACTTTATACTTATTGAACACATTAGTTTTCATGAAAAACATAAATCAGAAACATAAGTCATCGTACTATTTGACAATAAAACACATGAGTTTTCATGAAAAGCTTGTGCTTACCAAAATCTTTCTTTGTTTTATTTCATAGATAGATTGTACCATATTTCATTCATATTGTTATGTATGTTCTTAAAGTGTTGGGAAGGTTCCACGATCACGATGACACGCACTAAGCGCAATGTGCACAAATCCTTACTAGTTCTAGTCTAGCCAAGGACCGAATTCGTCTGATCATATCAGATAGATATTCTGCATTAAGATAAACACTTTTGGCAAACAACATTCATAATCATAGCTTTAGTTCATAAAGCATTTAAGATAGATACGTGAAGTGGAAAGCATACATTACTTATGCAGGGTGGGTATGAGAAAAACCCACTTGTGTCGGGGTTCGACGACATAAGTCTTTATGCTTCTTCACTTTCAATGTTGTGAATTTTCGTTTAGTAGCTGATCCAGATTCCAGCCGTTGCTTCACACTTGACAGTGGATTCTAAAGAGTTAACGTGGTTTAGGATTTTGTATTTGCGTTTTTATGTCTTTATTATATAAAATAATTAGATATAAATGATGTATTAAAATGTAGTACTTTATGTTTTAATTTAAATCGCATTTTATTAATAAATTTTAAAATTCATAAAATGCTTGTTTGTTAAAAAATAATCATTAAAATTATTAATAAATAAATGTACTGCATTCTTGATGTTTGTTATTTTTAAATTATCATTTTATTATATATATATATATATATGTATATGTATATATAGGGTGCTTCACATAGGAATCTAATTATTGACAAGAAATAAAAAATCTTTGAGCGTATAAAGTTATTGCACTAAATATATAAATTTATTGCACTAAATTCAGCACAACAACTTTATGTTCAATACTCATTTTATATGTTGAATTTTGGTGCAACAAATTTATACGTTCGGTGCAATTTTTCTATCTCTTACCAATATTTGCATTATTATATGATCCATCCTATATATATATATATATATATATATATATATATATATATATATATATATATATATATATCTCTCTCTCTCTCTAATATATATATATATATAAATATATATGAGAGAGAGAGTTCAAAAAAGAACCTTTTTTAAAATGAGAACCATTTCCAACTCTTCGATAGCAAAGATTTACTGTGAATGCATCACTTGGATTTGAATTCCATGAGGGACAAAAATTTCATTTTTGTAGTGCAGTGACTTTCACGACGAATGCATCAACTCCACACTTCTCGCGTGTGCACAATAATAAAAGTTTTCACAATAATCGACCACTACATATATGCGTTCTTGCACGCATGGATGAAATGTATGGAATTTTCATAAATTTCAAAAATTAATGCAAAAAATTGTGTACATCTATGCATCTATCTCAATTATTTATCAATCCACATCAAAATGTATTAATATCCATTAGAGTTTATTAATCATTAGTTATTATTTATTAATTACATTAAGATTTAATTAGTACGAATCAACCGAAATGTATAATAAAGATGTAAATATTTGTGAGAAATGAAATTTCCCTTTTTAAAGGACAATATGTCAGATCTAAATATTATATACGAATACATCACCCCAATTAGCAGCAAACATGATTGTGTTGTAGATAAGAAAATGCTTCCCCGAACACAATCAATCAAACTTAATTTAAGTATATATAATATACTTCCAAAACATTGACCAAAAAGTTGCATGGACATGAAGAAACCAATTTCCCTAAATCGAGGGACATCTGCTCTCTCTCTCTCTCTCTCAAAAAATATAGAAACAAATAAGATACACAAACATAATTATTGAATTAAATCCCGACAAACAATCTACTCACCTCTAAGGTTTAATTTTTTTTTTTTATTTTTTTGATATCATGTGGAACCATGAGCCTATCTTATGTGCGTATTAAACCCCACGCCTCGCATCAATACCGCAAATCACGGAGACAGTAAACCACACTTGAAAAACCAGGTGTGACATGTTCAAACCCATAGAGGTGTTTGGTGAGGTTCAAACCTGTGACCTCTCGGGTCTCGGCCACAGGAACCCACCTCTAAGGTTTAATTTCTATCGATGCTCTTTGGTGTAAGAATTTTGTACACTGTTGATAGAAATTGAACCCAAAGCATTACAAGGAGAAATTTATTTTCACATGTGACAACTTGTGATGCTTTTAGGAATCTTGAGACCTTTTGTAGCTCTTACCAAACCTAATATTATAGTAATAAATAGGGATAAATACAATTTGTATTTTCAACTTTCACGATATTGTGGAAAATATATCCGACTTAAATGTCCCTAATGTTCGTCGAGATTTTGAGAAGTATCTTCGTATAGTTTGAAAAATGTCTCAACTTAGTTAATATATTTAAATGTTCAAAATCTTAACGATATTCTGAAAAATGTCCCGATGTATATTGAAAAATATTCCCAACTTAAATTAATATATTTAAATGTTCCAAACTTTGATGAAATTTTGAAAAACTTCACGTTATAAAAATTCCAACGACAAAATGTTGAGTCACCTCGTTGTATTCTTGCATGTATTATTGAATGAGGTGATTTTTTTTCACCTCACCACTAAAAACGACATTGTTTTACATGGCTAAATACGAAAACAACATCATTTATATAAATTTAACCATGTGAAATGAGGTCATTTTTATTGTTGAGGTGTAAAAAAAATCCACTTCATTTAAGATGATCCACGCAAGAATTTGGCAAGGTAACTCAACATTCCGTCGTTAGACTCTCTATATCAGGACATTTTTTCAAAATATCGTTAAAATTGAGACATTGAAATATATTAACTTAAATTGAAGATATTATTCAAAATATCGTAAGACACAAATTGTGTTTATCTCTAATAAATATAATACTCTTCATCTCCCATTTTATTTCTTGGGAATCTTTGACATTGATTTTAATAAAAGTTGTTGGATATATTATAAATAGAGTAAGGTCCTCCATTCATGTAGTATTAATTTAGTTAGTGGTGGATCATAGATGATAAAAGATTTAAATAAATGGGTTGTTGAGGGTAAGAAAAATAAATAATGGTGAGGCAGAAGTGATAAAAATGTGTAAATAAAATGTATTGTTAAGGGTAATAAATATAAGGATATTATATACAATATATAATAACGCTCACCGTTTTGAGTGCATCTCATATATAACAACGCTCTACTCTGACCGTTTGACTGTTATCTCATAGAGCCCATTCTTAAGAAAATAGAAATAAAAAAGTAATATAGCGTATGCTTCGAAAACAAACGTGTCTGCTAAAACGACATTGGAGATGAATATTATATGTAAAACACCAGATTTCATGGCAAGTTTCAAGCACGAGGCGCCACCCGTGTATTCTTTTCTAGCATTTTGTCTCTCCTGCATCATCTATAAGTACCAACAACCAACCCACTCACAAGAATGTTAACTACCTCTTGCTATTCATTCATCAAACACACAACAAAGGTATGCACTCCTCTCTCTGTCTCACACACACACACAACCAGGGAATCATTCATTGATAACAAGTGTGCTGATTTCTGAGCTCAGGTGTTTCACATAGATTAATCAAAATGGAAAGCAATCAACTTCCGTGGTGGAAGAAGCACGAAGAAGAAGACAACAACGAGTTGAAAGGAGAAGCAGCATTACCTGCAATACAACAGCCGGAAACGCCCAAGGAGCCAATGGAGTTCTTGTCAAGGTCTTGGAGTCTCTCTGCAAATGAGATATCACAAGCACTTGCTTCGAAGCAGATGCGACCTGCATTCGACAACAATCTCACCACTATCCATGAAACATTCACTCCACAAAGCCTCGTAAGCCTAATCATCGTTGCTTCATATTTACACACACAAACATGTAAGGGAGTGAAGATTAATTCCTAACTGCGTGCAAACTCATGTGCAGTGTGGCAAGGTCATGAAACCAGTGAATGGGCGAATAAGAGCCGGAGCAATTGGAAGGTTGTTTCACCACAAGGAGAGCATAGACAGTACCACCACTTTGAAAAAGAAAGATAAGGTACGTATGGAAAATGCACACACTCACACTGTTCTCTCCGTTGCTGGACTAGCGGCAGCCCTGGCTGCAGCTACTGCAACAGAGAAATCCAAGGCTTCAAACTCCAAAATTAGCACGGCACTAGCATCAGCGACTGAGCTCTTGGCCTCATACTGCATTGAGTTGGCGCAATCAGCTGGGGCGGATAAGGAAGCCATAGCCTCTGTAGTGAGATCAGCAGTCGGCATTCAAACTGCAAGTGATTTATTAACTTTGACAGCTGCAGCAGCAACTGGTACAAATCCCATCTAGTTCATTCACAAACTTCAAACGTTTGAAATTTCTTTTCCTCAGTTATGATGAGAGTAGAATGCAATTTATAGCTTTGCGAGGAGAAGCAGTTATGAACGCAAGATTACCTAAGGAAGCGAAGAGGAGCGCGTCTATAAGTCCGTATGAAAAGGCGATAGCAGGTTCTCCTTCTCCAGCTACTTTTCCTAGTGAAGTCGAGGAAGAGGACCTTCCCTGCCTAGGAGACTTACTACAACTCACCCGAAAGGGTAACAGCTTCCCTAACTTCTAATATTGATCAGACTAATTCAGATTCTCAATCATCACATACCCTAAGCAAGCATGATTTCTAAATCTACAGTTTTTGGAATTTTTAGGTGTGCTACAGTGGAAAAATGTCTCTGTCTACATCAACAAGGCAAACCAGGTATGTAATATAGCTATGGATACCTGGAGAGGAATTCATAAATAAACCACATTTCTCCTAACAAGTTTATATAATAACCTTAATATGTATGATGTATCTCATGAACATAGATTGAATGAACCACAGTTGACTGAAATGAACTTTTTTTTCAGGTGACAATAAAAGTGAAGAGTAAACACATAGGAGGAGCATTTTCCAAAAACAATAAATGTAAGTCTGCAACATTACAGTAAAAAATTAATCCCAGATACATATGGAAAAACAGTAAATTCCACATAAATCCTAAATCTATCCACTTATCGATGTCTTGACCACATTTCAGGTATTCTTTATGAAGTCATCTATGATAGCAGCAGCTGGCCGTTTAGGAAAGAAAGAGAAAATATGGAGCTGTACTTTGGGGTAAAAACTGCTCAGGGTCTATTGGAGTTCAAGTGCAAGAACAAACTTCATAAACAGAAATGGGTGCATGGAATTCAGAATCTTCTGCAGCGCAGAAGCCGATTTGAGGAGGCAGAGAACTCTCTAAGAATATTTAATATCAACAGGAGAATTTAATCAAACTTTTGTGGACAAGTTTTTGTTGAAGTTTCTTTTAGAATTGAAAGCCAAGTTTTTAATACATAATGCATACATACTGCTCTTCTTCAGACAGAGTGATTAGATTATTCACTACTACTCAGTAACAAGTGTCTATATGATAAAGAACCTTAGAAGGTCTATAAGTAAACTGTGTTTGATAAGTTTGCATGGCAATGACACATTTTATTTTTATTTTGTATTTCTAATCCTTTTTTTAAGGTGGTAATACCGTAATAGTTACAAAGTCATTATATTTCTCTACATATGAAAAATCATTCAAAAGTTTGTCCACCAAAACAAAGCGAGAAAGATGCTAAGTAGAATAAGTTCATATAAAAATAACATCACTTTTACTGAATGTACAATATAAACTTACAAAATGTCAGATTAGAAAATCAAAAATCATGGGGGGAAAAATGGGGCATACATACAGGTTTTACATCCACCATGTGTTACTAGCTTCAAAATACAACAGTCTTGTTTTTTACGTAAGGCAACACACGTAGTTCACAATAGTACTTTATTGCTCTCGCAAGACATTGCTTCTCCAAGTTCTCAGATTTATATACAAAGCTTCGCAAATTGTCCCTATGAGAAACACTTTCCACCTGAGAAAATTAAGAGAAGAACGGTGTCAGTCACAATATAGGTAACATATTCATATCTGTATCATAAACTTTTTCAGTTAATGCTATGCCACAATGATAATGTTGAATCTGCTTTTGTAGCAATATGGGGCAAAATTAATGAATATCATTGTGGCATAGCATATTGCTACTTAATGAATAAGTAAATCTTGTGTGCGTGTGTTTGCCTAGTGGTAGAGTGGTTAATGTCCGAGGCCAAAGACTAATTTATATACTATGAAGCACGGACGGGACGAAATACGGGACGTTCGTCAATTTTCAAAAATGAAGATCCACCGTCAAAAATCGTTTTATATTTTATATTTAATATATATTTTATATATAATAAATATCAATAATTTATCAAAAATATACAAATATCACATAATCCATAACAAATACGTCATAATCCATTAAAATTAAGCACATAGCAAATAAAAATGTCTTAATATATTATAAACAAAAAAAGAATAAGTAAATCTTGAAAACAATGACTCAAACAATAGACTAATTTATATACTCCCTCCGTCCACAAAAAAGTATCACTTTGTGGATGGCATGGATCCCACCATGTAAGATAATGAGTGGTTGAGGTTAAATTATAAGATTTAAATGTGGGACAGAGAGTGGTTTTTTGGTCAATAATGAGTGGTTGTGAGGTTGAATTATTGTCCCAAAAAGAAAAGTGACATACTCTTTGTGGACGCCAAATAAGTCAATTGTGACACTATTTGTGGAGTGTGGACAAAGGGAGTATAATTCAATCTTCATCCTGAATATATGCAAATACATGTATATGCATATGTGTTTTAAAAATATGCTTAGGAGGGACTAATTCTGTTTTTTCTTGCCAAGCAGCTAGAGCATTTTTGGTAGGGCGGGGGTACCTCGCACTTAAGCAACCTCCTAGACTGAATTTTAAAACATTTAGATCGCATGAGACCAATTAGCACCAACAAGATGCGAGTAAAAGAATAGAAAGCATAATTTATGCCAAAATATCATGGTCACTCCATCATGTCTAAAAATATCAACATGAGTTTAAATAAAATTGTTGACACTGCAGAATCTCACCAACAACTGCTAATTCTAACACTGTTTTGTTCTTCTCCAAATAAACCCATAGTAACATTCAATTACTATCCAAAAATGTGCAGTCCTTGCTGCAATATCCACCGGAAGGAACAAAAGAAAACTAAGAGAGGCAATCTTGATCTTATTTTCTTTCATCGAAAATAGATATCAATCTCATTCCTGTTTGTAGATTCACAAACATATTGTGAACATTACATAATCCTAAAAAAATTATACAGGCCAAAAAGACAGCTGGAGCAAACAACATGCTAAGGCCACGGCAACAAGACAGAGTAGAATTTTAAACATTACATACGCCATCATTTTAGGAAATCACATGAAATGCAAGAAGATAGGCACATAGTGGAAGTCAGAGCCTAAGATACATTTTTGTATAACTTTTAGTGATAAAAGTGGACCAAAAAGATGAAAAGTTTACATGCATTTTATAGGTAACAACTAGAACAATAACAATGCAATCTAAATGTGCAATGCAAACTTGATATCATTGTTAAATGTCAGATAAACTATCAAAAAGCTTTGGCTGATGTGTAGTGACATTCAGGTCAATAATTTCGTGAAACAATAATTTATATAAACTTTGATACATGAAACTGAATGAAAAAAGGCATGAGGTGGGTTACCATTTGCTCAATGATGGGACCTTCATCAAGCTCTTCAGTCACAAAATGAGATGTTGCACCAATCAATTTAACACCAGCATCAAATGCCTGTGAATGTGTTAGAGTCAAGAGGATGGCAAAATATTTAAGCAACGATGAGGATTATATATATGAACTCAAACACGCAGCAAGAAGAGCCCTCCTGCTCCCAAGCACGCAGTGCTGTAATTCTCCAGAATAAAATCCTAGTCAAGTCCCTCTGTTTTCTTTTATTTCCCAAGGTAGCTTCTAGCCTCTAGGGTAAGCCAAGAGTAGCTTCCTAGGGATGCTTAAAGATAAGTGAGCTTGATAAGCCCACAAGGAAACCAGCAGCCCATAAAGACAACTAAACCAGGAAATAAATAATTAAATTACTGCAACAGAAAATTGTGTGCTAGCACACGCCTCCTCATCAAATGACCACAGACATAAGAGTAGAAGCATCCTTTAAGGAAAAATGAAAACAGTAACCTGTTTAGATGGATTACCACCCTTGAAAGAGGGTAATAGACCATGATGAATATTAATGATATCCCTGCCATAGCTTTTTAAGAAATTTCCTGAGAGTACCTGCAACAATATCCAATATATTTTAATTATGTGGTTTGTTGCAACAATATCTGTTCTATCCAGAAAATTGAAGAGCAGCAAGCATTGATAAAAAACTGTGTTTAATTGTTTATTCTGGTAAACTGAGATATTTCAGCTTTTTATTAAATACATTAACGTATCCGGTCAAGCACCTTAAGATGTGAGAAACGGCACTTTCATTATTTGAGTGATAGATGCAAAAGGTTACTGGATCAAATATCAAACAAAGGTGAAGGCTATTTTTTGGCACAAAAGAAAAGGAAACTTGCACTGCATATAGTACAACACATTGGCCATATGGACACATACTGTGATAGTTAAGGGAAAATAGATATGAGGTATACATTATTGTCTGTTTGTCTGAATTTTCTAGAGGGGTATGAAAATTGCGTTTGAGCTTCTGTGATTGTCATGCGAATCATGATTCAGTTGAGCTGAAAATGTAGTGGAGTTTGAATAGGATGACCTTTCACATACTTAGTCATTGTTTTAATTACTGATATTAAGCTCTAGCATACCTTTAAAACTTATCATACCATGAAATATGTCAATACTTGTTTGGTAAATCTATCAAACTGAGTTGAAATAAGCCATTAGCAATCCATTTCAACCTACACATCACATAGATTAATTTATTTTTCAGCCTAAACGAGAGCACAGATACTGCATACTACATCTCTATCTTACAGATTTATATTGTGTAAATCAAATAAGTTAAGCCTCCACTTACCTGCATGTATCTAGCAAGTACTAGAAAGTCCGTATCCTTAACCACATCCAAGATATCTCCTTCGTTTTTGTCGTCTATAGTTGTGTTCAGATAATGGTAAGGGATTCCATGCCTTTCAAGAAATCTCATCACATGTGAGTTTGGACCTCTATCATGATTGCTGTTAAAGAAGCATTTTCAGAACTCTAAATTTCAATAGCTAGATAAAATCCCGTAAACTCAGAGAACATCCAATCTTACCTTATCACAGCTGTAATATCAACAGGAAGCTTAGAGTCCTGCCACGCATGCAGCAAATCAACTAGGCAATGGTCCTGATATTAAAAAGAAAATGAGATATTTCAGATTGTATGAATACTGTTTTAACTATTGCATTAAATAAGTTAGCTATCACATATTGGTTAGCTGGCATACCTGCTTCGACACAAGTACTGCAATCTTATATTTTGGGTCTAGGTTGGGCACCCGAACAACAGACTTCATTGCATTGAACATCTTCCCAAGCTCTGAGAAATCCTCATCCATTTGCTTGCGTGGCCATTTGGCAGGATCAAAGACAAACTCACTGAAAATTGTAGCAAGGGTTTGACATATGAACACATGTCCACGCATCTGAATAACATCGCACTTAAAGACAGACCAGTGAGCCAAGTAGACAGGTGGGGAAACATCATTGGCATTCTTTGTTATTTCTTGCATGTGAAACAGTGTAATACTAGTTTAAACTCGTGACAGTATGAGTTATGAGCTCAACAATTATGTGACCCAAAAATCTTATGCCTCACGTGCCAGACTAAATAGTTATATGCTGTGCCAACTGAAAAAATATGCCTTTTTATCCATCCGTCATACATGCAGAACTTATTTTGCATTGGGACGGTTATCATCAAATTACCGGAGTATATAAAATTTTATATTAACAAAAAGATCATCGCATTCAAAGAATGAAAGCCTAAGAGATAATACCAAAGTGTCAACTTGGAGTTAAGTACTGTGATGCAAAAGCTCATGGGAGATGTGAGATTTAAGGTTTTAAAGCCAATGAAAATCCAGTCAGATAAATCAAAAGTACCCAAAATGCATCAAAATGAAAAACGGCAATGCTTAATATTTACACAATAGGAAAGCGTATAAAAAAGGGAGACCTTCTGGAATAAAAGACGTTCTCTTTTTCAGGCACAAAAACATCAGCATTTAGAATGTTGCCACCCTTTGAGGCTATGCATTCTGATAATTTGGCGACAATTCCCACTTCATCCTGAACGTAAACCAGAATTCTGAGGATTTATATCTCCTTATTGGACTTTATAAGATATCAATAAAAGAAGAAATTATTAAACATAAGTCCATAAACATTGTATATGATGAGAAAATCAGAATATATGCATAATGGCAGCTATACACATGGTATCTTGTCAAAGGATTCCCACTTAATCCCGCTAGTATAGAAAAATCAGTATGAAAATTATCATTTAGAAATTCACTTAAATAGCAATATCCACACAAAATCTCTTCATTTGCTCTTAGTTTCATCCTTGTTATGTAAATATAAATATCTGCATAGAATCTCATCTTTCACTTCCCATTTCATCCCCAATATCGACAATAAATCTAGGGCTACTAGGCGAAGCTCGGATAGCTGGGTTATTCAATAATCAAAATCTCCATCTCTCAATTCTCGTCAAATAAAATGTATAGAAAATATAAAAATAAGGGAATGGTGGGATTACTGGGCAGTGGAAGACATGAATGCCATGGATGGAGGCTGTGGCGTCATTGAGCCTCTCCCCGGGCAATTTGAGAGGTGTAAAGGACCTTTTTGCAAATGCGTTAACTTGTGGAGAGTATCTTGCGCAGGCTTTTCGGAGGAGATCCATCAACACACACAGTATGTGTATGGGTGAGTGAGAAATCCACCAAAATGTGAGCCTTTTAAACGACCGAGGTTGGTTCCATATTATTCATTGGTTGATCATCGCTAAGGCGATTGGTTGGTGAATGTGGAAGGTGGCAAAATTTTGGGGTCTGCACCTCCAAATAAATAAATAGATAAATAATATTTACTTAGTTCCATTTAAAATGTCATTTTCTTCTTTGAGTTATCCTATTTTATTTTAAAAAATAATTATTTCTTCAAAGTATATGAGTTATATCTATTTTTATCACTTTAATTACTTTATATATTTTTCTTAAATATTTATGTCCAAAGAAATAAGACACTTTTGTAACCTAAATTTTCGTATTTTAATTTGATAAACAAAAAATTGTATACAAAATCAATGTATTTGGATCAAAGTACAATTGTGAGAGTTCAACTCTATTTATCCTCTTATTCGACTCTTCAATTTGAATCTTTAAATGATATTTGAATATTTTTCAAAGTGTTTGAAGGGGATGTGGTTCATTAATTTTCTTGAACTTAAAGTTTGAATCTGATGGTGTTGATCTGAAGGACTTTGGTATTGTTTTCAATTTGAATATTGGATTTGATTTGAAGTATTGAAAAACGCTTTGAAGGTATTTAACTTTGAACACAATACGTAGGGTTTTCACTATATTTTCGAATTGAACGCCGTCTTTGGGATGATTTGGGAGTGAGCCAGCAGAGGACGTGATTATTTGCACAAATAACACCTTGGACGTTGAAGAACGCTTTGTAGAGTATTCTCCAATGCTTTGAGCTCTTCAATTTTTTCCCTTTCTTCACTTCTTCAATACACTTCACTTGTATTCGCTTCTTTTCACTTGTTCACTTAGGAAGACCCAACACCTCTATTTATAGATATGAGATAGTGGGTTTTTTTTTTGGGAATTTTAAAGGCCACCGACTCGAACTGAGACCTTTATACCACTGCTAACACACACACACAAGATAGTGGGTTTTTGGCCACCATTTTATGGACTTTATGGCTTATGTGGCATAATTTGAATGGTCTTCTTCTCCAATGTGTCATTGTCACATATCATTCTCTTATTGATCAATAAAATTAAATATTAATCATATATCTATTTAATTTTGAAATAAATTTTATTAATAAAATGAAAAATATAATTAATTATTTAATTCATGATTTTAATTTTGCGTAATATTATTTGCTAACAATTTTTATTGTCTACAACTTTAAATGGAAAGGAGGGAGTAATATTTTTTTTATGTAACAAAATAAAAACTAATCAAACATATTAAAAAACAAATATTTTTATTATTATTTTATTTTGAATTATAGTTTTTTTGTTTGAATTCCACATTAAATTTTATATTTTAAATTTAGGTATAAAAATGACAATCATGTAGAGCAATTATGAGTTGCTTCTCTCCAACTCTTGAATTTGAGTATTATATGAGCAATTCTTGAACAAATAACTCTAGAAATTATATGAAATATATAAATCCGTATTGACTATTAACTTCAATTAGTTTTATATCAACGAGTTTAAATCACACGCTCTCATAAATAATTATTCATACTCCAATCAGACTCATCAAAATTAATTTTATAGTCTATATTTGAGATCATTTATTTAATATATAATCAAAATCAAATCACAGGATATTCAAGAAATTTCGAACAATTCCATCCTTGATCTCAACACATTCCCTAAAAAATTCGTTAAAAAAAGGATAAGGTGCAAATATGTCCTTAATGTATGAAAATGCCCTTATGTTAAATAAATAGTGCATATCCACCATAAACTTTGTTAAATGACAAAAATTGTGAAATTTAATACCCTATAAAATTGTGATGGTCTAATTATAGTCATATTTCTTGTATACATATTTTTTACACAATAGTTTGTATATGCTATTTTTTAACTTTATAAATTTTCATTTTAAACTATATTTTCACATGCTTACATTTATTCTATAATTAAATTTATATATATTATGTTATAATATAAAACTACAATTTTTTTCTAATATTTGTCAATTTAAATTTTTATATATCAAAATTTGTCACTTCATAATATTACAGGTAGCAAATTGAACTGTATGTAATTATTTCGTATATATATATATATATATATATATATATATAAGTGAGTGTTAATTTTAAATTTAAAAAAATAAACAACTTAATATTTTAAACTATTTGCATGTTTATTTAACATAGATGATATTTATATACTATTTATTTAATAATAATAATATTTTATACTATTTATTTAACAATAAAAGTATTTTTATACCTGAATCTATTTTAAGGATGTTTTTGTTTTTTTAAAGATTAAAGGCATATTTATACCTTTTCCAAAAAAAAGACAGAATGTAAAACTAGGGAAGTCTGTTTCACAAATGGCTCTATTCTTCTTCTTCTCCTAAGTTCTGAGAGTATTTCTATTTTATTCTCTCTCACTCTACTCCAATTTCTCTCTCCTCAAGTTCAAGTTGGTAGTTAGCTGAGACGCAATATTTCTCCGCCGCCGGAAGCTGCGATCGGAATCCTCAGCACTTAATCTCACAGTTGACTAACTATGCCCGTAAATCCCTCCATTTTCTCTTGCTACGTTTCTTTCCCCCTTTTCCTTTTTCCAATTCAAACGATTGATCTGTTTGGATATGCATATAATCAGATCCAAGGCTCAACCCTACTTATTCAATAGAATTCTTATATTTCACATGCCAATGTAGATTCGTCGCGCTCAATTTAGTTTTGTAGTTTGATGCGATCGATCGATTTGGTGATTTTGTGGATGCAGTTTAGGAAAGCCGTGGTGTTGGAGGTGGAGCCTCCGAGCGTAGTTCGATATTTGATCGGAGCGGCGATAATGATGCTAGGAGTAGTGTTGCCGGTGGGTTATATGATGTTTCGCAACAAACGAGTGCCTTCTTCTTCATCTTACTCCAAACAGACGTAGGTCTGCCTGCCTTTCTCATATTATTGCAAATTATCGATATTACGACTGTTTCACTTCCTTCCCCTTTTTGGGAGGATTATAGTAGAAAGCTGATTTGTCTGATTTGTGGTGTGGCTGTGTTATTGAATTGTTGGTTTTGTATGTTTGATGTGATTGGTTCTTCTAGTGGAATCAAGCTTTTACTTTAAGGTGGCCTTAGTTTGGTGTATGAGATAGATAAGATTGATAGGATATAGTAGGACTGGACTATTTGGATTATTTAGTTTGCGTTTGAATTGATTGATTGATGTAGGATAAATTGAAGGATTATGACTCATATGTAGCATAATACCAAAAATTTCCTTGTTGTGTAGCAAAAACACAAAATTTGAGGGTGAAGATGACCAAAAAAACTTTTCTAAGAGTATTTTTGGAATTTTGCATTATGGATTTAAGGATATTAAATAATCATGCAAATTTGGGGTGATAACTGGAACACGGGCCGAGTTATCCATCATTAGTCGAATCATTCAAACCAAATTAAGTTGGATTATTTTATCAATCAAGTCTTATCGACAAACCAAACGCCCCCTAAATGCATCAAGACTTATGCTCCGAATGTGCCCCTATATATTGGGGCATTTGTGTTTCTGTTTGAGGGACTAGTTCTTAGAGTCAAACTAGTTCCGAATCTTGTAAAGTCAGGATTTTGAGTACATATGGTTGGTTGTGTAAGAGTTAATTGGTAAAGTACTTGAGATTGATAGCCCAGTTGATGTTTTTGTTGCAGGAACAAGGTTCTGATATAAAGTTGTTCTGGATGCCCAGGATTAAGATATCATTCATGGGCAAGGTGGTACAGTTTGAAGGAAAAGGTGGATAAAGGATTTTGATTTGTGGATAGATATATCTGCGAACTGCCTGTACATGTTAGAAAGACTATGGTTTTGATATTGAGTTGTTAGTTTGGTACCGTGCTGAAATTGTTATATACATGCCATGTTTCTTAGTGACTATATGGTCAATTTACGATTTATGAAGACGTATGGTTCAACTGCATTCACCCTTCTTTGTAGGCAGCTCATTTGGCATTATTGTTGGTTATTCAAATTATCGCTTACATTTTTCTGTTTGTTCAGAATCCTTATATTTTCTTGAAAGCTGACATTATGTGTACCATGTTTATCTCTTTGGTTGTTTTGGTCTTAGGATCTCTTCTCTTGTCCTATTTCAGTTTCAGCTATTTACATGTACATGTTTCTTATCTGTTTGGTTGTTTTGGTCTGAGGACCTCTTCTCTTTGTCCTATTTACATATGTTGCTATTGGTTTATCTGTCATACAGAGTAATAATGCAGAATAATCAGTATATATAAATCATAATAGGTTAATTGCCCACATAGTATGACTTCTTTATCAATGTTTGGATGCAATTAATTAAGTTTTCTTGGTAAAAGTGTCTTGCAATATCTTGGTTAAAATATCTAGCGATATCTTGGAGACTAAGGATGGGACGGAAAGCACACAGTAAATTCGTAACTTGAAAAATTACATTTTGCGATTAACTACAAGAATAGAGGTAGTTTATTTCGTCGCCATTGTAAATATGGAAGTTCAATTTATTTTGAGGTTGGCGGTTTTATCTTTTTATGGTGGCTTTGATCCAATGTCATTTGTGATATCGCTTGGCAAATTTAAGCTTTCTTTTTCCTAATATCTGCTGTTTGAATTTATTTTCTTTGTCCACTCTTGGAAATCTTTACTTCAACTATGGGGTGATTCATGTTTGGAACCAGTTGCTACTTTCTTAATATTCAATCCTCTCTTGGTCATACAAGATCTTGTGTATTACTTTTTGTCTGGAATGATTTAGAACATCAGTGTGAATGTTTGACATATGCTTCATCTTGGTTTGTCCAACTTGGGTGTACATTCGGTTTCTGTAGATTATGAATTCGGTTGAATACATTCTTAAACCTCCCAATATTCCTTTTAATGAGTTGAGTGTTACACACACCCTTTATTTTCTGCTTAAATCTTTGTGTTGAGATGTCATATTTGGTTTGTCTTCTCCGTTGTCTGTTTCTGTTCATGCTATCGTTAAAGAAATCAATTGGGTGTGTCGTATAAAACAAGGTTGAGATGAGCCTGATGCTTTGGTGCAGTATCAAAGGTGTTTCTCGTGTGGGAGTTGTAGCATTCATATGGCTTTGTCATGATAGGCCTAGCTGCTCTAACCATGCTTGCGTGTGCGTGCATTTGTACGTTTTTTGATTCCTCGATAACGTCACCCAAATTCCTTGAGATTGTTTGAGACAGACTAGGTGCTGGCTGGATAGTGCCATATGATTTGCTTGATATCGTTCCAGCAGTGAACTTCGTCGTGTCTTTGGCGCTTACTTAGATCAGATACTGGATATATCTGTCTTGAATTATGATCGAAGGACTAGCATTGAAGAATCCAAATTTTCTTTCCCAAATCAAGATGTTTTAAGTCTAGGTTGAAGAACTGAACATTCAAGATTGAGATGAACGAATGTGCAAACTAACTAATGCTTCAAGAGATGAATGTTCAAGCTTCCTTCAGGTATAATACTTAGATGTGCAAAATAGCATGTCATCATCAAGCAAAAAGAGCCACTCTAAGATTGATTCCACCTTCCAAGTGCTTCTCCCATACGGACTCTATCGCCCCTCTTGATACAAAATCTGAAGTCGGACGAGCTATCCTTGATGGTACGGGATTGGGAAATAGGAGCTTGAAAGACTAACACCACGGTTGATCCCATATTGAAAGCAGCTACCTGCAGCATCAAACACCAAAATCTGGAAATCAATAATCAATTTTACACCACATTTTAAATGTTTTACACAAATTATCCACAGAAGCTGGAGATAGGGATGTCAATGGGTGGATTTTACCCGGACCAGAACCAATAAATAAGTAATGGTTTTGGTTCTGGATCCGACCCATTAGACATTAATCCGGACCGACCGGACCAGGACTATCAACTATAGGTCTTAAGCGATCCGGATCTGAGCGGGTTTGGAACCATAACCGGACCAGAACCGAACAAGAACCATAATTAGAACCGAAACCGTTGCTTTATAATTTAATGTGTTATGAGTGATTTTGAATCGATATGGATAAAACTAGCTCATTGACAAGCATATTTAAACTTAGGCTCGTCAATAGACGGGTTTTACTCGGATTTGAACCAATAAATAAGTATTGGTTCTTGTTCTGGAACCAGAACCAGATCCGGACCGGACCGGACCATCAAACTATGGATCTAAACGGTCCGAGTCTAAAGCGGGTCTGGAACCGGAACCGAACCGAACCGCTGCTTTAAAATTTAATGGATTTTGAACGGTTCCGGATCGGTCCGGGTAAAACCCACCCATTGACATCCCTAGCTGGAGATAAACATATCCTAGTTCAGAGAAACGGGCTGAACGCCTGATATACCTCATCTCCTTTCCTTAGTGGCACTCCTGTGCCTTGAGGTTCGTATAACCGTTCATCTGGGGGCAATGAATGTAGCAGTTTCTTTTGGGGTTTATTTGTCCTCAGAGTCGGCTCAATGAAAAGCTGTCATCATGTGTATACAGGCGTTAGACTCATGTGAAGATTCTAGAGAATGCATGCGGCTAGAAGAAGTAATGAACAGGCACCTTAATTCAAATACTTGTAGATTAGAGTTGGCATAGAACTCTGCCCCTGAATTTTCAGTATACAAATAGACAAATCTTCTATAATTGATAGCTCTTCTAGGATTAAAGTATAATTTCTCAATTCCGACTTGTATTTCATGCTGAGGCCAGAGACTAATTTGTTATCCATCATTTGAGATACCCCACTTTGTAAGGACATGGGTGCATCATGTAAAGTCCTAGTGTTTATGAAGTTCTAAAGGTAAATATTTCCCTATCTTACTGATCAAAATTCGCAGAACCACCCCCATTTTCATAGTTTGTAATGATTCTCCCTACCATTTCCAATAAGGGTAAATATTACATGTTTTTATTTTTTAAGGGTTTACACGATTTAAAAAAAGGATCCACATAATAATTGCACTACGAATAACATCTAAACTTAGTTAACTTAAAAGTAAATTAATGAGAAGGGGAAGAATATCTTGCTGACCACCTAGATGCTCCCACTATATGCATAATCTTCTATTCATTAGAAACCACAATATATAACTTTAGGCAAGGAATTACAAAATGAAACATGTTCAATCTCCATATTACTTAGAAGCTAAACAATCAAGAAATTAAGAGATTGGAAGGTAGTCTGAACCTCGATGGAACCAATATTTGTCGCACCAATTGCTGCCATAGCCATATAGCCTTCTTTCCATTGACCTTCAAGCACCACCTGGTTATCAAGATTGGATGTCAGCATATTTGGATGAAAAATATAAGCATTTTTTTAGGACTACTAGCTGCTATTTTCAATCAATATAACTAGCAAGCAGGATACAGAGAAATCATAAGCACACAAACATTTTGATATTAATCTATTACCGTCTCAAGTTAGTAACCAAAACTGACTAATACTATTTCACTGAAATAGGGCTGACGAGAAAGAAACAACTCGTAAAGAAGAGTCAGATGACCAATAAACTCATAGTGGATCATTAATTAACATATCAACTCTCTTTTTTCCCTCTCTCTTGCTGGGCATGGGGGTTAGTGGCTGGGAAACAGATCAAAGTTCTTATTGGAATTCAGTATTTATCAAATATCACATGGCCATCAGAGCAAATTATAAATGCGTAGGTTACTATAGACTTGGAACTTTTCTCTCAGATTCCTGGATATCTAGCGATTTTATTGTACCATGATCAGATTAATGCTTCACACTTAGTTATAATGGCCCCATATACCCAAGTAGTTGATCTCTAGTTGGTAAAAAATGCTTCAGCAAGTGCTGCTGAAGTGATATTCCAAAAGCAAAGATCTTCCCACTAACTTAAGAAACTACCACAATCATAGGGCGGAGCAAATCAGATAGAAACCTTTCATGATGATGATGATAATGATGCACACAGAAAATTCATTGCCACTGGACCACGATTACCCTTTCATTTTCAACATACAAATTTCTGATGGTTCTCGTTGCTCGCTCATTCATTGGAAAGAGATGACCTACAAAGAACATAACATTGGAATTAACAATCATACAAATTATCCTCCTCAAAAAAAAAGAATCATAGAAATTATGAGTGGTTATATACATGATTAATTAGGAAATCTAATAACTTAAATGATTGGACAACTAAATAAAAGTTTTGTGATGGTGATAGTAAAAAACTATTTCCAACTAATTGCAGTTATGAAATTATGTTTTTATGCTTAATCACAAGACACTCCAAAAGAAGCATGCCAACACATATTTAATTCAACCATTTAGTATTTCATAAAATGCGGAAGATAAAATCAATAAGACAAACTTATTAACATAATTTTTTTTAAAAAAAAATAAATCTTATCGCAAGCTATAAGATTTCATTAATTATAGAAGCACGAAAGGAGTTGGATGATAGACGAGATAAATGTCAAGAATATGGTCCTCATTCTTTTCAGCAGTTAGAAACATGTGCAAAAACGGGCTGAAAAACAATGAATAAAGAAGAGTTATTGGCATATAAATACACAAACTTTGCACACATTCTGGTTTAACGCACGAACTTTAAAAAGTTTATATAAATACACGAAATTATATGTTATAGTAATTTTACAATGAATTTTTTTCCTACGTGGCAAGACGAAATATTGGTCTGAACAAATCGGACGTTTAGATGTCGTACATATCATCTTAAAACGTTGTCATTTTCTTTTGGATTGTATACAATTAAAAATCAGAACTCTTGAAGAAAGAGTTAATTGCGACACACTGCATTCTAATATGTGATGCTAGTTTCGAGTGCATTGTCGCAATTAACCTTTTCTCATCTATTTCAAGAGTTCTGATTTTTAATTGTATACAAACCTAATAAAAACGCCGATGTTTCAAAATAATATGTAAGACACCATTTTTTTAAACGTCCGATTTGTCCAACCAACATTCTGGCTTGCCACGTCTATTTCAATTTGGAGGAAAAAAGAAATCATGGTAAAATTACTACAGCATATAAGTTCGTGTATTTATATACTCTTTTTAAAGTTCGTGTGCAAAACAAAAATATGTGCAAAGTTCGTATATTTATATGCCAAAAACCCAATAAAGAATTATATCTTGCCGGTAAAATGCCGCCGAAGAAGAAGATTCCAATCAACTGGAGAATGTATCCGATGGTAGTCTCCAGGCTTCAAGTAAATTACACAATAGAAGAGGCCTTTCAGTGGGCTGCATAAATAAAAAAATGACACCATAAATCCAATTGCCAAGGTAACTAAAGTACTTTTGAATAAACTAAAAAATCTATTTTAACTTCTATAAAGCTGGATCTAATATTAATAATGGTTTCTTTAGGAATTGCAGACTAGGTAATTGCAAGAAAAATATCAACTAATAATTAAATAACTGAGCATTTAATTCTTCAACTTGAATCAAAAACTGATAAAGGTCTAAAGGCACACTATCACTTGATATGATGTAAAATGAAGCTTCACACTATTCCAATATTTACCGGGATGATGCATTATCTCTAACTTTAGGGGAAGCCAAGAAGGAAATACTCCACCATGACTTCTGGTTCACATCTCTCACAGTTTTATCTTCCTCTCTACTATCTTCGTTAGCATCTTCTACAGCAATCATGGGAAGATGCGAGTTTGCACCAAGAAGAGAAGAAGCAGAATAAGAACATCCCTTTACTTGCTCAATCATAGCCCCTGGTCCTCTTAACTCGCCAAATCTGAGAACTGTCCCATCTACAGGACTGGTCTATAGCAGGAATAAAATTAGTACACAGTGATCAAGCGGTTCAGAAATAGCACGGCCACTATGGAAGGAAGTAGATATCCAGAACTTGTTACCAGTTACCAGACAATAAGGGTCAGAATCGATAGGCCTGGAGCTTTCTTTCAACTTGCGAACAAAAAACTCTCTTAGGCTAGCATATTCTTCCAATGGTAGTTGAGCTTCTTCTAAGTCTAATATACATAGAGAAAAAGAAAGTTCAGCAGTTTTATTTGTATTGTTTAGTTCAGCAAACTATACATGAATTTAAGACATTAAGAAGAATGTTGACACGGATCAGGAAAACATACTAGAGTGAAAAGCTCGAGCCCATGCCTTATATACATATAGCCGTAGCCAAATGGGAAGTTCCTGGTCAAGGATTATTTTAGCACATGACTTAATTTCATGGTTAATTGGCTGAAAATCCATAAACTATTAGTGTTTTCTGTTTTTTCTATAATCTATAAAGTTGGTGAATAAAATAAAGGGTTAATAGCGGCTAAATCCACGAACTTTCATACAATTCTGGTTTATAACATGAACTTTGAAATTTGAATGACAATATACAAACTTTTAATTTTTCGAATTTTTCCCACACGTTCCAATTGAAGCTGAGTTGGACTCGATTGTTGCTGATGTGTTAAAATTCAAAGTCGAGCGTGGCTTCTACTGCTGAAGTGTAAATTCGTAACTTTAACAAAATAAAAATAAAAATCCATATCCTCAATTTTCTTCCATTCTCTCTTTTCTCTCTCACTTTCACTCTCTCGATCCCCTCTCTCCAGGGACCCTAAAAACTATCCTCCCTCTTATCACCGCGCCGCCATCGGTGGCGACAACAATGACATCAGCCGCCCCATCTCATCTTCTTTTCTTCCATTCTCTCTTCTCTATGTCACTCTCCCATCTCTCGTTCGTCTCTCTATAGCAAAAGCAGAGGAGGACTAACACTTCGTCATTAACCAATCTTCATCGGATCCCAAGAAAGCAAACGACCTCTTCCTTTCGGAGCTTGACGATTTTCTATCTTCATTTTCTGATTCGTTTCTCGATCTTAAGGCCCTCAACGGTCGGCTTATGGAAAGGGGCGATGCGAATATGCCTGATTTGGGAGGAGATGTGGTCGATTTTGAATCACTTAGAGGTGAATTAGTTGATATTAGGAAGGAATTTGAGGTTTTTGGGGATGCAATTTGTCGAGAAGATCAAAATTGGGAGGGTTCGAGTGTGAAGGCGGAATCTCTGTGGGGTTTAGGGCTTGAAGATGGAGAAATTGGGGTTGTTGAGAAATGTGTTGAAAAGGGTAATGAGAGAATGAACGTTGAAGGAGATGGATGTGAGAGAAAGTTGGGGGTTAGGGTGTTTGATTGAGGAGCTGCTTGAGAAAGTGAATTTAGATGGTGGTGTGCAACAAATGTTGCTTCAGTGAATTGTGAGATTAGTGGGATGAAGTTGACATTGATGATGACTCGAATAGTGTGAAAATGGCTATTGCTAGTTTTGATAGTGTGAAGAGTGATGGTGAAGTGATGGGAGTTGGTGAAAATGAGAAAAAGGTTGATGCGAGTGCCGAGTGGGAGTGAAGATGAGAGCTCATCGGATTCATCATCTTCTCATCTAGTAGTAGTGAGGATGACTATGATGATGAGGGTAATGGTGAAAAGAAGGGAAAAAAGAAGGGTAATGCTGATGTTATAAACCACGTAATATGTATAAGCCACATAATAAATTACTCTCTAGCTCGACTTTGAATTTTAACACATCAGCAGCAACCGAGTCCAACTCAGCTTCAATTGGAACGTGTGGGAAAAATTCGAAAAATTAAAAGTTTGTATATTGTCATTCAAATTTCAAAGTTCATGTTATAAACCAGAATTGTATGAAAGTTCGTGGATTTAGCCGCTATTAACCCTAAAATAAATAAACTTTGATAATTTTCAAAATTTCACCCAAATTAAGATTTCGGTCAAGTCCCAATATTTAGATATCCTTACTCCACGTGTAAAAACTCCGACGTCACGTCAGTTTTGACTTGGCCGAAATCTTAGTTTTGGGGAAATTTCGAAAATTATCCAAGTTTGTGTATTTATTCACCAACTTTATAGATTATGGAAAAAACCATAATTCACTAATACTTTATGGATTTACAGCCAATTAACCCTGAGTTGTTCATGATATATTAGGTCAACAAATATTGTTATACTTACCATACCAGTCAAGGAACCCCAAAATCTTGAAATAGAGCGCAAGGGTAGCAACCTTAAGAAGCTAGCCTATCACCAATGAAAGTTTGGCATAAGAATCATTTATTGGACCATTTACGTGAGCACAGTCAAAGAGAAGGATTTACCTTCACATCTGGGTGGAACTCCGACTCAATACCCTTAGCTCTGGCTTCTTCTATCTATTTCTCAAACAATTGAAAAGATCGACAGGATCACAGACAGGTAAGATACAGTATTCCCAGAATAACAATAAAATGGTCAAATATGAGAAGCACAAGTTTCACATTTAAGTCGTTGAACCAAAGATGACAATTGACAGGACACAATCTATAACCTAAAAGAATAGTGCTCGGGCAAACAAGTGAAGTCAAAAGAGTTAGTTTAACAATTCATTTGCATTTGCATTTGCTTTTGCTTCCAACTAGGTGATTATTATCATTTAAAACTGAGCAACATAGTGTACATGAAAAATGTACATTACTGTAGAACCTAAGACAATGTTCTCTTTCATCCTCATCCTTTCTTCCAAATTTTTGTTTCATGCATAGAGTTGGGTTCTTATCCTTTTATAATAATTCACCAATTTCTAGTAACTACCCTTCAAGCCTTATTCACTGAGAGTACATCAGAATCAGATGCCAAACAGAAGCTAACTATTTCATATGCAAACATTGCAATTTGTGTAACGATTCCGGCTTGCGGGCTACTCAGAACAAACTCAAGAAAGAATAAAAAACTAATCAAATCGATCTTAGCTCAAGCTAAATGGGTAGTTTGTGAGCTCCAATGTCAAGCTCAATAAGTCAATAGTACTAGGCTTGATAGACTCAATAGCCTTATTGAGCCTTAATGAGTTTCAGGTATATATATATAATTCTAGACTTAATGGTTTAGTTATCTACATGTACCCTAAACATGACTAACAATATAGGATTTTTTGTGCAAGTTCAAAATGTTTGGATAACTCTCTCTCTCTCTCTCTCTCTCTCTCTCTCTCTCAGAATATCCTTTTTTAGTTGAAAAATAATATGTATCAGAATTTAGATTTAATATTAATAAGTAAATGAGTTGAGTTTGTCGTGTTTGCTACTGAGTTGAGCTTGAGTTCAAATTTTTGGAGGTGCCTCAACTCGCTGCAATTGCAGCCCTAAATCCAGTCAAGTCTAGGTATGCGCAAAAGACAGGTTCAAAAGCAAGAGCATGCAAATGTAGTATTACTATGCAACTTACTAATAACAATTTCTTTACAATCCCTTAGTGTCAAGCATTATACATTGTAATTACCTTTTTATCATCATATAGACAATCAACCATCATGCATTGTAATTATCTTCCTACCATTATATAGACAATCAACCATTATGCATCGTAATTATCTTCCTTTCATATAATAGACAATTAAACTATTATGCATCGTAATTATCTTCCTATCATCATATAGACAATCAACCATTATGCATTGTAATTACATTCCTATCATCATATACACATCAACCATTACACCGTTGTAATTAACTTCTATCGTCCTATAGACAATCAAAAATTATGCATTGTAATTACCTTTTTATCATCATATAGACGACGGACATGAAGTGCACCGAGCATAAGTATGGTTGCCACAGTTGCACCAGGCACTAAGAACGAATTACCTGCACAGAACTTAAAAGAATGGTTCGTGTACAGTAACTTTACTGCTAGACATGGAAACACAGCACATATAAATGTAGAATCACGTAGTTTTTCTCCCATAAAATTCAGGAATATACATTTCCGATTGTTATCTATATGCAGATTTTCTTCCATCCAATCAAACGCCATCAAAACTTAAATTACAACAAAATTAGCATCTGCTACTCAATTAACAAACAAACTGCTATCAAGAGTGATAAACCATGCTAAATGCGTGTTTGAGAGCATATAGAAATAAGCGAAAATTCCTTATTATTTTAATTTATTGCACACAAAAAGGGATGCTGAAAACAGATAAACGGAAAACAGGGGTAATATACACTATACTCTCCGTATTATTAAATTTTGTTTTCATGATTATAAGGTCGGGTAATATCTTCACAACTTGCAGCGAAAATGAAAAGTTGAGTTGTATCATACCCTGCGAACCGCCGCCTTTGTTACTGGCGGCGCTGCCGAGGGAAGCTTGCGGCTGAGTAGGTCGAGCCTTGCGAAGAAATATAGTGGAATGAAATCGACGATGGTGGTGAATCCTGTTGTAGTTCAGGAGTGGAATACTTCGAGAAGCTCTCCATTTCGTCATCTTCTCCTTTGCGGCAGTGTCTGCGCGGCGGCGCGTGAGAGGGAATTATCGGCCGCTGGTTTTGTCCGGTTAATACGGGGCTTCTTGGGCAAAATTAACTCGGGAAATACTTTTAGAAAAAAATATTCACGTTTTCAGATTTTATTTTTTGGGATAAGGTAAAATATAATTTTAAATATTTTTACAAAAAGTAAATACACTTTTATCGTTATGATTAATATAATTTTATCTCTAATGTGTTTAAAAATTCACAAATCACCATGATGATTAATGGAGGGTTTAACTCCGTTAAAGGATCAGGTGTAAATACACATTTAAACGTTTTTTAGAAAAGCAAACAAACCCTTATTATTATAATATTTAATGTAATTTTATTCCTAATGTGTTTAAAATCTTACAAATCACCATGATTATTGACGGGTCTTTTTTTTTGCCTTATTCCTTATTTATCATTTGCTTTGCTTCGACCAAATCAAGTTGATTAAAATCCAAGAAGACATCGATGCAAGTGTGCTTAGTCATGATCGTGCTCAAAAGAGTTTTGATATTAAAATACGATCGAGCGAGGAATAAGGGAGAGAGACGAGCTTGCCATGACGGATTCAAGTTCATAGAGCGTCTGATCGAACAGTTTCGCAAAATTTCGGACGACGTTTCTCTCCGACGAGTTCAACTATTGACCGGCGAAGTGATCGACAAGGTTGGTTCTTGCGATCTTAACACGATTAACGATTGATCGATGTCGAATTCGATAAGGTATGTGGAGTTGTCGAGGGTAGAACAGCAGATGGATGGAGAAAGAGTGTGTGAATATGAATTGCTAATGAGAGGATGGAGGAGTTTCTTTAGTGGTTGGTGTTGGATTTGTATACTGGAAGCAGTTTTGGTTGAGCTTATATACAATGTTTCCTGTTACCACTATTACAATTTCTTATCTGAATTGTTTACTTGATTGCATATGTATGTCCTCTTATCTCATATATAAGTTAGATCATACAGTGTGTTGTAGATCACAGAAGTCTGTATGATTGGTCAAGCTTAATGAGATATAAAAAGAATCACAAATGAGACAACTTGAGGATGAGTTGTTGGTATAGGTTGCGGTATAGATAAGAAGTGACTTGACTTGGTTGCTTGTCTATGCTGGTACGTCTCTGACGTATTGATAGATCACAGTGAGATGAGTTCTTCTATCTGACCATCGTGAAGAACCTAGATCTCGGAGATTATACGTTGATCTAAACCTCGATAAGGTATTAGGTGAGTATGAGTTGCTGACCATCACTTTGACTTGTTATGGGTGAGGGTTACATGAGATAACCCAAGATTCTCTGCGTCTTGGGTGGTGGCAGTGCTTGTATGTCATGCTAGTTACGTGTCGAGTCACCGTATTCGTTTAGGATGATGACGTCCCCTTAAGGAGCTCAAAAGGTTTATTGTACTAAACCCTGCAGGTTGAGTTATCTCAAGTACAATAATAAGGTTGAGTGGTACTACTTAAGGAATTAAAGATATTAATTATTTTAAGCAGTCATGCGCTGTAAATAATTGATGGACGTGCGATATCTTAAATACGGGGATTCGTTAAGTCTAAATACGAGCCCGACTCAACTTCGGAAATAAAGGGGTAAGTCAGCATTTATTCTCTAGTGGCATGAATAAATGTTTTGAATTAATTTATGTTTTGGGCTGGACATAAGATAATTAATTTATTTGAGGGTCATCTTTATTCCTTGCATTTGATCCTTGGGCTGACACATCAAGGCCTGTAGCTTGATGAATTTCAAACCTTCCTTAGAGTCCCACTGGGACTCTGTTTTGATCCTCTCTATCGAAGAGATATTATTATATTTATTAGATATGCAAAAATTCTATCTTGATAGGATTTAGGGTTGCATTATAAATATAAGGTGAGAGAAAATCAAACTCTAATCTCTAGTGTGAAATTTTCGAAAATATACTTCTCAAAGTTAGAATTTTCGAAAACTTCAAGAGGAGAAAGAAGACGAATTTCTACAATACTCTCCATAGACTGTCCTCACTCGACATTGAAGTTTAGGCAATCGAGACACAGTCCAGAAGATCAAAGCACGAGTCTTGATCCATTCTTGCCCGACGAATTTGCAGGTAAACACGAGAAAACATCAACGTGTTGCAATTAATTATATAGGTGCATGCTAGGAATATAATCAATGTATGGTGAATTAAACATCCAAACTAGATCATCGGGAGAAGGTTAAAATCAGATTTCCCTACAGTTGGAGATGTGAGGAGTAAAGAAATGAGGACGATAGAGATGAGGAACATGATGATTTTGATGTATGTTTTGGTGAAATGGAAGATCATGATGCCTCTGGAATCCATTGATCTATTGAAAAAAGAGGGCCAAAAAAATAATAATTGTGTAACAGATTTAAAAGACCCATCAATCATCAGAGCGATTTACAAGATTTTGAACACTTGAGGAATAAAATTGCATTAAACATAATGATATATTTGTTTTTTGTAAAAACGTCTAATGGTGTATTTGTACGTGATCATTTTAATGAAATTAAATCATGTCACTCTTAGGATAATTTGCACGATTTTAAATAAGGTAAATATCAATTTAAACCGTGAACTATACATGTTCTATCAAAAATATTCTGAACTTTTAAAAATATCTATTAAAACCTAAAACTATCATATTTTGTATCAAAAATATCATAATTTGGGGTTTTAATATGTATCAAATATGATAGTTTGGGTTTTAATAGATATTTTGATAAAACATATATAGTTCAGGGTTTAAATTGATATTTACCCTTTTAAATATGTTAAGGATGAAATTATACTAAACATAACGATAGGAGTATATGTGTTTTTTTGTGAAAATATTTAAGAGTGTAGTTACACTTTATCTCTTATTTTTTTCTCAACAGGTTAAAAATATATATATCGAATTTTCTTTTTAAGTGTATTATATATAAATTATTCTTTTGGCCCACCACCCATTCGGGATTTTGCTGCAAAGGCAGCTTTTGCATTTGAAATGGGATAAAGTTGGGTTAACCTATTAATCTACGTTTATCACATGGGGAATCATATATCTTATCCTTTTTTTTATGAATAAATAATTTTCATAAATAAATAAAGATGAATACAGGTAAAACCGGGGCATACCCAAGGGAATACAAAACATAGCTAGAGGGAGGACCCCACTCTGTGAGTGATCTAAAAGAGAACATGCCAAACAGACGGCCTAAAAAGAACAAGAATGTACATGACATTAGTAGATAACAAAAGAGCAATCCCGTGTGTGTGTGTGTTGGCCTAGTGGTAGAGTGGTTAATGCCCGAAGCCAAAGGTCTCGGGTTCGAATCCACCGTAACGCAGCCTTCAAAATTTCTGTATTAATTGACCAAAAAGAAAAAAAAAAAAAAAAGAGCAATCCCGTTGTGTGTGTGTGTTGGCCTAGTGGTAGAGTGGTTAATGCCCGAGGCCAAAGGTCTCGGGTTCGAGTCCACCGTGACGCAGCCTTTAAAATTTCTGTATTAATTGACCCAAAAAAAAGAGCAATCCCGTGTGTGTGTTGGCCTAGTGGTAGAGTGGTTAATGCCTGAGGCCAAAGATATCGGGTTCGAGTCCACCGTGACGCAACCTTTAAAATTTCTACATAAATTGACCCCCCAAAAAAAGAGCAATCTCGTCCACATTGCGTCCCATTAGGCAATCAATAAGATATAAGCAAATATAGTACGACAGCCCATGGAGAAACAAGACAACTTATGTAAAAACCATGAGTATAAACCCATCAGAAAAAGAGCGCTCTAAACAAATCCATAGGGCATAACATATAAAACCATAAGCAGGATAAAGCCCACAATATGCATGCTTGAGGTTAATATTTGCCCAAGATGAACATACAACATGCGTTACACAAGCTACAAAAATTCCAAAGGGAAAGTGGACAAACTGAGTATAATCATTTTAGCACAACAGCCAGAGATGTAACAAAAAATTGTAGAGCTAATAACCTTGGATAATGTGCCCTCACACGGGAGAAGGGCAACCACAACATAATGCCACGTGTATAAACGTCAGACCATCAAAAAAACCCTCCAAGGGAGGGTGGGGGTGCACTCAACCACTTCACAAGCCATTTAAATATCATGCTCAAATGATAGATCAAATCAGTCCACCAGGGAGGGGCGCCCAACAAAAAATGTATATGCAAACACGCATGTCAAGTTTAGAATTCATCATGCGGGGGGCATAAAAAAATATAGGGTTAACATTCTTTGTTCTCTCAGGCCAAACAGACAGCCTAAAAGAACAAAGAATAGAAAAGGAACAAAAATAGAGGTGTTCTCATCTACGCATAAGTAGACATTCTTTAGTGCAAATGATATTTTTTTAATATTTTTAATTATAAGATAAAAGATAATTGATATTTTTCTTTATGTAAATGATAAAGAACAAGTTACACCACGTCACACACACACACACACACATATATATATATATATATATATATATATATATATAAGTTTTGTGAAAAATTATATAATTATAAAATAATTAAATTCTAGCCATTTTGTTTAAAATACCAATATACCCTTAATAAAATATTTATAAAAAACACAACCAAACTACCCTGATCGCAAACGTCTCTCTCTACCACTACCATCTGCCACCGCCTCCATTCATAGCCGTTGTTGCTATCATCTCATTCCTAAATTTGAAAATTTTATAAGAGTTTTATCTTACACGATTTCATAATTTGTTTAAACTCTTAAATTCTTTTGTTCAAAATCGTGTAATAATTTGATAAATCTTGTGTGTGCGAGATTTATGAAAACAGCAAAGAACACAAGAGGCTTTTACGTGGTTCGATAAAGGAAAAGATCTACGTTCACGGAGGAGTGATTCCTCAATACTTTCACTATATGCGATTACAATGAATGTATTAAAAAGCTCTAGTACTCAATAGTTGTTAGCCCTTCTACCTTTATCCTAGCCTCTATTTATACATGTTGTGGATCACTACAGATTATTATGTGATCCGATCTCCTTGAATATCTCCTCTAATATCTCCTTCCATATCTGATAAGATATGGTTGATCTTGAATATGGTTTAGGTGTTGGGCTTTTGGGCCAAACCGTGTAGCCGACGTAGCTAGGCCACCAGTTCACGTGGGCCTGTTGTTGGGCTTTAGCGGTTAGGCCATATCCCATCATAGCCCCCCCCCAATTAGTCGAGTAACAAACCACACCGAGGTGAGGTGAAGAATGTATTTTGCGAGGTTGGTTGTTGCTCGGCTGAGGTCATCGTCGAGGATTTTTCTGCCTTTTTGATGTTGGGGTTGGAATCTGATGATTTGCCGAGGTCCACGCTGAGTTGGATGTTTCGCCGTTCCGGACTATGCTGGACCATTTGTTGAGTCCGAACTGAGTTATCCGAAGTGGATGGCGATATCCTTTTGTCAGGAGAATGTCGAGGTCCGAACTGACTGGGGCGATTTGTCGAAGTCCAGATTGATTTGGACGACGTGCCGAGGTGGGTCACCGGGTTGAAGTTGGACGGCTGAGCTATCCGAAGTTGGATGGTGGTGTCCTTTCGTTGATAGAATACCGAGGTCCGAATCGAAATGGCGATTGTCGTTCCGGATTGAATCCAACAGTTTGCCGAGGTCCGAACTGAGATGGATTATTCTGGACTGATTTGTACAATTTGTCGAGGTCCGAATCGAGTTGATCGGGCTGAAGCGAGTGATGATTGCACGATTAGTGGCATGTCTGCGCGCCCCAGAATACGCGTATGTGCGGGCGGTTAGTTGGCGCTCAACCATCGCGCGTCGCCTCGCGCCAAGTCATGGTTGGCCACGTGAGAAGTTGAATAGGCGGTTTGGGCGCTATTTGTACTTTAAATAGGCGAGATAAAGAAACCGCTCACTTCCTTCATCTTCATCTGCTTTATCCTCGAGAGAATTTTCGATCGAGAAGCTTTTGATCATCTTTCGTAACCTTGCGAAGTTGAAGAAAAGCCATATTTGAAAAAGTAGTATGTCTTCTTCTCATCCTCTTCATATACGGATCCGCCCGATCATCTTCCTCCGCCGATAGTGAGTATGAGATTAGGGATTATACCTGCCATACCTTGATGGGTAGGTCTAGATGTATTAGTGCTAGGGTTTCGGCAATACCATCTATCTGGGATGAGTACAAGGTCAGGGACGCTAGGTCGTCTCTGACCGTCGCCGATTTGTGTAGAATAGCAAAGGAATTCCATATTCCGGCGGAGGCATGATGGTGCCTGCCGCGATCCGAGGATAGAGCTATGGCCCCTCCGGAGGGATTTATTACAAGTGTATGCCGACGCCTGAAGGCCGGCCTTAGTTCCCATTGGCCCCATTTTTGAGGATTCAAGAATATTTTCAAATTCGATATGCCAGTTGACCCCGAACTCCATTAGGTCGGTGGTTGGGCTAGGTTTTGACTGTTATGGCCTCAGTGAGAAGCTTTCTTTTGAAGTCTTGATGCGTTTTTTTAGCGTCAAGAGTACGGGAGGTGTGTACTACTTGTCACCTCGCAGCGTTCAGGGTGACTGCCCTCGAAGGTGCCCCAGTGGCAAAGTAAGTTCTTCTTTTTGCGGGCTGATGGGCACCCGAGTTACAATTGGGGCCTGGGCAAGATGAGGGATGTGAAGTGTAAGGCACTTGGGTGCCATAGAGGATGAGCTCAACACGCTCGTGAAATATCTTGTAGTTTCACCGGGATGACTGAATGATGCCGGTCGAGCATTTATAGGTCGGAAGATTCGGATTGGGGTGAGGCACCCCTTTTCCTTATATCCTTATATTAATGATTTCATTGTGCTAAACAACTCTCTTTTATTGTGCGGTGAAGCTCGATGCACGCAGAAGGCGATGGTGGCGGCTTCATCATCTCCAAGACGGCCACCGAGCCCGAGGCCAAAGAAGAAGGCGAGGTCGATCCTTGTAATATCCGTAGTTTTAATACCTAATTACGATAATTAAAATCGTAATTTAGAAATTAATCCCGATTATTAAAATCTAATTAGTCGGCGCTCGACTTTGACTACGCATAATTGATATAATTCTGTGTGACATTCACGATGCTTAGTGAATTAAGGAATATAATTTCAATATTCCTTCAAAAACGCTTCTAACGTCGGCTAAATTCGACAGTTAAGCCTTATATTATTTTAAGCATTTAAGCTTAAGATTTCTAAATTTCCTATTATTATAGGAATAAATAAAGTTGTTACAACTTTATTTTGAACCTTTAGAGATAATTCGATTATGTGAATTTAGAGGCGTTTCAAACGTCTACGTTTAGAATAATTCCATAACTTGACCAAACGATCATGGAATTATAAAATTCAAATTCTATGATTATTTTATGATACAAGAGCATTATTTATCATCAAAATAATGCTAGAGAATTATAAATTTAAAAGTACCAAAATTAGGGTTTGAAAACCTAATTTCCCAAAATTAGGGTTTTATGAATCTAAATTGTTTTAAATATTTTCTATGATTAAATTCATCATCTAGAGATTATAATATGTCACATAACTATGTGTTAGCTATTTATTACAAGAAAATAAAATGTTTAGCACATAGAAACCTAATTTTCGAAAAAGTGAGCTTATAGTGTTAATTAATTTTAATTGCTACCCAATTATGATCTTATGATAAATTTTATATTAAAATAATATTATTAAGGATAATATATAGTATTATATCAAGTGGCACAAGTGGGGCACACTTGTACTAAGTGGACGAAAATTTCAAAGATTTGATAAGATTTTATGATGATAAGGTTATCCTATAATTAATGAAGGGATATGAGTTGTACCTTATCATGTATTAGGTGTAAAGTAGAATTAGAATTCAATTTGAACAAGCAAATTGCCTACTTGTCTTCCATATGGCCGAAAATATCACATCTTATGTGATTAAAAATTGTTTTATACCATGTGTTGAATTGTGTAGAGATAAGATAAGATCTTATCCTATATTAGGTGTAAAGTAGTAGTAGAATACAATTTGAACAAGTAACCTAAGGTAGTCTTAATGAAAGGACGAAAACTACCATTTGTCACACATATATGTGATAAACTTTATCTTATAAGATAAGGATTATCGATACATTAATTAAGAGATAAGGTGACTAAGGATGAGTTGTAAAGATAAGATAAGGTTTTGTCCTTTGTGCAAGTGTATGGTTAATATTTTTCATGTAATTATTATATAACAAGTGTACATAAGATATTTTAGGTGTAATAATTATAAGGCAACTTGCATATGCCTATAAATATAAGGTGAAGCTCTCCATTCTTATTCACAAATCATAAGAACCGAAAATATGAGAAAAAGAGAGAGCTCATCCATTGTAATCCCAATCCTAGAGCAAATAAACGTCGTCGATCAATTCTACTCCGATTAAGAGGTTAGATTTCTTATGAGCTTCATATATACCGTTAGAATTTATGTTATAAGCTTAGTTCATATGTGTAATTTTGAAAATTATGTGACTTGTGCCAATATGTTTAGATATTGTATTTATATGATGTTATTAAGCATGTAGTATAATTATATCACAAAAATAAGCATGTTATTAAATTTAATATGAGGACCGAATATTTGAGGGTGTAATATGTTGATGATTATGATTTCTAATTGTTGATTTGAGCATGGAATCATGATCTAGGGTATTAATTATGCTTATATGATTTTATGTAGAATTTTTGGAAAACTTTGGTACCTAAGTCCATGAATTTCGAAAATTATAGAACATGATATTAGGTTGTGATATAATCCATGTTTGAGTGTTATCATAACATATTGAAAGTGTAGAATCATAATATAGTGTTGTAGGAATTTATTGGATTTGTTAAAAATTTATTGGACCTAAGTCCAAATTTTCAAAAGTGACTTAGGAAGATTAAATTCAATAGTTTGCAATAAATAAAAATGATGTTATAATAAGGATGCTTATAGATGATTATGTGTTATGTGATTTTATTGGAATTTTTGGAAATTGTTTGCTTAGTTTAATTAGGGTTTTCGAAAACTATAGGTTATATGTATTAATGTTATAAATTTATTTTATAAGATATAATTGCATAAAATGATCCAAAATGATGTTTTAGACATATTATGATTTTATGGGAATTTCATAAAATAATAGAATTACATAAAAGGAATTAAAAAGTCAAAATGTTGACTTTAGTCAAAATTGTTGACTAAATGTTGACCAAGTCAAAATTGTTGACCAAAAACGTTGACCAAGGTCAAAAGGCACGAAATTCAATAATACGTGATCTATGTGACGTAGTACGTTTAGTAACAATGTAACTTACGTTACGTAAGTACATTAAAACGTACATTATGTGCTAAAGAGATGGAATATCTCTTATATGTTGAATAATTTCATAATCGACATCATTTTGATTAGGAAACGTCAAAATAAGTTCGACGTTAGCCTTATTTGATACATAGGACGTTATAGACGATGTTCGTCTCTATCGAAACGTGACCAATGTACTAAAATAGTTCTTACGTTAAGGTGGGACGTGATTTGGGCTAAGGCGTGAAAGTGACATAGAGAGAGACCTAAATATACCGGTGGGCTTTACTCGAAAACCCTTTTATTCGATGCTTTCTTGAAAAGTATTTATTTACAAAGCTTTCGGTTGAGAAATGTTTATGAATTGTTATTGATTACATGCCCAAAGTGTTTATGTTTTATGTATGGATCTATCAAGCGGTTGGGTGAGCCGACTATGAAAGTGATCTGATTGTTGGGTCGCTCCCAACTTTATAGAAAATCGATATCGGATCTGTGCTAGATCACGAATTCCTAGCACGGATTAACGTGTACACCATAGGTATTTGAGCCGATAGCAACATCTTGACGGTCGCGGCGTCCGTAGAAGGAGGCTACTTCTACGGCGTGAGCGAGTTATGAGAAAGTTATATGAAAGTGATACGGATCATACATACGAAAAAAATGCACGGCGAGGCGATCTTTTGAGAAATGATAAAGTGTTTTGGTATTCACGAGTTATTTCTACTAAAATCCTCGTGTTATACTATGGGCGATGTAATTTAAAGAAATTATTTTGGCATGAGTCCACTAAGTGCATTCTTGTACTTAGCCCTGCATGTTGTTTTAAATGTGCGAGTTGGTGACGATGGATGGCAAAGTGTTGAGCGATCGGAGTTTTGTGTCGATATAGTATAGCCTTGAATTCATATCGTCATATATGAATTCACATGTTTTCATTGTTTGAAACACTTAGTTATGTTTTGATTATTGATGCATATCACCTTGGATCGATCGAACCCTTTTGTCGAGGATCATTGGTCTAGTTGTATGAAATCGTTGTGTGGTTATCTCTAATCTTTTGAAGTCTTATAAGATTGGTCGTCGTTTCCTTTACCGTTTCATATTCATTTATCATTAAGTCCTTTAATCCCGTTTCATTAGATCACGATCCGTCTAATCCGTACTTAGGGTTGGCGGGTGAGTGTATCGAGAGGTCGTAATATGAAGGCGGGTCGTCCTTTGAACCCTAAAACCTTCTTTCTTTCAAAAGTTAAGTCTAGATTGAGTCACTAGACTTCTAGAGATCGGTGACTATGCTCAACACTCCATCGCATCAAAGCTCAATAGGGAAAAAGGTAACTGATTTCTTTTCAGAGATTGAAATAGAAAGTTTGATAGTGAAAAGTGTTGAAAGTGAAAGTTTTGAGAAAAAGAATGAAATTCTATTTTGAAAGCATTGAAAGATGTTTGAGAAAGAAAGTTATTCTTGAAAGCTTTTGAGAAAAGAATATTACAGATTTTATGAGAAAAGTTGTGGTTATATGTCAAAAGTTATATGAGAACAAGTTATCGATGATATGAGACAAAGTTCTGAGAGAATGAGAAAGCAGTTGACACATCGATGTCAAAAGTGATTGTTGAATAGTAAAGATTCAAAAAAGCATGAGTTATGTTATGATTATTTGAAATGTTATTTCAAATTCAAAGTTTTATGAAAATCGATATGTTATCCCAAAGAACATAGATGCTATAAAAGCATGCTCACCTCTTGAACATAGAAGTGCAAATTAGGAAACTTTATCCTCTGCGAGAACTATAGCAGTAGTGACTTATGAACGAGCGAATAAGTCGGTTGAAAACAAACTCGAGTTTTCAACGAAAGAATGACGAAAGCAAAGAGGAAACCAGGGAGCAAGATGCACAAGTTCGATGTGGAACATAGAAAGTTAAGCGAACTTTGAAAAGAAATTCGTACAAACGGAGCATGAGCTCGTATTCGGCAGTGGCAAAGCGTATTCACGGCGCATGGCGCGCAGGCAGAAAACTGCATTGCGCAGTGTTCTTGTTTTAACTCGTTCTCTTTCATCCGAACTCCGTTTTGCGAACGGTTTTCGCTCACATATTCCTATCTCAACGAACTTTATTTCATATGAAGGATGAAATTCCTAAATCCTTCTCCAAAATTCGTGAGAAACAGTTGAAGTCAGACTGAAATTCTGCTTAGAATAAAGAATAGTGTGGAAAGAAAAGAACTTAGAAAGCTGTTGAAAGTAAGACTTCTCTAGTACATAAAGCAACGCTAGGACGTATGTTGAAACATAGATCCTTGCTGTAAACATCTATCTGCTTATCAGATGTGTTTGCTTTATCTGCTTATCAGATATATCTAGTTTGCCTTATCTGCTTAACAGATATATATTTAGTTTACCTTATCTGCTTATCAGATATATTTAGATTGACTTACGTTAGTACTGTCTGTATTCAGATGGCAGGAAAAGGAAGGCTTTGGACACGGAGCCCACACAAGAGTATAGACTCTTTTATTATAGACCAAGGCACCGATATAGGACAATTCTGGACGAGTTCTTGCGCCTTTGGATAGGAGCTCATTACCATGGGATAATGACTACGGATGGTGTCCAACGACTCGTTCGCCGATTGCCAAAAGGTGGCGAGAATATCTGAGAGAAGTAGCAAGGGTATGTTATCTATAAGGAAAATTGAGAGGTTACGGCATATCTACCGAGATTTGTCGACCATCTTAAAAGTACATATAACCTATATGGAGCGGCACACTGTAAGAACCTTTCCTCAGCGGTATGCATGGCACTATGGGTCAAAACATCAACCCATGCCCTACCCCATCAGCGATGCACGGAAAAGAAATCAGTGACACGAATCCGGTCTCATGGAGGCGAGGCGATGTACCCGGCCCTATGAAAGAGTTGGATCACTTGTTGTGCGAGGCAAATACATATTTGGACTTTGGCAAGAGTTTCAAGCGAAGAATATGACTACGATGAAGGATACTCGTGACGTCAAAACCTAAATGAAACTTATGAGTAGATGAAAATCGTGCTATAGATAGTATGGTTAGTATGTATAAAGAAAGCATAGTAGTAAAAGTGACATGTGTATAGTGTGACTAGAAATCTTTGTAGCAGTAGATATAGAAGCATAGTACCTTGTAAGCGCTATGAGATCTTTTGAGTCTTATGACTTGTGCAGAAAAGTCCTCTATGAGGCATTTTTATATATATATGATCACCTAGATGGGCTTTTACGGTGAAATGTGTACAAGATGAATGGTTTATTAAAAGCGTTCTATGATTCGATTGCATAAAGATGCTATGTATATTAATTTGCGATGAGCGTTATCCGAATACTAACTACGTTTTACAACGAATGCCGCTGAGACGTGCACTGAACCGAAAATAGGAGAAGGGGAAGGAGAGAGGCGGAGTACTAACCGAGGAAGAAGAAGAGGTGATACCACAACACCTCCACCTCCACTTTGACCGTAGGGTGGAAGAACTCTTCCTTAGGCAAAACCCGCCTCCTTGATGGAAAAGGAAGCCACGAAGGCGCGAACAATGGGTCGGGGCCATAGAAAGAATTTTCGACTTCCTTGTTTGTACCACACAAGAGAGACTATCTTGTGTTACGTTTCAACTCACGGACGGTAGATTTACGGTGGGAGGCAAGAAGAAAGCAGCGACACCGAACAAATGGAATACTTCACTTGGGACGACTTTAAGGAAATGTATGAAAATACATTCCCAAAGCTATCGAAAGAAAAGGAAGTGGAATTTTTCAACCTAAAGCAAGGAAAGATGTCGGTTCTTGAATACGACCGTCTTTTACGTGACATGTCTAGATCGCCCGGACATGGTAAACAACGACATGAAAATGTCGAGAAAAGTTCGAAGCGGGACTAAGGCCGAAATCAAAATGTCTCGGCAAGTCGTGGGGACATAACCTATCTGAGGCTCTTAGTCGAGCTCTGACATCGAGCTGCGATGCTCGGGAAAAGCCCGCACCGACCCAGTCTCAAATTGTCGGTGACAAAGGAAGCGAAAATGGGAAGGAGGTTATAATAACAACTTTAGCAGGAAGTTTCAACAACAATAACAAAAGGCCATGGCGGTAACATGGCACCCCAAGGCGAAGTGGAAGAAACGGTACTTTCCACGCCCATGGGAGGACAACGGGGAGCGAGAGGAAGGTTCCTCCTTGCCCAAAGTGTAATAGGTGCACACGGTGTATGTCTATTAGGCGGTGTCGGTTGCTATAAGTGTGGCATGAGAGGCCACTCGCAAATGAATGCCGGATTACGCTTGGGAGGACAAGGAGGCCAAACCAACCGGGCCTGCTCAACCATTAAAGGCTATCGATTACCAGCCCAACAACAGCGGCGGTGCGGCAAGCGGCAACAAGGCAAAGCACCATCAACCAACGACAAGCACCCGCCGACCACGGCGGGCCGGCTAGAGCCTATCGCTACATAGGCGTCGAGCGAACAAAATCAAGGCAATCTAGCGGTATGGGAATGCTTTTCAACATACCTATTAAGCTTTTGTTCGATCTGGTGCGTCGCATTCTTTCATTTCAAAAGCATGTGTTGATATGTTAGAACTTAAACTGAACAAGCGAATCGGAAATGAGGATTTCGTCACCCATAGGAGGTATTATGGCCGTTACATGCTTGCTCGAACTTAGAGTTGAACTTAGGCTCACTTAAGGTTCTAGCAAATAACTTGAACATAATACCTATGGGGGCGTAGATATAATCCTAGGAATGGATTGGTTGGCGAAAACCATTCCACGATCTATCTGAAGGAAAGAAGGATTTCGATCAAACCATCGGAAAAGAAGCTACGAACTTCTATGGAATCGGTATGGGAAGAAATTCCGATAATATCCGCACTCAAGCAAGGAGAATGATGAACAAGAAGGAATGTCAAGCATTCCTTGTTTATCTAAATGGAGAAGAAAAAGCGGAAACAAAGGTTGAAGACGTAGAAATTGTTCGAGAATTTCCAGGCGTCTTTCCTGACACATTACCAGGACTACCCGGACAGGCAGCTAGAGTTCACAATTGATCTGGCGGGATCAGCCCCATATCAAAAGCGCCTTATAGAATGGCACCAAAGGAACTCGAAGAGCTGAAAATTCAAATTCAAGAGTTATTGGACTTGGGTTTTATTAGACCAAGTGTTTCACCATGGGGAGCACCTGTCCTGTTCGTTAAGAAGAAAGATGGTTCACTACGAATGTGCATCGATTATCGAGAATTAAACAAACTGACACTTAAGAACAAATATCCACTGCCAAGGATAGACGATTTGTTCGATCAGTTAAGAGGTGCAAGCGTATTCTCGAAAATCGATCTTAAGTCAGGATACCATCAACTTAAGGTACGGCCGGAGGATATACCTAAGACCGCATTCCGAACAAGATATGGACACTACGAGTTTGTAGTTGTACCGTTCGGTCTAACCAATGCACCAGCCGTATTTATGGATCTTATGAATAGAGTGTTCCACCCATACCTAGACAAGTTTGTCTTGGTCTTCATAGATGATATTCTCATCTATTCGAAGAATGAGGAAGAGCATAGGGAACACCTAAGAACGGTCTTACAAACCTTAAGATCCGAACGACTTTACGCCAAATTCAGCAAGTGTGAATTACGGCAAAAGTGATATTTCTTGGACACATTGTGTGCGGAAGGAATAAAGTAGATCTGCAAAGGTTGAAGCCGTACAAGGTTGGAAATCGCCAACAACACAAAACGAAATCCGAAGTTTCCTAGGACTAGCTGGCTACTATCGGAGATTCATTGAGGGATTCTCCAAGATAGCAAGGCCAATGACCCAGCTACTCCGGAAAGGAATTAAGTTCACTTGGACGGACGAATGCGGCGAGTTTCAAGCACTTAAAGAAAAGCTAACTAGTGCACGGTACTAGTTGTTCGATTCAAACAAGGAATCGTTGTCTATCTTGGCTTCCAAGAATGGACTTGGCTGCGTGTTGATGCAAGAAGGAAGAGTAATAGCTTACGCATCACGGCAACTCAGACCGCATGAGTTGAATTATCCAACCCATGACCTAGAACTGGCAGCAGTGGTACATGCACTAAAGATCTGGAGACACCACCTTTATGGAGTAAGGTGTGAGATCTTCACGATCACAAAAGTTTGAAATACTTTTTGAACAGCGAGATTTAAACATGAGACAAAGAAGATGGCTCGAACTAGTAAAGATTACGATTGTGGTATAAACTACCACCTAGGCAAAATGACGTGGTAGGCGATGCCTTGAGTCGTAAAATCAACCAATCTGGGATGCCTTTTCACACGAGAAGAAAAACTCATTAGAGTTTGAAAGGATGGAAATAGAGATGGTTGAAAAACCACAGGCGATCACAGTCGTATTGCTACACTCACTTTGACGTCGACTTAAGAAAAGAATAGTGAGCGGACAAAGGATGGAGGAAAAGTTAGAAAAAGTAAGAGCGAGTGAAATTTGAAGGATTAAAGGTTTTCGGGAAGCACGAGACAATGCCCTATTGTTTGAAGGAAGATTGTGCGTTCGGATAACGATGATCTTGAAACGAAATCATGAGTGAAGCTCATGATACTCATATACCGCCCACCCGGTAGTACTAAAATGTATCAAGACTTAAAGGAAAGGTTTTGGTGGGAAGGTATGAAAAGAGATATAGCCTCTTTTGTCGAGCGTTGTCTCGCTTGTCAACAAGTGAAACCTTTGCATCAACGACCTTATGGAAAGTTACAACCTTTGGAAATACCGAATGGAGTGGGACGATATAGCGATGGATTTTGTAGCGGGTTTACCAAGGTCGAAAAGGAAACAACTGCTATATGGGTAGTAGTGGATCGCCTTACCAAATGTGCTCATTTTACGCCTATTAAGACTACTCATGGATCGGATAAGTTAGCCCAACTATATGTGAAAGAAATTGTGCGTCTACATGGGTGCGAAATCTATCACCTCGATAGAGATTGAAGTTCACATCGAGATTTTGGACTAGCTTGCAAAAGGAGTTGGGCGCGGCGAATTTTAGCACGACTTTTCATCCCGCGGGCGATGGCGGTGCGAGCGAACAATCGAACACTTGAGGACATGTTGCGAGCAGTGAGTGTTGGATAGGCGAAACTTGGGAATATGTTTTACCACTTATTGAGTTCGCCTATAATAATAGCTATCAGGCAACCATCGATATGGCACCATACGAGGCACTGTATGGAAGAAAATGCCGATCACCACTTTACTGGGATGAAGTGGGTGAAAGGAAAATTTTAGGGCACTGATCGATGAAATGATTGAAATTGTTAGCAAATTAGGCGAAGGATAAAGAAGCTCGGGATAGGCAAAATCTTATGCCGATACCGTGAATCGAGCTACATTTTGAATGTGGTGATAAAGTGTTCCTCAAAGTCTCACCATCAAAAGGAATCGTAAGATTCGGAGTAAAAGGAAAGTTAAGGCCACGTTTCATAGGACCTTATGAAATTCTTGAAAGAATAGGTCATGTAGCCTATCGATTGGCACTTCAGCCAAGTTTGGGCAATGTCCATAATGTATTCCACGTGTCGCGATTGAGAAAATGCGTGTATGATCCAAGCACGTAATCCATCATAATGATGTGATTTTGAACCCGATATGAGTTCGTGGAAGAACTACGACTATCTTAGATCGTAAGGTTCAGCGGTTGAGAATAAATCCATACCATTAGTGAAAGTCCTTTGGAGACACCACGGACGAGAGGAAGCTACGTGGGAACTCGAGGCGCCATGAAAAGCGATACCCGAACTTTTCAAGGTATGCAAATTTGGGACGAAATTTATTTTAAGGGGTAGGATGTAATATCCGTAGTTTTAATACCTAATTACGATAATTAAAATCGTAATTTAGAAATTAATCGATTATTAAAATCTAATTAGTCGGCGCTCGACTTTGACTACGCATAATTGATATAATTCCTGTGAGATATTCACTGATGCTTAGTGAATTAAGGAATATAATTTCCAATATTCCTTCGAACGTAATGTTCTAACGTCGGCTAAATACGACAGTTAAGCCTTATATTATTTTAAGCATTTAAGCTTAAGATTTCTAAAAATTCCTATTATTATAGGAATAAATAAAGTTGTTACAACTTTATTTTGAACCTTTTTAGAGATAATTCGATTATGAGAATTTTAAGACGTTTCAAACGTCTACGTTTAGAGATAATTTCATAACTTGACCAAACAATCATGGAATTATAAAATTCAAATTCCTATGATTATTTTATGATATAAGAGCATTAATTATCATCAAAATAATGCTAGAGAATTATAGAATTTAAAAGTACCAATAATTAGGGTTTCGAAAACCCTAATTTCCCAAAATTAGGGTTTTATGAATCTAAATTGTTTTAAATATTTTCTATGATTAAATTCATCATCTATGATTATAATGTGACTCATAACTATGTGTTAGCTATTTGTTACAAGAAAATAAAATGTTTAGCATATAGTAACCCTAATTTTCGAAAAAGTGACCTTATGTGTTAATTAATTTTAATTGCTACCCAATTATGATCTTATGATAATTTTATATTAAAATAATATTATTAAGGATAATATATAGTATTATATCAAGTGGCACAAGTGGGGGCACACTTGTACACAAGTGGACGAAAATTTATTAAAGATTTGATAAGATTTTATATGAAAAGGTTGCTATAATTAATGAAGGGATAATGAGTTGTATCTTATCATGTATTAGGTGTAAAGTAGAATTGGAATTCAATTTGAACAAACAACTTGCCTACTTGTCTTCCATAATGACCGAAAATATCACTATCATATGTGATTAAAAATTGTTTTACACCATGTGTTGAATTGTGTAGAGATAAGATAAGATCTTATCATATATTAGGTGTAAAGTAGTAGTAGAATACAATTTGAACAAGTAACCTAAGGTAGCCTTAATGAAAGGACCGAAAACTACCATTTGTCACACATATATGTGATAAACTTTATCTTATAAGATAAGGATTATCGATACATTAATTAAGAGATAAGGTGACCTAAGGATGAGTTGTAAAGATAAGATAAGGTTTTGTCCTTTGTGCAAGTGTATGGTTAATATTTTTCATGTAATTATTATATAACAAGTGTACATAAGATATTTTAGGTGTAATAATTATAAAGCTGACTTGCATATGCTATAAATATAAGGTGAAGCTCTCCATTCTTATTCACAAATCATAAGAACCGAAAAATATAGAAAAAAGAGAGAGTCATCCATTTCAATCAAACTAGAGCAAATAAACTTTCGTCGATCAATTCTACTCCGATTAAGAGGTTAGATTTCTTACGAGCTTCATATATACGTTAGAATTTATGTTATAAGCTTAGTTCATATGTGTAATTTTCGAAAATTATGTGACTTGTGCCAATATGTTTAGATATTGTATTTATATGATGTTATTAAGCATGTAGTATAATTATATCACAAAAATAAGCATGTTATTAAATTTAATATGAGGACCGAATATTTAAGGGTGTAATATGTTGATGATTATGATTTCTAATTGTTGATTTGAGCATGGAATCATGATCTAGGGTATTAATTATGCTTATATGATTTTATGTAGAATTTTTGGAAAACTTTGGTACCTAAGTCCATGAATTTCGAAAATTATAGAACATGATATTATGTTAAGATATAATCCATGTTTGAGTGTTATCATAACATATTGAAAGTGTAGAATCATAATATAGTGTTGTAGGAATTTATTGGATTTGTTAAAAATTTATTGGACCTAAGTCCAAATTTTCAAAAGTGACTTAGGAAGATTAAATTCAATAGTTTGCAATAAATAAAAATGATGTTATAAAAAGGATGCTTATAGATGATTATGTGTTATGTGATTTTATTGGAATTTTTGGAAATTGTTTGCTTAGTTTAATTAGGGTTTTCGAAAACTATAGGTTAAGTGTATTAATGTTATAAATTTATTTTATAAGATATAATTGCATAATATGATCCAAAATGATGTTTTAGACATATTATGATTTTATAGAATTTTAGAACAAAATTGCACATAAAATAATAGAATTACATAAAAGGAATTTAAAAGTCAAAATGTTGACTTTAGTCAAATTGTTGACTAAATGTTGACCAAGTCAAAATTGTTGACCAAAAACGTTGACCAAGGTCAAAGGGCACGAAATTGATAATCGTGATCTATGTGGCGTAATGCGTTTAGTAACAATGTAACTTACGTTACGTAAGTACATTAAAGCGTACATTATGTGCTAAAGAGATGGAATATCTCTTATATGTTGAATAATTTCATAATCGACATCATTTTGATTAGGAAGCGTCTAAATAAGTTCGGCGTTAGCCTTATTTGATACATAGGGCGTTATAGGCGATGTTCGTCTCTATCGAAGCGTGACGATGTACTAAAATAATTCTTACGTTAAGGTGGGGCGTGATTTGGGCTAAGGCGTGAAAGTGACATAGAGAAGAGACTAAATATACCGGTGGGCTTTACTCGAAAACCCTTTTATTTACGATGCTTTCTTGAAAAGTATTTATTTACAAAGCTTTCGGTTGAGAAATGTTTATGAATTGTTATTGATTACATGCCCAAAGTGTTTATGTTTTATGTATGGATCTATCAGCGGTTGGGTGAGCGACTATGAAAGTAATCTGATTGTTGGGTCGCTCCCAACTTTATAGAAAATCGATATCGGATCTGTGCTAGATCACGAATTCTAGCACGGATTAACGTGTACACCATAGGTATTTGTGAGCCGATAGCAACATCTTGACGATCGCGGCGTCCGTAGAAGGAGGCTACTTCTACGGCGTGAGCGAGTTATGAGAAAGTTATATGAAAGTGATACGGATCATACATACGAGAAAATGCACGGCGGCGATCTTTTGAGAAATGATAAAGTGTTTTGGTATTCACGAGTTATTTCTACTAAAATCCTCGTGTTATACTATGGGCGATGTAATTTAAAGAAATTATTTTGGCATGAGTCCACTAAGTGCATTCTTGTACTTAGCCTGCATGTTGTTTTTAAATGTGCGAGGTTGGTGACGATGGATGGCAAAGTGTTGGCGATCGGAGTTTTTGTCGTGATATAGTATAGCCTTGAATTCATATCGTCATATATGAATTCACATGCTTTCATTGCTTAGAACACTTAGTTATGTTTTGATTATTGATGCATATCACCTTCGGATCGATCGAACTCTTTTGTCGATCTAATGATCATTGGTCTAGTTTGTATGTAAAGCGTTGTATGGTTATCTCTAATCCTTTGAAGTCTTATGAGATTGGTCGTCGTTTCCTTTACCGTTTCATATTCATTTATCATTAAGTCCTTTAATCCCGTTTCATGATCACGGTCCGTCTAATCCGTACTTAGGGTTGGCGGTGTGGATGTCTCTGTGGCGGCCTTGAGGGGCTGATCTGATGTGAAGAACGACTTGGTGGAGCAAGAAAAGTTAAGCGCGGTCTCGGAAAACCTGGCCGAATATAGGCGGTGATCCACCGATCGGTGGTATCGCCATATCGAAGCAGACGATCGAGCTCAACTCACGTTCGCCAGAAGGCATGGTACTAAGGGGACGAAAAGGCCCAACAGCAAGAGCTTTAAAGATTGCCTTGATGAATTGGTCAAGTGCCTCCAACTTTACGAGATCGTCATAGCGGCGTATGCCGACCCCATGATTAAGCTCGGCGATGTGAGAGTTAAAGAAGTCGAGATGGGCGGCTATAAGGACCATGCCGAGGTGCTCGACTAATGGGTTGAGATATGTCGGAAATGTTAACTCGTGGTGGGCCCCATCGTCGGGAGGCTGGACGGCGAGGATATCAGTCGGCGAGGAAGGATGCGGTCGGGGGGGTCGTAACCACGGTGGGATGGCGAGATCGAGAGGCGGGAGTTCGGCCTCGGCCCGAGGCATCCACTTGGTCGGGCGCCTCGTGCTGTTCAAAAGCGTCTGGAGCGGTCGTGGCGGGCCGACTTCGTTGGTGGGTTGAAGGCAGAGTTCATCCGGGTATTCATCGCCGACCAGATTTTATTTGTTGGTGTAGCCGGTGATTCTTGGCGAGTGCTGACTTGGAGACCCGAGTGATCGTATATAGCTTAGGACTTGGTTTTAGTCATAAATGTATTTAGACTTTGTCTTAAAGTGTATATTTCCCATAAAAAGGTACAAATATAGCTTAGAACTTGGTTTAGTCGTAAATGTATTTAGACTTTGTACGAAGTGTATATCTTCCCAATAAAGAGGTATAAATTATACGAGATCCGATTTGGGCGTCGTTTGCATGTAGATGTTCAAATTAATGAGTAATCTGTATGCACTTGCGTAGATGTTTCAAATTAATGAGTAGTATGTGTGCTTGCTTATGGGATCCGATTTGGGCGTCGTTTGCATGTAGATGTTCAAATTAATGAGTAATATGTATGCATTGCGCTTAGTTGAGTACCCACTTTGTAGTGTGTCATCTTATGCAAGCGTCCCCTTTGAAGGTAAGGTGTGTTCCACCGGGTGAAAGCAGTTTTCACATAGATATAAGATAGGACAGTAATCCACTCATAATAAAAAAAGATGTTTTATTGATAAGTAAACGACATCGTGCCTTGGAAAAAATAAAAAGAGGGCTAACATAATGCCTACGTGAAATGAAAGCTATGTAAAATACCTCCTCAGGTGGGTGATATGTCAGGTTCGGGGGATAAGTGCACCGGATAGGTGAGCAAGCTTATAGGCCCCTTTGCCGAGGTCCTCGTGGACGCGGTATGGCCCTTCCCATGTCGGGTCCAATTTATTAAGGCACTCGACTTTACTGGCTTCATTGTTTCGTTGGACGAGATCGCTTACTTGGAGTGTGGAGGCTTCCACCCTCTTGTTGTAGTACTTTGCGATCTGGCATTTGTACTTGGCTTCATTGATGAAAGCGAGTTCGCGTTTTTCCTCTAGAGCATCGAGGTTGGCTCGTGGGTTCTCTCGTTGCCTGTTTGGCGAAAGTGAAGAGTTCTTGGGCTCGGGGCACCGATCTCGGTGTTATAACACCTCGGTGCCGTAGACTAAGCGAAGGGTGTTTCACAGTGGGAAGTCCGAGGTGTGGTTACATGCGACCGAGAGGACTTGAGGAGATTTTCAACCCAATCCCTTTAGCTCGATCTAGCCTCTTTTCAATCCTTGTACTATCGTCACGATTCGTCACTTGATCCGACCGTTCGCTGTGGGTGTGCAACCGAGGTGAGCTGCTTGATCTGGAGCTCTTCACACCATTCTACGAAATTTTTGTCGACGAGGCGGGTGCCGTTGTCGAGATCAAGACATGTGGTATCTTGAAGCGACAAACTATATTTTTCCAAACAAATGTCTGAATCCTTTTGCTTGTGAGATTTGAAAGAGGCTCCGCCTCGATCCATTTTGTCAAGTAGTCTATGGCTACAACCAAATATCGAAGCTGCCCCGGTGCTCGGTCGAAGGGACCAACGATGTCGATTCTCCACTGCATAAAGGCGAGGACTTTGTAGGCTCTTGAGGTCGGTTTGAGGTAGCTTCTTGGCGAGGCATGGGTTGGCACCGGACACTTCTTGCGAGCTCGGCCGAGTCTAGGATGAGGGTGGGCCAATAATATCACGACCTCGGTGTTTTCTTTGAGAGCTCGTGACCGATGTGGCTTCCACAAGATCCCATGTGGATCTCGTTTAGTACATAGTCCGCCTCTTACGGCCCAAGGCATCTCGAGAGGGGTTGAAGGTAGGATTTCTGTAGAGAGTTCCTTCATGAATAAGGTATACGGGACTTGATCATCATTTTTTGGCTTGAGCCGATCACGTGGTAGCAAGCCTTCTTCCGGTATGCTCTTATAGGAGTCATCCAGTTCGGTTCGGTCTCTGTGATGGCCTTTATGTGGGGCTCTTGATCTTACGGATTGAACTTCCTCCATGGTGGATTTGTTGACGAGGCTAATTCTTTGAAATTTGTCGGCTCGACTATTCTCACCTCGTGGGATTCGGTGGTGTGAAATACAAGCAGTCGACATTTCTTTTGCTTTACGAAGGTATTGTTTCATCCTATCCTCTTTGGCCTCGTATTTCCCTAAGACCTAATTTACCACCACCGGGAATCTCCAAAGATCCGGATTTTTCCACTTTCAACTCTTTTGCGAGGCGAAGTCACGAGATTAGTGCTTCATATTCCACCTCGTTGTTTGTGGTGGGAAGGAGGCAAAGTGCATAACTTACTTCTTGTTTTCGGGCCGAGAAGCAAGATGTCGCCCATTACTGTTTTGCATGAGGCTCAGTCCACGTACATTTGCCAACAATCATTAGGTAGGTTGAGGCGGGTTCCTCCGTTGTAGGCGGAGGTCGGAGTGACCTCATTGGTAGGATTGACCTCGGTAAACTTGGCTTCTACCGGAAATCGGCGAGCTTGCCCTTTATGGCGGTCGAGGGGTATAAGATATCATGCTCGCCGAGCTCCGGTGCCCTTAGCGATCGTCGACGACTCGGGTTTTGACAAGACTTGTCTCAGAGGTAAGTCGGTCAGTACCTGGATGGAATGGGCTTGAAAATAAGGTCGGAGACGTCGTTTGGCTTTCACCAGTGCCAACGCTATTTTTTCAAAGCTGGTGTACCTAGTCTCCGGTCCTTTGAGAACTCGGCTGATGAAATAAATAGGGAGTTGTCGTCCGAGCTCATCACGCACCAGTACCGCACTGATTGCCTCATCCGAGGCGGCCAGATATAAGGAAATGAGCTCGCCTTCTTTTGGGGCGGACAGTGTGGGCAGGTCGGCGAGGTACTCCTTTAGCTGTGTGAGGCGACATGGTGTTCATCCTCCCAGACGAAATCCGGGGCTCTCCTCAAGATTTTGAAGAAAGGGAGTTGCTTCTCGGCAGCCCGGGATAGGAACCTGCTGAGGGCGGCCAAGCATCCGGTGAGTTTGTGGATCTCACGAACGGTCTTTGGCACTTGCATGTCAAGTATCGTCTTCACTTTGGTGGGATTAGCCTTTAACCCTTCTCGAGAAACCCAGCATCCCAGGAATTTCCCCATTTTCACCATGAACGTGCATTTTTGGGGGTTGAGCTTGAGATTTACCGACCTGAGGAGCTGGAGGATAGTACTGAGGTCCTTGACATAACTTGCCGTTTTTTGGCTTTTGACCACGATGTCGTCGACATAGACCTCGATGATCTTCCCTATGTGATCTTTGAATATTGCGTCCACCATTCTTTGGTAGGTAGCTCCGGCGTTTTTCAATCCAAAAGGTATTTTTCGATGCGAAGACAGAAGTCGATAATGAATGCCGTTTTGGAGTATCTTCCTTGCTCATCAAGACTTGGTGGTATCCCTTATAAAGATCCGAGGCGAAGATCTCATGGCCCACCAATGCCTCCACCTTTTATCAATATCGGGGAGGATAGCGATCCTTGACGGTGCTTATTCAGTCGGTATAGTCGACACACATGCGCGCCACCCTCCCGGCTTTTGAACTACGATAGGGTTAGCCATCCAGTTGGGTACTTGACCTCGAGCAGGATCTTGGCTTTACGGGTTGGGTCACCGTCACCTTATAACCTTCTGCGCTCTGCTGCAAATGCCCTTTTCTTTTGTCGAACGTATGATTGGTGGTTTGGTAGCGGATCGATGTTGAGTCGATAGTTCCGATGGTGGCATCTTTTGGTACGAGAAACGCCACTGAGGCGATCCATGAGATCTCAAGAAGCATGTATGTTGTTACGGCGCGGTGAGGTGAACCATCGTCGTGCGTTGGAGACCAAGCACCTCGGGAAGATTTTGCACATGAAAATCTTCCATTCCTTGATTGCCATGTTAGTAGTATAGACATAGAAAAGGAAATCGGAGGGATCTCCGAGGCCATCGTGGCGGCGATGTTGGGTTCCCGATATCGTTCATAGGAGATGGTTTTGGGAAGAGCTCGGTGTGGGCGGGATATGGCCGAGGGTGTATCATAGTTATCCACCGGGGTCCGGAGGCTACTCGCCGTCTTGACTTCTCCAGTGATTTCTTTGATCGATCGCGGTCGGATCCGTTTTTGAAAGCGTTGATGATGTAGAGATCATTACTATCATCGAGTTTCCACGGAGAAATGCCATGTTAGTAGTATGAGCAAAGGAAATCGAGAGGGATCTCAAGGCCATCGTGGCGGCGATGTTGGGTTCCCGATATCGTTCGGCGGTGTATCGAGTTTCCACGGAGAGAGATGATCCGTCCGTGCCGATCGAATCCGGTAGCTCGTTGCCATCTCTCTCAGGAGGGGTGGGAGATCGATAGCGACGTCTATCATCTCTTTGATGAGGATCGGCTCCGTCTTTCTCTCTTCGACCCGTTCGGCCTCATGGGCGTGTCTTGCGAATGACTTGGTAATTGCACGAGGGTGACCGACTTCGTGGATGTCGCGGGGTGAATGATTATGGGCGGCCCGCTGAGGTGATCGACTTCGGACGTCATGCCGAGGTGATCGTTCTCGGGCATCATACCGAGGTGATCGTTCCCGGATATCGTATCGAGGTGATCGTTCTCGGCTCGCGCAGGTGAATGTCCTCGGTTATTTCGAGAGATGGCGACCTCGAGCGCCGTGACTACTAGTCAAGGCGTTCTTGAGGTTCCTCTCCGTTCGTCCTCTGGCTCGAAAGTTTTAGTTTCCTTTTGAGAAATGATGAAGAAAATGATGTTCATGAAATTACATCCAAAATGTTTATGTTTTTATGTATGACAATGAATGAAAAGAAAAGTTATTGGGTCGCTCCCAATTCATGAAAAATCAATTCGGATCACGTGCTTTATAGCACGGATTAACGATGTACACATGAGGGTGATTGTGTCTTGTAAGTACAATTCACGGCCGGTCCGTGACGTAGAGGGGAGGCCTCCTTCTACGGCGTTCGAGGATTCGAGAAATGTTATACGAGGAATGAAAGGATATGAAGTATTTCAAATAAAACCTCAGTTCTTGATGAGGCGATGTAATTTAAAGATGAAAATATTTTTGGCATGAGTCGTGCATTCTTGTACTCCATGTTGTTTTAAATGTGCGGGTTGAGTGGTGATCGATGGAGCGGTGTTGAGCAATAGGCGAAAGTTAGTACCTTAGTGCACATCGTCATATGTGTATTCACATGTTTTCATTATGAGAATACTAAGTCATTTATATATATTATGTTTGTCAAATCTAATCTCTTGGAAATTTTAAAAGTATTCCTTATATGTGTCTCACAATTTGATGTTCCATGTCCTACATTACGTTTCTTAATTCCGTTCGAGTAATAGCTAATCCGTCCTTTGGAAGCGGGCATTACAAAGTGGTAGCATCTCCTCTTCAAGATGAGGGCGGCGGTCCCGAGGGTGTATAGGCCGTGTAACCTCAGCGTGTTGTTGCTATCGGCAGCCGCGATGCCGTAAAACTTGTTCGGGTCTTCGTGTCGCCTTGTTGCTGCAAGACCACCGACCGGCGCTAGGATTTACACGAGTCCTTGACATTGATTTTGCGTAGAAAACAGAGCCTTTTGTTCAAGTTTCCCACAGACGGCGCCAATGATAAATCTTGTGTGTGCGAGATTTATGAAAACAGTAAAGAAGACAAGAGGCTTTTACGTGGTTCGATCAAGGAAAAGGTCTACGTCCACGGATGAGTGATTTCTCAATACTTTCATTATATGCGATTACAATGAATGTATTAAAAAGCTCTAGTACTCAATAGTTGCTAGCCCTTCTACCTTTATCCTAGCCTCTATTTATACATGTTGTGGATCACTATAGATTACTATGTGATCCGATCTCCTTGAATATCTCCTCCAATATCTCCTTCCATATCTGATAAGATATGGTTGATCTTGAATAGGGTTTAGGTGTTGGGCTTTTGGGCCAAACCGTGTAGCCGACGTGGCTAGACCAGGCCCAATTCACGTGGGCCTGTTGTTGGGCTTTAGCGGTTAGGCCATATCCCATCATAATTTATTTTTGAATTGTTATACGATTTATTTAAACTCATGAAATGTATGAAATGTTGCCCAATGCGTACCTGATACACAGAAGGTGACAACATGAAGACCGGACATAGATGATTTTATCTCTCTCGGTGATTTTGGTTGTTGATGTAAATATGAATTGGAAAATTAAAAGACATAATTACTAAATGACAATATTTTTTAAATACAAACAAAATTTATCTGCCTTTAAAATTGTGAGCATTTTTATCGTTTACTAGACAAATGGTATGTGTATCACTGTCTTATTTTATTTATATCTATATAAATTAACCTTCACTTAACTCATATATGCACACATATTCCTCTCCCAATTCCAGTCCACCTTTTCAAGATTTCTCAATTTCGAGAGGTGTTTCATCTCATGTTACAAAACAATAACATGATAAGATATACTCGCGACGATCAAATGCATGCCTAAATCTGCCATTAATAAAAAAATTAAACAGCAAATAACACGATTTGAAATTAATAGCACATCTCACGTTTTGAAACTATTTTCTCAATTCTCGGTAGGAAAGAGCCTTCCTTCTAAACTCCATCTGAAAATGGAACAAAGTGCTAAGAACGAATTTGCCAAAACATTAGATAATGATTACCTCAAAAAGATAGTAAGTTTAGAACAAAATAGAATCAACCAAAATTCAGAGTAGTGAGGAACCAACATATATTTCACTACTATACCTAGATAAAGGATATCCATCTTTTGAACTCAGCCTAGTGAAAATTGAGAACACATAGATCCTTGTATCCAGATTCCTTTTCCACCAGAGTAAAGGATAGTTAAATTCCATCTTTCTTCTCCCTCTTTTTTTTTCTTTCAAGAAAAAGAAAATTCTAAATTTGATCCCAGTTGATTGAACCATGAGAAGTTAGAGAAAATACTTTTCAAAGGCCTCCCTGAATACAACTTTCCTTGAGATTCTGCAGTGCTGCTCGAATAGAGTCTTCGTCTTGGTTAGAGTATTTCAGGCATATAAGTCGTTGAGCAACGCGGTATGCCATTTGAATATCATGATGTTGACGGAAGCTGATCTGTATTCTCTCCACTTCCTGCGCAAAGATAACATTGCATGTTAACAAACCGATAAACATTTAGCTCAACTCCAAACCACCTGCTATGTAGATCGGATATCGACTCAAGTATTTAACTTGGGACTGAGTAGGGTCTCATCATGTGAAGAAAATAAAAAAGGATCATAATTGAATTTGAATATGAGCAAACTATAAGTTATAGTATCTGGGAATAGAAATAGAGGGATTGGCGTTTAGAGTTTCAGTGAAATGGGATATGTCGAACTAAGAATGTTTCTGACTTCCCTAAAACAGGCATATGATCATGAGTAGGTGAAAGATGCTGATAACAAACATACTTTGGGTAAGAATCAATAAAATGAGACATGCTGGTTCTGGAAATTCACCTTCTGGGTAATCTTTGATATGATGCTTTTCGCTGACTCTATTACTGGACTTGGTAAACCAGCTACGCCTGCTAGCATAAGGCCATAGTGTGCTACAGTTCGTGGCCCATCTTTTAGTTGAAACTGGTTAACGCAGTCGACATGAGAAGATGCTGTCAAACATAACCATTTCATCAGGTCAAGTCTAGTCAAACATCTTACCTTGAAATCCATGTGCTTATTCTTGATCTCGACATCAAAGTGAACAATTTTCACATTTGGATATGTCATGGCCAACTCAGATAATTTCTCCATATGAGTAGCAAATATGGTGTACCTAAAATCAAAAGAATATGTGAGTTGGTCTGTTTCTATGTATAGGACTTATGGACAACGACAGCTAAGAGAAATCAACTAACTGATAAATGGTGCCCCAAATTTTTCAATACATCGCTAACATATTATTTTTATCTCTACAGATTAGACAGAATTAAGATAGTGGCACATCAATTTCAGAAATATCTCATACAAAGTAAGAACATATATATGTCAGGTTGTGTCTAGAAAAGTGCGTACATAACCCAACATATTTCAGTAAAGATTGTGAAGATAAGCAAGTGAAAGTAATGAAACAGGAATGGAGAACAGAGCAATGGTCATGCACATATTTTATTCAATATCTTTGTGGTCGACTTGTTCATGCCAAATCTTTATAATGTAGTTTTGGTTGCTACATGGTTGCTACAAGCTCCAGACGGTTCTGAAGGCAAAATTATCCTTGTGCTTGAAGGGTTCAGCAATATTCAGCTTGATCGTCTATTTTACGAGGCATCATCTCAGTTACTAGATACTATGTAAATCTCCAACTATAGGACAACTTATGATTCTTAAGGAATTTTTTCAAAAAAAATCATAATATATAACGAGTATCCCATCAAAATACAAAGGTTAAAAACATAGTTGGTCAGATGTACTTTAGATGTTCTCTGAAGCTCTCTGAAATATGAAAACTTTACTGAATGACTTCCCCATTAAAAGTAAAGATAATATTAGTCAATAGTCACAAGACACTAATGTAATGTGAGTTACCTATGATATATCCATTAACAGTGAATCTAATATCTTAATTTTGATCTTAACAAAAGCCTTGTAGTACATATTTCCCTTAAAAAGATTTATTAAGCTGACATACGAGATTCAGGAGCTTATATTATCAAATAAACATAGCTAAAAAACATCACAACAATGAAAACTAATATATTGTCTAACAAAATATTACTCCCTCCTCCGTCCACAAAGAGTGTGTTACAATTACCTTATTCGATGTCCATACAGAATGTGTTACTATCTTTTTTGGGTATTCAACCTAACAACCACTCCTTATTTACCAAAAAACCACTCCCTGGCCCACTCTTAATTCTTATAATTCAACCTCAACTACTTATTATCTTACATGGTGGGACCTTTTCTCCACTCAAAATACATCTCCAAACATTTATTAAAACCCGTACCATGTACAAAGTAACACATTCTTTGTGGACGGAGAAAGTATTATTTTAAGAAATACAAATTTTTGTCATTTAATATATGAACCACCTGACAGTTTGTGTTGTTTTTGTTATCTACTCCCTAACTCACATCGTTTCCTAATAACCTGATAAACACAGCAAATTAGTGAAATCATCATAGCCATCTTTAAGAGAGATGATTCATTAGATCATGAGTTGTTAAATCATAAGATTTTAGCAAAACTATCTAATAGAATATGAAATTACAAATCAAAATCAGGCATACAATTCATTCAACTTGAAAGTGAGGTAGTTATAAGATTCTATAGAACTAGTGCTGGAGATAGAAATGATAAATCAATAGTTGGGGAGCCATAGGCCCACACCATAATAAGTGACAATTCAGAAACATTTATAACTTTCACGTACAAAACCTTAGATGTTGGGGAGCTCAAGGAACATAATTGACTGCTGACACAAACCAGTCAATCAAGACATCAGCAGTTGAAAATAAATTGGGACGTACAATTTCAAAAGAAACCAAAGTTCTTTTGACTAATAAATTGCTATTAGTTATCAAGTTTAAGCAAATTTATGGCATGGTCCAGATCATAAAATTATGGGTCACCACATAAACTGAAGCTAACTTTAATGGACACCAAATTTTACATTGTTTTTGTAAGAGACTAATCACTGGAGAATACTATTTAGAATTTGGCAAAACCTTGTGTTCATCCGGGGATGTATGGTGCATCCACCCTAATTAGATCCAATTAGGGTTCATCAATCATCAATTAGGTTTTATTAATCCCCAATTGGGGTTTTTAAATCACAATTGGGATTTAATTAGGGTGGGTGTACCATGCATCCGGATGTACAGGTGTGTGCCTCTTAAAAATTTAACTCAAATACTTAAATAGTATTTTGTGAACTGAAAGCAGCGATAAAAGGTTCAAGAAAGTTACGCTCTTAAAGCCAGTAGATGTTCACAACAGCTCCACGCAATTGCAAACCCATCAGAGGAAGATGTTGCTCTCCCTAATTCATCCACAACAATCAGACTTCTGCAGATAGCACATAAAGCTCCATGGGACATCATTGATGAAAGTCATGAAACCAATACCCAAATTAAGAATTAGAAATCGGATTGCTAATATACCTATGAGAAGCATTTTGCAGGATAAACGCAGTCTCTTTCATCTCTGTCATAAACTGCAAAATGGAAGAGTTGTAGAAATAGTGACACTAGTCTCATGATCTCTATTTCGAAGCATTCCTGGTTCGGGGGAATAGATTACTCTTTCTTTCTTTTTTCCATCTTTTTCTCTTCTTTTTTTCTCTATTTTTTATTGCTTTCTCCTTGTAGTCATATTTACCTTCTTCATGTACAAATGAGTTTGCGTCTTGGTGGAATGGGTGAAGGGGACGTTACACTTCACCAGATCAATATAAATGAAGAGCAGATAAATTAAAAGATATTAAAGTTACAAGAGCAGAAAATTTACCGTGCTAGAATTCGATTCAACGCTGTCCATAGTTCCCATCCTAGTAAATATGCGATCAACTACTCTCAAAGTTGCAAACTGAGCTGGAACATAACACCCAATTTGAGCAAGGATGACAACAAGGCAAACTTGCTGAAGGTAAGTACTCTTCCCACTCCTATATGTAAAAAATGAACAAAATATATGTTAAGCAATATTATAAAAAAATATATAGGTGTGGTTAGTCAACTAAAAGTGGCTTATGGCCTGAGCTTTGCCACCCCTGTGGAGTGGTTCAACAGGGAAGATCCTCGGTAGAAACATGGAAAAAAATATTAACAATATGAAGCTTTCTAAAACCTCTTAGCTAAAGCAGCAGACAGCCAAGAAGGGAACTTTATTGAAGAGTGTAACTGTAAGTATCTTAGACAGGTCTTTTTTGTTGATTGTATCAAAATTTAATTAATTTATAACCCTCTGTAGCTCCCATCCTAACTAACTGATAAGATATTTTTCCACTCTGCAGTACCTGTAGCTTAACCATTTATATTTGGCTTATGGTTAAGGTACAGTGTTGGACCAATGATCACTTATTCGTTATAGTCACTTCACTGCACCAATTCGTTAAGAGAGAATAGATTACAGTGCCCTAGTGATGATAAAATATATAAGGTATAAAAGAACATTAAATATATTCTGTACTATGAATTAAATAAGTTTTCCAGAAAGTTGCCATTATAGTTTGGTTTCACTTAACTGGTAGCATGAAATAAATATAACCATACAAGAGACGGTGCTTGTCAAACTTGAAGCATATAAAAACCCTTGCAGAGAGAAAAGTTTCTGGTGTCAAGTTTCTTACATGTTTGGGCCCGTTACAACTACCATATTTGATGCTTCAGAAAGAAAAATGTTGTTGGCCTGGACAAGTAAAAATTTCTTATCTCAAAATGATTACTTTGTGTTTTATAGCGAACTCTGTAAGGTTTTCCGGCCAGAATATAGTGGTTGTTACCGTCAGAATATAAACTTACCACAAACTCATTGTGTACATTTTCAAGGATGGGGTGTCTTCCTGAATCAATTGCCAATGGACCATCATCTACAAAATATCTAATTGTTATGCAGTCCTTATTATAAAGATCTTAGTTAAAAATGAACTAATACCAGTCAAGGTAACACTAACATGTAAATTTAGGTCTTGTATATTTGTCAACTGGCTTCGTTGATATTGTATGAGCAAATGAATTGACCATCATATCCAGAAGGCATAAGACCTCAGCAAGAAGAGTGAGCACAAAGACATCCTGCCGTATGGCTTCCATAAGTGCTGCATGTTAACACATGTATAGTAGGTGTTAAATACTCCTTGGATCCTACAAAGACTGGAACAACATCTAAGACTTGATTTTAATACAAAACTTGAAAATCTGGTCACAGATATACACTGCAATCAAGAGAAATATCGAATAGAACATATGTGGGAGAAGACTGCAATTTTAGTATACAGGGCAATGTATGATGTGGCTACAATTTTATACACCAGTCAAAAATGTCGAAGCAATAATACACCAGTCAAAAAGGTGAGCAATTTTATTCCAGGTATAGATGGTCCAGTACATGCACTTCCATAAGGAGATATCCATTTATCAAATGAGAGGTTACAATTTAGTATACAGGGCAATGTATGATGTGGCTACAAAAATGTACACATCATAAAGAAAAAGAAGTACCCCAGCTCAGCTAGATCATCAAGAAACATTTCAGAAGCAACAAGAAAGCATGAAGCTTGCTTATCACAAATCATTTGGAGCATTATCCTTATAGATGTATGGGTAGATATGACTAACTGAATATCGTCTAAAATCTCTTTCATAAGGATGAAACATTAAAGTGTGTAAACATTTCTTTGAAAATTATCTTTCAGAAGGATGAAACATTAAAGTGTAAACATTTCTTTCAAAATTATCGAGTTTTTCACATAAAGATTCTATCCCAAAAACTCTCTAAGTTTGGTTTTGGAGCATCATTGAGACATTATGAATATGCCATGCTTGGATAGTTTTAGTGACCATTTCATTGTAGCAAAGGCATGTCATCATCGACTAACTAAAGCAAATGCCTAGACAACAAGATCTATTCTTGAGAAAGTGATCTTTTCTACGTTGCCTTTTGTTTCTAGAGCTACTGAAATACCGCGTAACTGTGTTCTTATCTTTTCAAAGTGTTGAGAGGTCGACTTGAGCTATGAATACTAGGATTTGTTTTGATGATGGCATATGATTACTATGAAAAAAACGAATCACAGTAAGATCAATAAATTCAATGTAATGTGTTTTCTCTCTAGGTTAATGCTTTCCTTTTCTTCACACTATGCTTTCTTATAACAAAGTAAAAAACTAGAGTAGTTTACAGGTCTCATTTAAAAAAGACTTAGTGGGGTGAAGTTTAACATCGTTTATTCTAGAAACTCCACAAAAAACAGAAATATCGGTGGAAACTTTGACTATGATTATTGTGTTTGTTCTTGTATTAGGCAATGTACAAAAAACTTGATTAATCATACTCTGATAACAAAATTCTAAAGCATGATCAATCACCATGCACTGTGATAACACAAAAATTATCTGGGGCTCAAAATTTTCAAACTCAAGATAAGTATGGAAACAGAAAGTTAACTGCAAAAGGCTGATCAACCATATAAGCCGGTCACATTATTATTCCATATACGTGGATTCTTCCATGATAAAATGTACAATAATTTTGAACCAAAGATAAAGTGCTATGCACTTGTACACTGCAATCATAATGGAGAAAGAGATTTCTGAAGCACCACTTAGTCTTTGGGCACAATAAGATCCGTGTGGGCGTGAGACTTTTGTAAATGCAAATCAAATGCAGTCAACATCTCAAGAGAAAATGCATCAGCTCATCACATCATCGCACCAAACTTGTAGATACTAAAAGATTTGAAGTTTAAGTAGGATATAAAAATATGACATTAAAGATGCAGTCAGTAATAGACAAACCCTCCAGGCAAAACTCTGTCCGGATGTAGCATTCTTTAGCTGCAGACTTGTTTCTTACATTCAACTGAAATTGGAAAGAGAGCAAATGCAAGCAAGTTTGGATTTGGTTCTAGCGAACAAAAAAGGCACCCTGATGGCCTAATACACAGGCAGATTTATCATGCTTGTCGATCTATGAATCTTGCAATCCTAACTAATGTACAGTATGTCAGTATTAATGTATGACTGCAGCACGTACTAATAATTCTTAAACATTTAATAGTATTGAAACCAGGAATATCTATTCTGTGTTGCTTACAGCAGCTTAGAGATTACAAATTCATGTAATTCATTCTCTTTAATCCTCGAGTTCAATAAATTTTGTCAATTAATTAACTCTTCGAAGTTCTTGTGACTATTATGTGGAATGGCCAAATTTAGTTTTTTAAAAAATCAATAAAGATTTTCAGAAGCATATAATGAGTGATAGCGTTTGCTATTCCATTCTGATGAGCCAACATGAATCACCCAAATAAACAAAATATGATGTAAAATAACAAAATCATGTCATAGATATGGTTTGTATAAAAGATCCAAAAATGTTTCACTCGCCCTTTTATGTTTGAAAGTAGAGACTTTTAATGTACAAACCTAATGATTTAGACAGAAAATTGCGTTTCTCTTTCAATGTTTTTTCTTTTCTTTTTTTTTTTTGGGGGAGAGGGGTTGAAAACAATGAGCAATCTCCTTCAATGATGAAAACCTTTTACCTACATAATATATAACTATTATTTCTAGCTAGATTGAGTATTCTGAGTTTGTATCTAGTTTTAATATTTAAAATAGTAACTTACGTGAGAATGGATTAACAGGACAAGTACATAAATTACTCACAGAGGCCAGTTCCAAAGAAGAGCAATGTATGTTGTTTCCATGTCTAATCACCTGATAATGATTCATAAGAAGGGTATATGTCAAGGAAAACTGGTCAAGCAGGTATTTAATAAAATGAGTACATTTTTTTATTTAACCTGGATAAACTTGTTGGGAAGTTTTCCTTGTATGTCCTTCTGAGGTATGTTAAAGTAAAAACCTTGTCTGCTGTTATATGGGATTTTCAAATTTGGCAGCTTAAAGTCCTCCCTATACTTGTTTGCCAAGTTGTATATTGCTGCAACCTATTATTAGAATGCTGAAAATTGGAATAATAAATGACAAAAACGTACTCTTAATCTCAAAAATACCTTCACTGGTATCACAGAAAGATCTCCGAGCAATATCAAGAAGTCCATCAGTTCCTGCCTTAACAGCAAAACACTGTTGGGTTCGAGCAACAAAAGGAACACGTGCATGAAGAACATCGTCATCAATTACCTCTCCGATCCTAAATAAAATATGCATCATTAACATTTTTGCATAGTACTCACTGACCCAAGAAATTAACTGACTAATGAGGTTATAGACTCAACTAATGGGCACTTAATCCCAAAAAGGATGTTTGTAGATCATTAGACAGCATATTTTGGAACACAACATCGATCACCCTATGTTCAGACCAAAAGGCTTTCAGGAATTTTGTAACTTTTTTCAGTTTTCTAGATATCATTAGCAATAAAAGTAAAACGATGAGCAACTTTCTTTCTAAAAGAAATAGATGATGATGATGATGATGATGATGATGATGATGATGATGATTGAGAAATTTGCTTGATTCAAAAGTACTTTAAATCTAAAGTTAATTTCAACACAAACATTGCACAAGTAAGCAAATAGCATTAGGATGGAAAAATTGTAACGACCCGTTTCTTCGTACGTAGAATATTATTAAAATATTCGTTAGATTTTTCAGTGAAGTTTGGAAAAAGTTGGACTTTGTTTGGACCTAGAATGGCATCTGACGTCCGAATTAAATCTGATTTTCATATGCATTAAATTCACATGATTTTTGGATTTTGCAAATAAATAATCTTTGTGAAGGGTCTTTAAAAGTGAGTATGTAGGCTCTTGAACTTTTTAAAACAGATTTAAAACGATCAAATTATGATTTTTGAAGTGTTTTCCGATCAGCGCTTGTGCCAGGGATTACACAAGCACCCTCTTAATTGCATCAACGTTGCATACGCACTTATGCAAGCGAGCTTCTGAAAAACTATAAATAGGGCCTAGGGCCTTCAGTTTTTCTCGTTCATTTTCAACAGCTCTTCGTGTTGACGAAGAGACGAGCGACGAGCGAGGCGCCTAAGCTACGCGGTAGCGATGCCGGTGAGCCAAGGGACGACTAAGAAGGGGTGGGCCCCATTGGGATGCCTAGCCACCGCCACTTACACTCTCCCCGACGAGCTCAGTTTTTATTTTTCTCCTTCTTTATTTCAAATCCATATATTTTATAGAATTGATAGCGTAGAAAACAATGCCCTTAAACCCGGGCAGCAACGAGGTGCCCAACGGCTGTCAAATCGCCGATGCAACAACCATGCCACCGTCTTCACCCAACGGGCCGTCTTTTGGCTTCATCCCTTAAAGGCTTTTGTGTTCTAAGCCGTCGGATCTATAAAGTTGTTGGAATAGATTTTTCATTTTATGCATATATAGGGTTATCGGATCACGATTTTTACTATTTTTAAATATTTTAAAATGGCATGGGCAACCCGATGTCTGCAAAAATCATGAATACACGTTATATTTTGAACATGCTATTTATTGAGTCAAGTTTCATGGTTAATGGATGTATGAGTCTATCCGGAAAAAAAAAAAGGATAAACATAAACTTTTATCATGATTATTGCATGCGATACCCATGAGTCCCCATGCATGTATTTTCAAAATGCATTGGTTTGTAGGGATGATTATTATGAACAACTTACCCTTCTGCATCATATTTTTTTGGAAATCCAGATATCATAGTTTTTAGTCGGAAGAGGAAGAAAAACCTAGTTTTTACATTTTGCATGATTTACGAATTCCTAGAATTATGGGATTGGATCTAAGCTTAAAAGTTGTTCTATGGGAACCTGTGAAGTGAGATCTAAGATTAGAAGATTACGAGGATACAAATGTTGAGTACAAAGTTCAGTCGAAGGCTAAGGTAGGTAAAATTTTCAGTACATATTTTGAGTTATTAAGCTTTGATATATCAAAAGAAAAGGCTGTTTTTGCGCATCTCTATATGTTTAATAATCTCTGTTAAATCATTGTGGCTCTTAGTAAGCCACACTTACTAAGGGTTGTGTACACCGGTCCGTACTACCGTTGATTGATCTCGACTAACGTACTGACATATGATGCGACTTCTGGATTCTATCCATTGCCCAGCCCAATGGTGATCTCGAAGTGTGGTTCGTCAGGAGATTTGATAGCTTAGAGTAACAAGCTCTAATGGACACCAGGTAAAAGGTTTTGGTTTCATGGAAGTGGATTTATGTCACAGCCCGGTTTGGCTTATCCTTACCGGACCGTGACTTGGGGTTCGGTTTAAGTGGATATGGAAGAATAAGGGTTTCAACTCATTTCACCTACGAAGAGAATATAGATGTTCCAACAGAAACGGAAATCATGACGGAGCAAAATAGCTTATATATAATAGATGGTTTCAAGGTTTCAACAAAACAATAGCTTTTACAAAGCTTAACATAGTAACAAAAGATAACAGAGTCTCAAGAGTTTGGCAGCGAAATAAAACGTGTGAGACATGCATGTGAAGATGCATTCTCAAGGCGAACCAAAATACTTCATACTACTTGACAAAAGATTCCGCTCAACCCCGCCTGCTCCATCACTTGCTCAACCTCGCACATTTAAAAACAAATACGTGGTCGAGTACAAATAATGCACTCGGTGGACACATTCGAAAACATTTTACTTTACGAATATTGTCGCCTCGCCACAAGAAGACACCAAGGGTTTTGTTTGAAAAGGCCTCAGGCTTACAAAATACATTTTCTCATTTCTCAAAATCATCGCCGGCCGAGCATTTTCACATCACAACAACCACAACGTATATTCCAAGTCGGCTATGGATAACGCGCGGGAGGAGGCCTCCCTACACCGGACGCAACTAACCGCCCAATGAGTTAAGAGCATGACCGCCCAAATGGTTCGGAAGCCCAACACGTGTACACAACCCTAGCCGGGAATTTCTACTTACACCTCAAGCCAGATCCGACCAGTAATTTCTTGTTGCCTGTGCAACCCGAATGGACATATACAAAACATAAAACATTTTCCGCGACAATATCGTATCTCAAAAGTTTTTAATAAAACAAGACAAGAATAATAAGAAACATTTTTCAAAACTTATAAAAGGTTTTGGTAAGAAAGCCCACCTCGAGAACTTATATTTCTTACGTCACTAGTACTTAATTATCGTCTTCTTTCTCCTCTCGCGGGACCCTTTTTCAATGTGAGAAACGAGGTTTAGTACATCGCTATACTTTTCGATAGAGACGAACATCGTCTATAACGTCCTATGCATCAAATAAGGCTAACGTCGGACTTATATTGACGTTTCCTAATCAAAATGTTGTCGATTATGACATCGCTCATTATATAAGGGATGTTTCATCTCTTTAGTATATAATGTACGTTTTAATGTTCTTACGTAACGTAAGCTACATTGTTACTAAACGTACTACGTCACATAGATCACGTATTATCGAATTCCGTGCCCTTTGACCTTGGTCAACGTTTTTGGTCAACAATTTTGACTTGTTCAACATTTAGTCACCAATTTTAACTAAAGTCAACATTTTGACTTTTTAATTCCTTTTATGTAATTCTATTATTTTATGTGTAATTCTTGTTCTAAAAATTCTCATAAAATCACTATATGTCTAAAACATCATTTTGGATCTATTATGCATTCATACCTTATAAAATAAATTTATAACATTAATACATATAACCTATAGTTTTTGAAAACCCTAATTAAACTAAGCAAACAATTTAGAAAATTTCAATAAAATCACATAACACATACTCATCTATAAGCATCCTTACTATAACATGATTTTTATTTATTGTGAACTATTGAATTTAATCTTCCTAAGTCACTTTTGAAAATTTGGACTTAGGTCCAATAAATTTTTAACAAATCCAATAAATTCATAGACTTAGGTACCAAAGTGTTCCAAAAATTCTACATAAATTCATACAAGCATAACTAATACCCTAGATTATGATTTCATGCTCCAATCATCAATTAAAATCATAATTATCAACATATTACACCTTCAAGTTTTCGGTCCACATATAAAATTTGATATCATGCTTGATTTTGTGATATAATTATTCTATATGCTTAATAACATCATATAAATACAATATCTAAACATATTAGCACAAGTTTCATGATTTTCGAAAATCACATGTATAAACTAAGCTTGTAACATAAATTCTAACGTATATATGAAGCTCGTAAGAGATCTAACCTTTTGATCGGATTCGATCGACGTCGGCGACGTTTATTCTATCTACGATCGAAGAATGCTTTGAAGAACACTCTCTATTTTTTTCTCTCTATTTTCTCTCCTATTTCCTCTCTATTTTCGGTTATGATGCTATGGGAGGGGTAACCTCCTATTTATAGGATTTATAAAGTGGGTTTAATCACTATTTTATAAAATATCTTATCTTATCAAATCTTATCATATCTTATCTTATCTTATCAAATCTTATCATATCTTATCTTTACAACTCATCCTTAGGTCACCTTATCCCTTAATTAAATGCATTGAACCTTAGTTGTCACATAGTATAAAGTATATCACATAGTATTTGTGCATGTGTAATTTTCGATCCCCTCACATAATGCTACCTTAGGTTACTTGTTTAATTTGATAACTATCACTACTTTACACCTAATACATGATAAGATCTTATCTTATCTCTACACAATTCATCACATGGTGTAAAACAATTTTTAATCACATAAAAGAGTGATCTTTTCGGCCACTACTAGAAGTCTCCATAGGTTACTTGTTCAAATTGGATTTTAACTCTATCTTACACCTAATACATGATAAGGTACAACTCATAGCCCTTCATTAATTATAGGATAACCTTATCACATAAAATCTTATCAAATCTTTATAATTTTCGTCCACTTGTGTACAAGTGTTACCCCCACTTGTGCCACTTGATATAATTCTATATATTATCCTTAATAATATTATTTTAATATAAAAATTATCATAAGATCATAATTGGGTAGCAATTAAAATTAATTAACACTATAAGCTCACTTTTTCGAAAATTAGGGTTACACATGCTAAACATTTTATTTTCTTGTAATAAATAGCTAACACATAGCTATGTGACATATTATAATCTCTAAATGATGAATTTAATCATAGAAAAATATTTAAAACAATTTAGATTCATAAAACCCTAATTTTGGGAAATTAGGGTTTTCGAAACCCTATTTATTGGTACTTTTAAATTCTATAATTCTCTAGAATTATTTTGATGATAAATAATGCTCTTGTATCATAAAATAATCATAGGAATTTGAATTTTATAATTCCATGATCGTTTGACTGAGTTATCGACTCATCTCTAAAAACCGACGTTCAAAACGTCTCAAAATATAACTAATTTCGAAAATTCCATACTAAGGACAAGATTTTATCTTTTATGATGTTTATCACATTACTACACCCTTCTAAGAGATAAACATGACCTTATCTTATCTCTAAATAAAATATCTTAGTTTATACTTATCTTTAAAATGTCATTTTCAACCTTATCTTATCTCTTAAGAGTCATTATCAAATCTTATCACATCCACCTCATGCTTAGGTGTTCAAGATAACTATCTTATCATATATTATAAGATAAACATGACAACTCATCACATAAAATCAAGTGATTCCATATTGAATCACAAATTAACCACTTATTCACCATATTTTTGAAAATAACAAATAAATAAGGAAAAATATTTCTTTTTCTTCCTTAGTGTAAATACTATCCTAAATATGCTTAAAAACATATTTAAAAATTATTTTGTTCAAATTTTCAAGAGAAATTTCGATTTATTCAAAATCGACAATTACCGACGTTCATTTTCATACTCGTTTCTATCGTAATGTTCCTTCTTTATTTTTCGAAATTTTTAAGCCTAGAAATTCGGGGTATTACAATTTATGTTTTAAAACCTTCTCTGTTTACCGTATGATATGGAATTTCTTCGTTTTGTTTATATGAACTGTTTGTCAAAATGCATGACCCACTAAGTGCACTAATACTCAGCCTAAAATCTTTTCAAATGATTTCAGGTAACTAAGCAGATGGGTTGGTTGAGGTGGGTGGGTTGGAACGTGATGAGCGGCTGAGGTGGGTTGATTGTTTTCTTTTTTTGTTTTAAGTATGTTAAGTTCCGCTGTACACTCTTAAATGTGTATGTTTTGTTGTTATCATCTAGAAATTCAGTTGAGTTCTATAACTATTATATTTGAAGTATTTTAAGTTCAGTTGGTTTATGTTATGATTTCTCTAATGTATTCTTTACTGCTTTTTAATGGCGAATGCGAGTAGTCAGCCCCTCTTGGACACTTGGCCAAAGCCCTCATGTAGTATTCGAGACAGTAACGACCTCAAGAGTAGAGCTGATCGGGCAACTCCTTTTGGTGAGCTAGGCTCTCTAATACCCCATTCTTTACTTTACTTGGGGTGTAGTAGGACGTTCCTATCCGAATAGTTGTTACTTGTTATTGATTGTCCGACTGTTCAGCCCCCGTGATTGTAATCGGTTGTATACGACCAGCGTGGCGGGCCGAGCTTTCCGACACCAATTCAGCTCCCGTGATTATAGTCGGTTGTATACGACCAACGTGACGTGCCGAGCTTTCCGACATCAATGTTGTGTATATATGTCTATGTGCTTATTTGCAATTTCTTTTTGGATTTATCTCATTATAGAGGAGATGCTGCATAATTTTTGACAAGCAAGTGAACCTCATGTGTGTATGGTTTCCCCTTTCTTCCTCGCGTCTTATTTCCAACCCCTTGCCACACCCAGACATCCGTGCCATCACTTAGGATTTGGGGCGTGACAAAAACTAAACTTAACATAGATTAACACAAATTTAATGATCCAACACTTCATTGGTAGCCATTATGGTAGTCAACAAAATTCTTTTCATTTAATTTACCACATACATGAGAAAAAAAACTAAAAGCAGAGAACCAGAGGTCTAATAGAAACAAGGAAAATGGGTTCACATGTAACATCAATGGCAATCTGACAATTTTATGGAAGCAAAAGAAGAGCTTAAAAAGATAGAAAAATGCACTATTAACTTTTATTGCAACATCCAAGACTTACCAGGAGACACGAAAAACGCACCTACAGAGGCAGAAACAGCAGCAGTAGTAGAGGAAGTGCTGACATATTGCAGCGGAGTTTCATAATTGGCTCGTGGAACCGAGACCATAGTAGGAACAGATGAAGAACTTTGCACAGTAGAGACCGTGTTGGCCCAATCAGGTTTGCCGAATTTCTTCCAACACTTAACAGACTCATGATTCAAATGACCACAATGATCACAGTGTCGATCATTAAATCCACGACCTCGGCCACGTCCACGTCCATGTCCACCATACGAACCCCAACCGCGAGCAAACATCGCTGAATTATCAAAAGAGGTAGATTCAGCACGGCAGGTGGTGACACGAAAAACGCGAGACAACGCATTAGACAACATCGGTACATTATCACCGGACATCAAGCTATCTCGAAGTGGCCAGAGATCAGCATTAAGACCTGATAAAAATTTTGCCACCATGAATTCCTCTCATTGTTTTGCCCTTGTCGTAGCATCGCAGGAAAGAGGATGATAAACCAAAATCTCGTCAGCAAATCCTTTCAGAGTAGAGAAGTAGTCATTAACTGACTGAGTATCCTGAGTATGAGAGAAAAGTTTCTCATAAAACTCAAATACTCGAGAAACGTTTTTGTTATTAGAGTACATCTCTCGGAGAGAATCCCACATGGCTTTGGCACTGTCCCATGATGTTCTGACTCACAGATGGTTCCAGGCTATTGAGTAGACAAGTCATGATGGAGCAATCATCAACAGACCAAGTTTCGTAGTTGGCATCTGTAGCAGCAGACGGGGCAGTCAGAACATGGCTCTGTTTCTTCTGTGATCCCAAAAACAGGAGAAAAGCAAAGGACCAGAGCATATAGTTGGAACCATTCAACTTAATGGTGGTTCCGACAGAAGGTTTAGAATCAGACATGATAAAAAAAATAGGGTAGAGAGTAAAACCCTAAGCAGAGCAGCATACGGAGTCGTAGAACGGGCAGAGCAGAAACCAAAAACCCTAATTTTGGTTTTTGTTTTTTTTTAAAGACTAAGTCAGAGACAGATTCGAATCCGCTCTTGATACCATGTAGAACAATAAAATATAAAGATATGTAAGAGAAAAGTATAGAGACATGTAGGAGAAAAGTAGTAGTTATATATCCATCACTGCATAAAGCACTTATATATAATACAAGATACTAAGCCAAATTGGATACAAAACCAATATGGGATAGTATTCTACAACACATCTCATGCAATCTTTATTAATGAAGAAAGCCTATTTTCCCCCAGCAAACTGCAAAGCTTCTCTTCCTCTGGTTTTAACAGAGAAGCTGGGTAGGTTTGTAGATTTTTGAGGCCAAAATAAGACGTAAGGGTTCAATTTTTAAGAACTTTAACTTACTGAAGATGCCTTTATATTAGTATGTTATATGTTCTTCCACCAGAGGAGGGGGATTGACTGATGATGATCATGAAGACAGAGATGACTCTTACTATTAAAAACCATAGCTATCAATTATACCTTCTTCTCATGGAAGCAAATTTTTCATTCTCGCATATGGACTTGTATATATTTTTGAGTAGGTAACAACTGGCATCCTTAAGCACCTACGCTGATAGTAGATTAGAAAATCATTTCACCAAAAGTATAAAGCATACAGACAGAAAGGTTAATGTACCTTGGAGAGTAATGGCAAGGAATCAAGAGCTGTTTTAAGAAGAATAATGCTTGATATCAAGATTTGGCTCTTTCTGGAATTGTCACTGGTCAAGACTTCATTGGTCACTTTCTTTTGCTTAAAGCAGAAATGACAGAGGACCTTATCTGGATGCAGCATGAAATCATCATACTTGTGCCAAAATACTATGTCACGGCAGCAGCATACGAAACAATTCTGTCCAGTCATCTTTTTCAATACTTACCAGTTTCTTTTGGAAATTTACGAAGAGCCTGAGAGAGGCCAAAAAACAGTTGCTCATTGCTCATTAGCTCATCCTGAAAAAAAAGAATCAGTTTTATCAATACAGCATATTCAGAGCTACTCATATTTTTTTGTTTTACAAGATAAACAAAAAGGACCTAGTATTGAGTCTCCCCTTGCAGCCACCAACTAATAACAAATCCTATCTGCAGGCTTCCAAAATAATTTGATTTCCGAACAAGGGATTTAATTTATCTTTTATGAGCTAGAAATGAGAAATATATAGGCACTTAACTCTTTAAACAGGAGTTTAATTCTTTTGATGGTTTACTTAAGGTTTAAAATAATGGATAATCAATTAGTTTTATCTTGTAAAGATGAAACAAGGCATCCACAATTCATTTTTATGCTTTTGACAGAATCGTTCTAAATTTCTAATACTTACAAGACAATCAAGACGGGCATTGATAGTCTCGATGTCTTTCAGAGGCTGCAAAAGATTGGCTCGCAAAAGTCTGGTGCTGCATAGAGTTAGAAATATAAGATTTCTATGTATGGGAAACATGGCATAAAATTCTGCAAATCTAACATAATTTAGGATTGGCAGAGATTAATATATCCTTCAACGAGGATATAGCTTTCTAAAGCCAGCGCTCAAGTAATCCATTAAGCATTGGGAGAGTGTTGCTTTACTGTTTTACATCATTAGCTGTATATGTGGGACTTACATTTTACTACCTTTGCATTCTCAAATAGATTTTACTACCTTTGCATTCTCAAATTGCATTGGGCTTTATATTTGTCTAGACTTCAAATGCTATCCTAGTAGCAATATCCTAGAACCTTCTCTTCAAATAAATGACATGGTTCCTCATAAAACATGTTCTTATTTCTTTCACTATAGCACTTGAAACAAATATTTGAAAAATAAGCTGAACCCGACAGCTTAGCAGAAATTGCAGTCAAGCGAATTCATCCCAAATTAAATCCTTATAGGAAACAGAAGTATCTAGCTCTAAGATGCCTTTCCTATAATATAAAGTGCAATCATGTCAGTCTTTTTCAACCAATGGTTGGTCGCAGGGACAGCTGCTACTTGCAACAAAACATATTGATATGTGTCAACTAAACTACGAGGAAATGACGAAATGTATGACAATTCATGAAAGCTAAATGCATACCCTCCCACTGTCCTTGTTGTTTTGAGCATGTGAAACAAACTTCTCTTCTTGTTGTTAGAGCCCCAAAGACTAGAGTGCATTGGCTCAATAATTTCCAAGTTTTGGACACTGTCATAAGACTGCATTACAACTCTACTAGAAGCATAGTGAGATAAAGGACAAATAAAAAACATGCAATGCTCTGCTTTTCAAGAGAATAAATGCACAGTAACATGTGATAAAATAGAAAGAAATGGATAAGCACATTATTGTACAAGTTACATAGTATCTCCTCGACTCCTCCCCCATAAAGCTAGAATTTCACGCTGCTAACAAGAAGTGCTAAAAAATTAAAGCATGGAGGAAATCTTTTTAAGTAGAAGATACCTAGTAGCATCTATATTCATGTGGTCAAATGATCCATTAAATGTAACCTGTCACGTTAAAAGACAATTTTGTTCCAAATTAGCAGAATTTGAGGTAAGTCAGCAATGCAGTGAAGATCGGTATGAAGCAAATTCAAGTATATGCAATTTACAGGATCATAGGTACACTCGATCATTTATGTGATACTACAAAAGCAGCCGTTCTATTGAGAATTAAGAGAGGATGAAAGAGGGGGTTGCCTAACCATCTTCAACAGAAACTACTGTATGCATGAACAATCGCATACCAATATTTCCCTTTTAAGCCATCTGCAAGTATTTCACTTCCTAAAATGGTTATTCACTTTCTAAAAGTCCACTATAGTAAAAATTTAACTCTCTAGAAGCGACTGAAATTTTGCAAATCAATGTGAATAAATGAAGCTTCATAGTTTCAACCTTTTACGTAGTAGCAGACCAGACATTTTGGTCAGGAGGGTCCAAAAAATGTCTGGGATCCAAATAATCATAATTTTATAAATTCATAAAAAGAATTTAACAATTAAAATTAAAAATAATAACAATTTAATATGAAAAATTGAAACTTAGTGCTATATGCTTAAAAACAATTAATGTGTCCGTCGAAACAATCAAAATTGGTATTTTTTCGTTGCCAAAAAAAAGAAACAAACCATTATTTTCTATATTTAGCTCCCTTTTCGATTTTTATGTATTTATTTTAAGCATGGTATGGACTATTTTTCACATATTTTGTACCTTTAAATATATATTTTTAAGTATTAAATATAAAATTAATATTATACCCCTAGTGCTTTTTAAAAATCTAGTGGGGATCCATGCCCTCCCCTTCCCCCACTGCTCTTACACATGGTTAATGATTTTTGGGATTTTCAAACTGAGTGATGGACATGTCTTTAAGAGAAGATAAGCATGATAAAATTTTGCGTGTTAAGTTAACTCCAAGAATTGTGGTGCTATATCGTGATCTTTTCATGTTCAATCTGATGCGTAATGATACAAATCAACACTTTATTTTTTGGCATGATTTCAAGATTGTATGTCTTTGATTAAATATTATAAATTCACATAAATTTGGATTGATTCCTGTGTTTCTCATTTATCATGTTTAAGTCGCTTATATAAATTTATGTTCATTTATTGTCAAAACCATATAAGCATAGCATAGTAGCACTTTGAGCATTTTATTTATGGATATAGCTCAAAAGCCGAATCACATATGTCTCTGTGTTCATTTCCTCATGAAATTCTATTTAATTAAAGAAGATAACAAGTAGTTTGGTTTTTCTCTCAAAAAAAGAAAAAAGTAGTTTTGTTTCAATGAATTCCATGATTTTAATGACTTTAACAGTGTGTGCATATTCTTGAATTGTAGTCTTCAAGAAAAGTTTCACTTACTTCTACTTGTCAAGAGTTGCCAAAGCAATAATCTACAGTACAAAAACTTACAGACAGAGAGTAGTTCGTGATGATCAACCCTTTTTCCGCCTCTATCCTGTGCACAATGCAATAAAAACTTATTTCAATAATCTCGCCAGACAGTTATGAGAAAAATGAGTGATGGCAAGGATACTATTCTTAGCTTCTTTGATAATGGCTTTAGGAAGTGTAGTTTAATGGATACTTTTTTCTAGTTGCATTTGAAGTCAACAAAATATTTGTTAACAAGACTTTATCTTAGAGCTGCAACATTATCATGAAGCATTCAACCAGATCAATTGATGATGAGGAAAAAGGCTTTGTGGAGGGCTAGTCTAGAAAATATAACACATAAACTGTGCTCCACAAACCACTTGGTTTACTTTTAAAATGCTAAATTTAATGACACAATCTACTCATAATGCCTTTACTAGAAAACTCACAAGATGCCTACGTAGGAAGTACTGAAAGTTTTAAAACGAACCAGAAACTGTCTATTTAGGTCACAAACCTGGTCAAGGGCCAAAAAAATTGCCCATTATTCCATATAGGGAATGGGGACAAGATCCAAAGAATAATAGTGTATTCTTTGTTTGCAGCATTCTGTTTTCTAGATTATGTACAGAAAACTTACTTTCAAATAAATAAATTTAGGGTGAAGAAATACCACTTGATAGTTGCAGCAGCTGCAGCCAAGCAAAGATAATATTGTTTGGAATAAGTATCCAGACCAAGAGCAGATGGCTCCTTAGCTGCCAAGTTTTTCACCAGCGCAGCCCCCTTTAAGAAAATGCAATAATTGATGTTATGTATGAAACTCAAACAAAGATAGGAAAGAATAAACTCATTGAGCTATGGCTACCTTTGTGTCATCAAAGCAACCACGAGCCATTGTAACCTGCAGATTTGGAGAGAACATTACTTTTATGAAGCACTAAGAATCAGGGATACAAAGCAGAAAACCTTTGTGGTTGAAGAGCAAAATTTATCGACCAGTTCTGACACTCCAACCATGCCGTCTGGAGCTAGCTTAGTGGGTGTAACAATAGTTACCATGGGATCATAAAAATTCAGTAGTGTTTTTGTGTTCTGGTATGAGCTGCTGGTCTCAATGTACTGAGAAAGATCAAATGAAGCTGATCTCAAGTCGAATGCAGCAACCCCTACCTGAAAAAATTTATAGTATGATAATTATTATAGAACCAAAATATGGTGCTTTGAACATGTGAACAGTTCACCATCTTTAGAAGACATTTTCGTAAAATAAGCATCTGAAGTCTCTAGATTGTATGATCAAAAGTGGAATTTAGCAAAATAAACACATCGAACAAAATAAATTTATGCAGCCGCACGGCATTTGCAGATGCAGCTTATAACAAATGAATAGCACCAGAAGACATAATTGCAAGCTAATAAGGCCAGTCAAACAAATTTTTCATGAATTTCCACATAAACATAAAAATCAATGCTATATAGAGTTCGAAAACCATAAGTTCGTTTACATGCGAGTCATATAAGTAACAAAAGCACACGCGCAAAATCGGTAAAGCATCCCAAACCGACATTGATTAGTAGATCAAATAAAAAAATCAGTTCACTACGGAACTGCACAGCAATCACGAAAATGAAGCTTCAGCCAAAATATAAGGTTCAGTAAGAAAACCAATATTATTTCTGCAGTGGCTGTAAAATCGAAGCAACTGTGCATGTAATATCAGAAGTTCTTGCACATATAATGGATCGATCAGGATCCCCATAGACACGCAATAGTATGTGTTTTTGTGTGTATACGAACAGAGATACCTCTTTAGCACGGTTCTCAATAAGACCGACGATGAAGCTGGATCTCTCTCCGGAATCGTCTTCCATCTTTCTGGATAGGGTAAATACCAAAAACCCACACTAATTTGATACGAAATGCGCGCGGCACCGTCGTATTTATACTGTTAACCGCGCGATAATATTTGGGGGGAAACTAAAAAAGAAGGAATAAAACAGCTCTTTCGAATTATATGATTTAGCAGAAGAAAAAATAAAGTTAAATGGTGGAATATTATTTATTTGTAGGTAAATAAACGAAAAAAAAATACTCCCTCCATCCCCAAAATTCCTTCCTAATTTTTTCTTTTTGGGACATCCCCAAACTTCCTTCATATCTATTTATAAAAACTATTTTTCCAACTTTACCCTCAATAATATTCTTTATTTACACATTTTACCACTTATGATTCATCACTATTTTTCTTTATTACCATCAACAACCTATTTATTTACACATTTTACCACCTATGGTCTACCACTAACTAATTTAATATTACATTAATGTGGATCTTTATTCTACACACAATATACTCAATAATTTCATTAAAACCCGCACCAAAAATTCCTATGAAGGAATTTTGGGGACGGAGGGAGTACAATGGACACGGGCATTCTAGAGGAAAACAAAGTTAGGTACTGAGGCAAAAATCTCATAACACTTATTCAAAATATGGAGGAAATGTACAAACTGAAAAATTCAAGGCATGAGAGATACCAAAAGAGAAAGGCTAAATGTTACTTTATGTTTCAAGGTTTCATGATTGTTTACTTAATGTTCCAATATAAACATATTGTTGTTTTGATCCTCAACATTTCAAAAAAAATCTATTAATGTCCTGCTGATCGATTTTAGGCATATAAACGCTTACATAGCTGCTGAAATTCCATGTTTATACTTCATATCATCTACGTAAAGTACAAGAAATAACATATCACCGTTGACATCTAGACGGTACACGCAACTCTTGTTTGAAAACTAGGTAAAATCATAGGTTTTTACCACCTCGTCAAAAACTTAGGTCCATGACCGAGAAGCTTGCTTGAGTCCATAAATTGACTTCTTTAGCTTCTACACTAGATGTTCCTCATCTTTCTTCACATAACCTTCAGGTTGCTGCATATAAATATATCTATCCTCCTCAAGGTCTATTTGTCAAACCTTTAGGTTCAAGTGAGCTACTATGACCAGAAAAATTATGATGGACTTGAGCATTGCTACAGACAAAAAGGTATCGTCATAATCGATCTCATCTATATGCGTATACTCGTTTACCACTAGCCTAGCTTTGAAAGCTGAAACCTCTTCATTATGATCTCTCTTTCGCTTGTATAACCACTTACTACCTATGGCTTCCTTGCATCTAGTAGATGTGTCTTCTCGTATACATCCATAACGGTTATGGACTCAATCTCTAAATCTATAGCGGCTTGTTATTCTCCCACATCTATGTCTTTTATCGTCTCGTTGTATGTCCATGGGTCGACTATAGTCTGCTTATCTGCTGGGTCGAAGATTATCCCACAAACATGTTTGATTGGGTTGACGAACAACTTTCCCACTACGACGAAGCGCTACTGGCACTATGACAACGGTGGGTACATTAACTTTTAGTGTCGTTTTTTGCAACCTATGCTAGGTAGGCGCAACTCGTACAGTCGGTTTCAATAGTGGAACTCGATCCACTTCGATTTTTTGAAGTATCTGATTTCGATACCTCCCACTAGACATGATATCTTGTACCTTTGGTGGAATCGATGATGGAATACGATTATCTTCGATTTCTTGAATAATTATTTTAATTCTGGATTTATGGTTTTTGATGTAGTCCTCCTTCAATAATCGGACGTTGATGCTAATAACGATCTTCTGATCCATAAGACTATAGAAATAACTACATTTCGTTCTCTAGGCTATCCAAAAAACAACCTTGCATCGTATCTAGCATCCAACTTGTTAGCCTTCTTGTTCAGCACATGTGTTGGACTGCCCCATATGACTTAAACTGGGTTTATGCTCAAACCATAACTCGAAATGGGTCTTATCCATTGACTGGGATGGTACTAGATCGAGCAAATATATCGTTGGCAATGTTTTATAACTCATCATTGATTTAACCATCTCCAAGAGAGTCATATCTTTTCGTTCCGACACACCGTTTTGTTGCAGTGTACCCGATATAGTCAACTGAGATGTAATTCCACACTCAAACATGTAATCTTTAAAATCGTTGCCGATGTATTTGCCACCGCGATCAGACCGCAATGACTTGATACTTTTACTTTGATTCTTTTCCATCTTCGCCTTAAATTCTTTAAATTTATCAAAGCATTCGGACTTACGATGAAGCATGCATACTCGTACCTTGAGTAATCATCAAATAAAAATGATAAAATACTCATACCATCCACGAGTTTGTGTGGACATTGGTTCACACAGTTCAGAGTGGACTAATTCAAATAATTCTTTGACTTTGTATCCCTTCTCCTTGAAGGGCCCGGTTGACATATTTCTCTCTACACATGATTCTCATACTGGAAACGGAGTAATCGTAAATTTACCCAATGCTCTATTCTTAGCCATTCTTTTGATCATATTTAGATTGATGCGACCTAATCTAAGATGTCAAATATATGTATATTCCTCTTGCGAATAAAACTTTATCTTCTCATGGTTTGATTTAGTATATGCAACATAATTATATGTATTATGTTTGGCATAGATAGTATATAGCGAGTTGTATAATGTGCCACCACAAATACCGTCATTTCTCATGATAGAAATACAACTATAAAAAATAACATAATATCCATTAATAAAAATGTTTAGAAACGAAAATAAGGTCCATCAAAACTCTGACACAGAGAGAACATATCTCAAAACTAAAATTGTCCTATCAAAGCATAAAGTAACATCTCCAACTGCAACGGTCTCGACTTTTACCGTGTTACCCATGGAGATCGTTATCTCGCCTACACTCTGTTGCTCAGCTCCCTTGTCCACATTAACCCCTGTAAGGTATAACAAACATGGTCAATCACATTCGTATCTACTACTTATGAATGAGACGTGGTAAATGATTTTTTATGTTTGAACTTGTAAATACTTTGCATTTTGCATTTGTTAAAATACGTATAAATATAAAATATGTGTCAACACTTTGCATTTTTAATAAATGATGAGTAAAATTACATAAATCCGTTTATGACTTTTACATAGGGATGAAAAAAAAATAATAATAATAATAATAAAGGACTTGAGCTCAATTTAATTTCTAAAATTGAGTTGCCTACATATCCTCATAATCAGAGAATCAAAGTCCATGTAGTTCTTTTTATTTCTAAATGCTCTACTCCGTCTCCGCACCCGATTCGATCGATCCGTTCGGTGAAGGCTCGTCTTCGCTCTTGTTACCATCTTCCCATTGTGGTTCTTGAGCTCTAAGGTCGGCTTACACCAATCATCGAGCAACATTGTAGCTTGATGTTCGCCGACTTCATGTTGCTTCTTCTTTGATCAAGCATTAGTCCTCCAATGCTAAATGCTTGTTCAACGGATACTGATGGATGCCGGACGGCAAATAACTCATTGCCATGATTGAGAGGATTGGGTACTCCTCTTTCTTCGACCACCACTTCAAGACATCGATCGAAGGACCGCTATCTTCAACACCAAAGACAAAAGGAGTTTGCAAATATATATCTAATTCACTATTACCTTGTCCTCTCGGTTCTATTTTGGTACATCGAAGTCATTTGTTGCACCAAAGGATCAAATTCATTCATATCAAAAGGAAAATTAATCGTAGACATCATAGAAGAAGGAGGTGGAGTTTGAATATCATCATCACTACCATATTTCGACCTATATTCTTGAAAAGATTTCTTAAATTCTTTTCAAGATTATATTTGATTTGATCTACATCCGGAGATCAAAATAAACTAATTCTCCTTCTATACTAGCACCTTGAAAATCCATTTGCTAAAAGCATCATAATAAACATTAAGCATTTGACAAGTACCATCATATTTCCATTTAGGATCTAAACACTTAGCAAGCAAAAAATTATAGGTATCTCCTAAAATATTTTAGCCACTTTTAAACCATAAAATAAATTACACCACATAAATATGGTTTACTAAAACAACTACGAAAAGACATGGCAATATGCATGCAATGTTCTAAAACCATAACGGAGTGCAATAATAAACTCCCGATAATTGTTTCGTTGCACCATGAAATACCTTTAACAATCGATATAAATCCATGCAAGCATCCCAATGAGACTCATTAAGATGTAATTGAATAGATGTAAACTCTTTTCTAAAAAATCACATAAATGACCCTTATATGAAATAGTACTATTAAGCATTTCATAAGTAGAATTCCAACGATGAGAAACATCCGATTGAAACATGTATAAGCAATATTTTTATACGATAATATTTTTGCCATTTCTTCCCACAAGTTTTTGAAGCATGCAAACATTTGATAGCATTTCTAATAGGACTAACGGAATCTTGAAAATACTAAGTGCATCTTGAACACATAAATTTAAAATATGATAAATGCATCTAGAATGAAAGTATTTTCCTTCAAAAGAAGGTGCGCATGCTTCAATAAGTTGAGGAATACTAGTGGTGTTTGCGAAGCATTATCAAAACCAACGGAAAAATTTTATTAATCAAAGAATATTCATTTAACACACCAATTATAATATTAGCAATACCTAAAGCATTATGAGGCTCTTCAAACTCTCTAAAAGCAATTAAACGTTTTGCATAACCCATTTCGAATCAATCCAATGACAAGTAATACCCATATAAGAATTCTTATTATAATCATCCGTCAAACATCGGCACAAATAGAAACTTTATGACCTAAACGAACCAAATATTTCATTAAATCATGTTTTTTTCCATGCATTGTCTCTAATCTTCTTAAGCATAATACTTCTACTAACTTTGCATGCATTAGGACCAAGTCCTCTTTATAACATTCTTCATACGTAACTCTATCGGCATAATTAAAGGAGTTTTCCATAGCACAATATCTAGCCATTGGCTTCTTCATGCCGCCAGTGATATTCATGCTCTTGTTCCCACTGTTTCCTTTGCCTCTACTACCCTTGGTACCCCTCTTCCTTTTTTCCATCTTTCGATAGAACATTGGGGCCCTTGGATGTGCTAATTAGGGCATGCGCTCATTTGCTCATGACTCTTTCTGCTGCCACGAGATCGTTGAGCAACTTATAATCGGAGTATGAGACATATCTGAAAAATAGTATGAACACATAAGCATAAGATCGTATATAATTTGTAAAAATAATATTGTAACATTTTGATAAAACAATATTGATTGAAACCTCCAATTACCCAAAGAATCTCACATGCAATCCACGCGTGTGGACATTTACATATGAACCCATCGACCATACTAAAATTAACATTTAGTCATTTAATTTAATTAAATGTCAATTTAATCTTATAAAATTGAAATTAATAATTAGACCTTAATTAGACTACATCATTATTGTAAGAATGAATTTCATGATAAGTTGTACTTGAGATGCCTACGCAATGTCTATAATTTTGACAGCAGAAATCGAATTTTTAGAATTAACATACTCACTCGGACAATATCGCTTCTAATTAAATTTTGTTTGTTATTTCATTTTACATCTATCTCTAAAGAACTTATGAGAATCGCACATGCAAGCCCATGCATGTGGATATTTACACATGAAACTCTCATTTCTCAATATATTAAAATATTATATTTAGAAATCTCATTTAACAAACTTATGATAAATAGTACAAGCAAGCCACGCATATGGACGTTTACTCACTGTGCGTATCATTTTGTTTAGAGATCAAAATGTGAAGGTCTTACGATTTTAATTTATAATTAAAACGTCAGGTTTCTTCATTAGTCTTTTTATTCAAAAGGTTTGTCCATGTAGATCATCTATCATAAACATGCTCCTATAGAACTCAACATATAAAATTTGCTCGTATAATTCTAAATCGTGCTTTAAAAACGTGATAAACCTAGCATGCTTGCTAAATTTAGTTAATTGTTCGCAAACTTATATCCATGTTTCTATGAAATTAAACATACATTTGCATGCTACTGCATTATTAAACATCCACGACATGCTTTGAACGGAAAAAAATAAAATAAAAATTCATTCATTACGGCCCATTCGTGGATCATGTATGTCCATGTCTAATTTATTATATAAATTTGCACAGTACATATTTTTTTTTTTATCTTTAAAACGGGCATCGCATGCTCATACATGGACCAGATTCATCAAAATTGGATTTAGATCGAAAAATGGATCTGGATCGGAGCAGTGATTTAGGTCAGAAAAATGAGTCGATCGAAAAAATGGATCTATGCCGAACCGAATCCTGGGTCCGACAAACCCGGAGCGGGCTAGGCTGTGTGTGTGTTGGGCAGGAGCCCTACCGTGCGCCCAGGCGTTGTTGCCGCCGTCACCCATGCCCCTTACCCTGTTGTGTTGTGCGTGGGTGTGTGCACGCACGGGCGTTTATGACAAGTCAACCTGTCAGATGATGTTGCATGCGCGTTAATGCATGCGTCTCGAGCACCTGCTGCCACTGTGTCGTTCCTTGCTGTCCGTTTGCGTGCGCTTGCTTGTGCATCGGGCCCGCCCGCGTCTTTGAAATGCGTGCGCGCTGCGCCGCTGTTCACCGTCACAGAGGCTGTCACTTTCCGGGCTATGCGGTGCTCGCACGCATCTCACCCGCACTGCCCGTCCCTGTCATGGGCCTCCATTCGGTCGCCTACTACGGGACTCCGTTGTATCGTCTCGTTCTTCGTGTTTTTCTTATTCGTTCTTATAGATATAATTTACAAAAAAATACATTCTAATTTAATCACGGATTTTCTCGTGGTTAAAAATAGGGGTGCTAAACGGTATCGGTTATCGGTTAACAGAAAAAGTCGGTTATCGGTTAACCGATTTTTCGATTTCGGTTCGGTTATCGGTTCCCATTGCAAGTGAATTTCGGTTATCGGGTATAACCGATTAACCGACGGTTATACCCGATTAACGAAATTAATTAATTAATTAATTTATTTATTTAATTATTAGGTAAAATTATTTAATTTAATATTATAATTTCGTAATATTTGAAATAATCTCGGTTAATTTCGATTATTTTTGTTAATTCGGTTATTTTCGGTTAATTTTGTAATTTTTTTTGTATTTTTTAAATTTAATTTTAATTTGGTTAACCGATAACCGAATCGACTAACCGAATCGGTTAATCGGTTAACCGATTAACCGATCGGTATCAGTTCCGGTTATCTATTTTGGGTTAATTCGGTTTCGATTAACCGAAATTTCGGTTTCGGTTAACCGAAACCGAACCGAATCTCACCCCTAGTTAAAAACGATTCTAACGAAGAACAATAAAAAAAATAAGCCACAGTGAACGACAGATCTGAAATTAATTATAGCACACGTAATAATCAAACGTGAATTAATCCAATAGAGTCAAGATATTGATCCTGGGCTCTGATACCAATTGATGACAAATATGAATTTACTCGTGCTCCCGATGATCTATCTTTGATGTTTAATTCACCATACATTGATTATATTTTTAGCATGCTCATATATAATTAATTGCAATACATGTGGATTTTCTTTTGTTTCCCTACGAATTTTGACAAATCTAATCAATGACTGACTCCGACTTTGATCTTCTGGATTGTGTCCCTGATGTCTAATCTTTAATACCGAGTGAGAGTATTATATGGAGAACACCATATTTTCACCATCGGCACTGTGATTTTTGAAAATCACTGTTTGTATGACGATGCTACTGATTTTCTCATACCATATATTTATAGTCATCTCATAGAATCCTAATGAGATAAGACTTTTACAGATTTGATAAATACATTAATTATATTATTCCCTTAAAATAATTCATTTATAAAATAATTATCTCTTAATATCTTTTGATATAAGATAATATTTGTCTAGACTAAGATATATATTAAATAAATAATACAATAATCATAACACAGTCCCAGTTGGGCTGTACAGGTGGTGGCTGAAAATTATCTTGGTAATAGGCTTTGGTGGGTCAACTCAATGATCAAATACAAGGAATAAAGACGGGCCTAAAATAAATTAATTATTTTATATATTCATCTCATAACATAAATTAATTCGTAAACATTTATTCATTTCACTAAAGAATAAATACTAACTCATCCATTTATTACCGAAGTTGAGTTGGGCTTGTATTTAGACTTACAAATATCTATATTTAAGATATCGCACGTCCATTAATTAATTAAGTTGAGTTGGGCTTGTATTTAGACTTGTATTTAGACTTACAAGTATCTATAAATATTTTGAGCTCTTTAAGGGATCATTATCATCCTAAATGGATACAGTGACAAGATACAAATAAACAGCATGACATACAAGCACCGCCACCACTCAATATGCAGAGAATATGGGGTTATCCCATGTAACCCTAACCCGTAACAAGTTAAAGTGATGGTCAATAACTCATACTCACTTGAAACCTTAACGAGGTTTAGATTAATGTAAAGTTACTAAGATTTAGGTTCTTCACGACTGTCAGATAGAAGAACTCATCTCACTGTGATCTATTAATACGTCAAGACGTACCAGTATAGATAAGCATCAAGTCAAGTTAGTTCTTATCTATACTACAACCTATACCAATAACTTGTCCTGCAGTTGTCTCAATTGTGATCATTTTATATCTTAACTAATCATACAGACTTCTGTGATCTTATACACATTGATGGTCTAACTTTTCTATGAGATAATGAGACAACATATGCAATCAAATAAACAATTCAGATAGGCGATCATAATAATGGTAGCAGGAAACTTTATATATAAGCTCAATAATTATATTTTTAGTATACAAATCAAACAATAACATCATACATAAAGTGCTCTTCAAGTCTGGTATGTAGCTCTGCATGTCAGGATTCTTAGCAGATTCATTATGTCACGTCTGAATTCAAACACCAACGTTTTAAAATATTTCATGTTTCTTGAGTAAGGTTGACTCCGTGTTTCTTCAGTACATTGATTTCAGGTCTCTTCAGTAGAGTGAACTATGTATTTATTCAGTAGAGTGGACTTCATGTTTCTTCAGTAGACACTTTAGATGATGTAGTTCTTCAACAACTTTCTTATAATCTGCTGAAATGACGCTTGATCATTTTCTCTGACATCTTGTCTCAGTCTCGCTGAGTCTTTAGTCTTCAGTAGCACTGGACTTAGAGATGGCAATGGATCTCGGACCCGGTCCAGATCAGTGGATCAAGATCTATTTTTCAGGATCTGGATCCTCAAAAAATTAGACCCGATGGATCTGGATCGAATCTGGATCCTACTCTCATATTTCGGTTCTGGATCTGGAATTTAGTTTTTGAGACCCTGATCCGGTCCAGATCCGACCCGCAGATTCATATATATATATATATTATTTTTATTATAATTAAATACCTAATCTTAACTTAAAACTCTTCAATTTTCTTTTTCAAAATCTCCCAAAACAAATATACTCCCAATTTCATATCAAATTCTCCCAATTATGTATCAATCGACATTCACGGCGGGTCGTGCCACTTACACCACCGGCGATCGAGTTGTTTGTTGTCTCCTACTTTATAGTAAATTTGTAACTAACGTCTTCCAATACAGTGATAATTGTAGAAATTCTAAATAATTATTATAGTATTATTGCGTATTTAGATTATTATGGTATTATTGTGAATTATAGTTGATTTGGAATTTATTTTAGAAGCGAAAACATATGGATCCGAGTCTAGACCCTGGATCTTGTGGATCTTATGAATCTAGATCTGGATCTAATTTTTTTGGATCCAATGGATCTGGAACGGATCCGGATCAAAGCAAAAAAAATCGGATCTGGATCTGGACCTAGACAGATCCGATCCAGATCCGGCCCATTGCCATCCCTAACTGCACTTCAGTAGTGATTATTTTTAGTATCACTTAGTCGATGCTTATTCAGTAGCGATGTACTGAGAATCAATACGACTGACTTCAGTACTGCTTCTTGAACTCCTTTAGTATCGAACGATCGTACTAATAATTCTTATGCTTAAAAGCTCGCTTCCTAACATGTGAGCAACACTATCTTACATCAATAAGACAAACATCAAGAGGTTTTGGAATCTAATCTAAACATTAAGTAATAATAGATTTTTCCTACATATAAATACAATTGTATGTATATTATAGTGGGACCTATATAAATTTGATTTTGTAGGTATATGATTGGAGATATATATGAAAAAAGTAGATAAATTTAAAAAGCTAATGTAAAGCAAAAAGCTATGAGCCAACTTTACCATTGGATGCACCTTAAAAACTTGATTGAAATCAATTGCAGTACGGTCAATTTTATTTTCAAAGTATTTTGAGAATATTGATCGTTATTTTTATAAAAGTAAATTGAACGATCTTGATATGGTTTTTATGGTAAATAAACAATACCATTGAAAATAAAAGATCGTACACTAGAGATGGCAATGGATCTCGGACCGGTCCGGATCGTGGATCGAATCCATTTTCGGGATCCGGATCCTCAAAAATGGATCGATGGATCCGGATCGGATCGGATCCTACACCTATATTTCGGACCCGGGATTTATTTTTAAGACCGGATCCGGTCCGGATCCGTTAGCGGATCCGTTAGTTTATATTATATATATTTATTTATTTATATTATAATTAAATACATAACCCCAACTTAAAACTCTTTAATTTCATTTTTCAAATTCTTAAAAAAACAAATATACTTCCAATTTCATTTCAAATTCTTCCAATTATGTATCAATCAACATTCACGACGGGTCGAGTCACTTACACATCCGACGATCGAGTTGTTTGTTGTTTCCTACCTTATAGTAAATTTGTAACTAACGTCTTCCAATATAGCGATAATTGTATAAATTCTAAATAATTGTTATAGTATTATTGTGTATTTAGATTATTATGGTGTTACCGTGAATTATAGTTGATTTAGAATTTATTTTAAAAGCGAAAACATATGGATCCGGGTCTAGACCCTGGACCCTGCAGATCTTACGGATCTGGATCTGGAACTAATTATTTTGGACCCAATGGATCTGGACCCAGGCAAAAAAAATTGGATCTGAATCTGGACCTAGCCAGATCCGATCCAGATCCGACCCATTGCCATTCATACCGTACATCATAGACTACCTAAAGGTGTCCAAATAGTGAAGCCTCAACCAAAAGGGAAACTATAAGCTACTGAAAGTAGTGCCAAGATAATGACATAAAAAGAGAGAGACCAAGCGAGCTTGATGGCATAAGAATTGAAATATAATTTGATACCTACACTATCAAGGCAGTAAAAAAAGAAACTAACAAAGTAAGACCTAGTACAGTTGGATGGAGGTTAATGAGGATGGGATGGGCAATGTAGTGGATACCCGCACCGTTAAAACTTGTGAAATGAGTCAGTTCGGGAAACAGATAATTACATTAGTTATGTCATAGATCGCATGCACAGTCATGTGTTGGTGTATTGACATAAATCATTTGGTGAGGCTATGGCTTGAAGAATGAATGGTCCAACACATTTAATGTGCACGGTGACAGATTACTCGCAATGTCTTATAGTAATCTTGTGCTTAGTGGGCTAGGCAATCACAGGGCCTATTAGTGATGGTATGTCCGGAGGCACAATGTGAGCTCAAGCTTCGCACACGGTGCACTCCCAAGACTTGTGGGTGGTGGTGTGTGTTGGGGCATGGTGTGCCCGTCGTATCAGCGAGCGTATGCGACGTTGGGTCACAATGTATGCATACGATTCGCTAGCGACCATAGTCAATCGAGTTGTCGAGGTGACTCATTGAATCAAGATTTAAGTTTCATCAGCTTCTTAATGTCTACTGCCATCACGTTTTTTTTTTTTGGTAATGGTCGCATGTGTCGGCCCTGTTTGGAAAATATCCGAGGGCTATGTAGGGCAACCTTGAAATCGACGACCACCGATGTTACCCTCCGGATATGAAAAGTAAATTATGGCATACCTAAATTTGAGACTTGAGGGTGAGCCAATGGGCGCCCAATCCCCCGATGACAAGCGACGACAAATGATCCTTACACTGCTCCTTGGTCAAAAAATAGTGAATTTCGGCGACCACAAGACTTGAGAAACAAAGGTAAGGCATACCCATGGGCTCCCATTTCCCCTGGTGGCAAGTGACGACAATGGACCCTAGCTCGCTCCTTTGATCGCGAACAATGACTTTAAATGGTGACCATAATTGCTAAGAAGGGAGGCATGCACGCATCATAAAAACACCCAAAATCGTTCTAGACATGCCCATAAATATGTAAGTTTACTATATTCATTCTCATATAATAATTTTTATTAATTAAATATATATTAAGAAGATATTAAGGAATGCCGTATATCTACATATTTCATAGAATTTCCTTAATATATATATATATATATATATATATATATTTATTTATTTATTTTAATTTATTTTTTGGAGCAACATAGAACTTCATCTTAACAAGGGTAGCTTTCCGCCCTCACAAAAAAAAAGGGAAGGATTTCCACTGACGACATCGTATCGCGCCTTAACAAAACTTCCTACGTGCGATACTTTATCGTCTCTGCGGTAAAGAGATCGCGATTTTCATCTGCCGCATTCTGCCAGCCCTAATTTATGCCTCTAGCGGATTCCATTGAAAATTTTCGATTCTGTCATCCGATAGGCTCTTCTTCAATCAGAAACCAGATTTAATTCGGTCGATTTTCATCGATGGTGCAATAGTTTGGTTAAGGCGGCTTAACCCTAACTGCCTTCCGCGCTGTTGATTCCGCGTGCTTTTTTCTTCAATTCGGCGATCGAATTGTACAATTGGCGGACTTTCGTATATGTGGAGCTAGAAATCGTTCGAGAACATCAATAGGAAGATTGCTTAGAAGTTCACAGTTCGAGGCAGCGGCAACACGAAGATTCCCATCGGCGTCTTCAGGAGGAAAGGGATTTTTGGTGTTTTCCCCTGATCTTTCTGATCTGTGTCATCTCCGGTCATGTGGGGGTGTTTTGGATTGAAATCCAGATCAGTTGTCTATCGATCCAAGTGTAAAGAAGTCGCGCTGACTTGGATGTTTTTGAGTGCCTGAAGGATTAGAAGGCCATCAATTAGTCGGTTTGATTAATATTTCTTGAGTAATTGCAAAGAAGAAAAAAGAAGAAAAAAGAACTTATTGAGTTTCCGTTGTACTGTTATTGTTTCCTTTTTTCAAGTTTGAAGTTGAATGCCAGGGCTTTCATTTTGTATTATTTGACGGCCTTTATTTCTGTTTGTGTTGTTTCTCTCTGAAATAGAGGGGGAACATATACAAAGAAAGGCGAAACCATAACGAAAATATGGCTGTTTACTATAAATTTAAAAGTGCAAAAGATTATGATTCAGTTCCGATGGACGGCCACTTTATATCGGTGGGACACTTGAAAGAAAAAATATTTGAATTAAAGCATTTGGGTGGTACTGATTTTGACCTCATAGTCACCAACGCCCAGACCAGTGAAGGTTGGTTTTGATTCTTTGCAGAATGTTGTTCAAATAAATCTTTTAAATAAAACGTAGGTTTATGGTCATTTTTTGCAATCCTTTCTGTATATAGAGCACATGTTTGAGCTTTTACTTTGTGTAATACGATGTTGGTAAATGTAAATGAAGACATATTTCAATGCTATCTTTCTTTGGAGACAGGGGGCTTGGGTCTTAGGTTGTTGCGAAGCTTAGTTTTTCTGGGTTTAGACCGACAGATTCTTGTGTTTCAATCAATTAAGGAAAGCTGATAATGGTTGATCGCTGAAAAAATGATGGTATGCTGATAAATCAGCCATTGGGAATCTGGGTGGTGGACTTTTGATTGTGTTGTAGTCGATATGAGATTAGTTGACTCATATTGATTGTTATTATTACTGTTTGTTTGGTGGTCTTGCACACACAATGATCTATTCATTTGAAATTGTTGGAAGTTACAGAAGTGGTTCTTTAAAATATGCAATAACTTGAGATCTTTAATAATTCTCATGATGAGTTATTTAAATGAATTAGTATTCTGAATGGCACGTTAGAGATTATTGCAGTATTAAACAGGTGTTAGTGATTGCGATTTTTGGTAATAGTTTGACACACACTGGTAATAGTTCATTAGTTTGACACAGTGTGTGTGTGTGTGTTTTGGATGCCGAAGCTTGACTATTGTCTATTTTACTTGAAAAATGTCCAAATATAAAATCTGCAAGTAAATTGGGATTAGAGCATCTTAATGCTGAATGTACTAAATATTTAAGCTTGTAATAGTTATTGTACCCTGAGAACTTTCAGTTTTGTAGGGTTTATTTGTTTTTTTTTGTCTCCTGATTTATGAAGATCAGGACTGTGATTTGGATGGTGATTTATTATGGGTTTATTGGGACTATGGCAATGATGAGATGACTTTCGATGGTGTTAGCTATAGTTTTACTCTTTGGTTGCATTTATGTGGTGGTTTTGTGGGGTTTATACACATCTCATTGTTTTGTAATTTCAGAGTACCTCGATGAAGGAATGTTAATTCCCAAAAATACTTCAGTTTTAATACGCCGAGTTCCTGGAAGGCCTCGCAAGCCCATAATTACTGCACCTGTTAGCGAGCAAGAAGAGTATTGCCTCATTCCTTTTATGCTTTATCAATTTTTTCACTTGTGAGATTAAAGATTTGTGTGACCTCCAAACGTTAAACTCTATTTTAGCTGCCTGTTGATGTTTTCTAAACTCCGTATGACCAGCTTTGGTTTGTTTTTGCATATCTGTTAACAATTCACTAATTCTGGTGGTGTGTTGGAACCCTTTGATTTCTCTGTGTGACTTAAAAGTTATCCATGCAGAGATGGAAGGATTCACACACACACACACACAAAAAAAAGAAAACAAAAAACAAAAAAACAAATAGTAGGCTTACACCCTTCAGCATTTGCAGAATCTCTTGGTGCTTAGTTTGTGTGTTTGAATGTGTCCTGTAGGTTGAATGTTGACCATAATTCTGAAGATATTCAAGCTGTAAAGGGTAGCTTTGCTGTAGCAGATCAGTCTTATGTGAAATATGTAAGGCTTTATTCATTAATCGTGGAATAGTTTTACCACCTTATTAGTATGTAACTGGGAAACTGGACATGGAAGCATTTTCATGTCAGTTTTTTAGTGTTGCTAGTGTATGAATATTTCCTTGCTTATTGTAGGGTGAAGATTTAGAATGGGATGAATTTGGAAATGATCTTTATGCCATGCCTGAAACTACCCCTGTCCCATCCAGCATCCCAGTTCAAGATGCTACTCCTGTTAGCAAAGAGGATGAGGAGAGCAAGATCAAAGCTTTAATTGACACACCAGCATTAGATTGGCAGCGGTGAGAAGCTGTTCTCGCTTATCACTGATGTTATGGTGATAACTATTTCGGAGCTGATTCCTCCTCAAATTCTGGCTTTTGGAGCTTAATTTTTGTAAATTCATATTTTGGCAGACAACCTTCAGATGGTTTTATCCCTGGTAGAGGTTTTGTACGAGGTGGTAGAATGCCGGGTGGCCGCGGTGGTTTTGGTGATTCTCTTGTCCCTTAATGTGTAACTGAAACAATTCTGCAAAACATCTTCATTTATTGTTTAATTTTCAACCATAGTATCATAATTTCTTTTTCTTTCCAATACCGCACTTTAGCTATTTCAGGAATACTGCATTGATGCTTTTCTGTCTTCCTATGTCTTTGTTGTCTATGACAATGTTGTTTCTAAATCTCAATGTTCTGATTTCCAGGTCGAGGTGGATTTGAGAAGAAAACACCACCACAAGGCTACATATGTCACAGGTGCAAGGTGCCTGGTATGTTATTTTCCTAGGAAGGTGAATTGGCATGCATATATATAATTGGAAAAGGTTATCTATAGTGATGGGCTTCTTTCATGCAGGGCACTTTATCCAGCATTGCCCTACAAATGGAGATCCCAATTTTGACATAAGAAGGGTCAAACCTGCTACGGGAATTCCAAAATCAATGTTGGTGGCCACCCCAGATGGCTCTTATGCCACGGCTAGCGGGCTTCCAGCAACTTTGAAGCCAAATGAGTAAGCCGTCTTCAGTAATTCAGTTTATATGTGTATTTTTGCAAGGGACATATTTTCTCATCGGTGATTCTTTCTAGGGCTGCTTTTGAGAAAGAGATTGAGGGAATGCCATCTACACGATCAATTGGTGATCTTCCAAGAGAGCTGCGGTGCCCTTTGTGTCAAGAAGTAATGAAAGATGCTGTCCTGGCAAGCAAGTGTTGTTTGAAGAGCTTTTGTGATAAATGTAAGAATGTGATTTATTGTCTACTGCATTAATGGCTCTTTTGCTTTTCACTGTCTGCAATTTGGCATGGGGAATGAGTTTTCTCGTCAGGTGTTTGAATTTGTAGGCTACCGTACTTCTCAAATTTGTTACAAGTACTCACTTTTCTTATTTCTTACTTCTCCGTAGGCATACGTGATCACATTATGTCGAGGTCAATGTGTGAATGTGGGGCCACAAGTATTCTTGCAGATGATCTTTTGCCCAACAAGACCTTAAGAGATACCATCAATCGGATTTTGGAATCGAATAACAACAGTGCTGAAAATGGTGGGAGTGCTTTTCAAGCCCAAGGTTTGTACCTTGCCTTTATTCATTTGTTCTTTCTCTCTCTCTCTCACACACACACACACACACACACAGTGCATGCTCACAAATGCACATCTGAACATCTTTCAGCTTGGATATGGAGTGTGCTATCAATGTGGTTTACTTACAATGATCGTCCTAACCGATCTTTTTTCTTTTGTGGTTCAGACATGGAGTCACGAAATCCACAAGCTAAGGTTCCATCCCCCACACAGTCTGCTGCCTCAAAAGGACAGCAAGTGCCTGCACCACCACCTGAGCGGCAGGAAGTTCCAACAGTTATGGAGACTGTTGAAGAAAATAAGCCTGCTATCCTGCCCCTGAAATCAGAGAAAGGGATAGCTTTAAAAGTGCCCGATGCTTCAGAAGCAACTCATGATTCAAGGACAGTTAAGGAAGCAGCATCACAAGGAAGTGCTCCTCTGGCTGATGAAGAGGTGCAGCAGAAACCAATGTCTGGAGAAGCAGGTACATGAAATTCACACGACTTGATATATATGTAATTGTTTAATCCAATGTGCCTGATGCTGGACCGAAGTTTCTAGAACTGATTGCGAGGTTCTCTACTTTCTGCATGTTCATTGTGGTTGCTATTGCAAATTTCCTGTATACTTCCTAAAATTATTTCTAGCCTCTCATATGGCTTTGATTAACATGGCATGATTTGTTTCATTTTTCCTGCACAAAAACAAACAAACTGAATCCACCTGTTACTGTTTGATGAGTATCCTGCTGAGATCATATTTCTGTAGGACCTTATAAGTTCTAGATGCAGGATTTGGTTGTAGACTGTCACGTATGAAGGTTATACAATACAATTTGTTTGTTCCTTAAATTAGGAGCTGAATTTCGACATGACCTGTTCATTGTGGTTTCACAGGCCGGAAGAAGAAAAAGAAGAAAATTCGCATGGCTCCTGGTGGTATGTTCTTATCAAAATTTGCTTGCTGCTGTTTCTCCTTTACACTAATTTATGTACCTCGATGAATTTAATTATTTGTAAAAGTTTGGTTCCCGATCCGAGGTTTTGCTCTAGTATTTGATATATAGAGGTGTATTTGGTCAAGCAAGAGGAAATCAACTTAATGTTTGGCTGCTTTTTTTATTGTATTGAACTTTTCTTCTGTATGCTTGGCTCAGTTGGTGGGCTTTTACTGGAAACAATTAATTAAGCCAGATCCTTCAGTGTATGGCATTTCATGCTTTTTTTCGTGGAATCTTGTGTTTAAGGCTTTGGTTTGCACTTTGAAACATTTTATAAGCTTTGAGGATGTCGATGAAGTAATTTTTCAACTTATAGCCATTTAGGATCCTCCTGAGGGATGTTGTTTAATACTCCCTTTGTCCACTGAAAGTGTGGCATTTGATGGACGGCACAAGTTTTAATAAAATTTGGTAGGTGTTATTTGAGTGGAGAAGTGTCCCACTGTGTAAGGTAATAAGTGTTTGAGGTTAAATTATAAGAATTATGTGTGGGTCATGAGATGGTTTTTTGGTAAATAATGAGTAGTTGTGAACTTGAATTATAAGGAATTTATGTCCCAAAAAGGAAAGTGTTACACTTTTTGTGGACGCCAAATAAGGCAACTGTGCTACACTTATAGTGGACGGAGGGAGTACATGAATTATTTCCCACTCTGCTTCATATTAACTTATATTTGTAATGCTTAGTTTGTTATTTAAGCCATTTGTGCTTGGTGTATCTGAGATCTTTGCTGTTTGGTACAAAATGGACTTTCTTTTGCACTCTTGTCACTTGACATGAAATACAGCATGAATGCTCAGGATCACCGGTCTGGTTTAATCTGATTTAGTTGTATAAATATCAATTTGAAATTTAATTCCCTGCAGCTGCGGAGATGCAGTGGCGGACGGGCCCAGACCTTGCTCCTGAGAATTACATGATGAATATGGGCCCTTCTGCTTTTAATCCTGGCTGGAATGGCATGCAACCTGGATTCGATGGGTTTATGCCATATGGTGCTGGTCCTATGCCCTATGGGGGTTATGGAATGAATCATATGGACGTTCAATTTGGGGGCTTTTTACCGTATGATCCATTTGCAGGACATGGTGGTATCCTTTCATATGGCCCTCAAAGGTATGGTTTAGCTTATGTATCCAGAATATAGTGTTTGACGTATTTCTAAGTGACTGATCGGTTATTGTTACTTCTTGGTTCTTGATTATTGGGTTTGTGATTCCTTTGTTTTGTGGGTTCCAGGGACCTTTCTGAGTTAGTGGGATACAATGCTCCCCCACCAGTCATGAGTAGAGAGGAATTTGAAGCTCGCAAAGCTGATTTGAAGAGAAAGCGTGAAATGGAGAGACGTAAGGAACTGTAAGCAGTCTCTCTCTAATTATTCATATATATTCATTCTACAATATTTTACTCTTGAGCTACTGTATAATTTATTATGTATTGATTATTGAGCTGAGTTGATAATTATAACAAAGACAAAAAAAGAGAAGAAAAATAGGATTGATTAGATGTAGGTTCCTGTTAACTGAGCATCATCAGTTATCAACTTGGGACGCAATTGATTTATCTAGTCGTTTTGTTGCCATCTGCATTGTTGTACTCGGGAACGTTTGATTAATCTTGTAACTTCTGGCAATGGTAGCATATATCTACTTCCGAAGTTAATAAAGCATGATGAACAATGACAACATAGCAACGATAGTATTAGTAAGACAACTATAAGTAAAATTTGAAATCGTCTGGTGTAATCTCTCTAAGTTAGTTCTACTACCAAGTAACTTTTATACAGTTATGAATTAGTAATCTCACCTAAGCTTTTTATTGCCTTCGATATAGGGAATTTTCTAAAGATCGGGAATATGGAAGAGAAGGGAGCAGTACAGTCAATGTCTCTTCGAGATCCAAATCTGTATGTATTTTTATCGTCTGACTATTCTTATTTATTATACTCGTCTCCTGATGCAGGCTGAGTTTATGGTCGTTGAGATGGTTTTTCTAAAACCTGCTCCAGCAGGATAGGGTGTAACTCTTGAAAAATGATTTTTTCCAATTTATTGTTCCAATTAATTTTGAATGTGGTTTGGTGTTTAGAATAGTTGGTTGCATTTCTTCTCTTCCATCCCTATCGCTTCATGCTTATTTTGATCACTGAAATAGCGTGTAATTTAATATAGAGATGATCTTCTTTGAGGACGTCCTCAATTAGATCACACTCAATTAGGAAATGAGACCACATTTAATTAGGAAATGTGAGGACTGTACTCAATTAGAATTCCAGATTAAGTATGGTCTCCACGTGTCCTCACATGAGGATGTCCTCGTAGGAGACTTTGTCTATATATAAGGTCTTTGAGGACGTCCTCAATTAGACCACACTCAATTAGGAAATGAGACCACACTTAGGAAATGTGAGGACTGTACTCAATTAGAATTCCAGATTAAGTATGGTCTCCACGTGTCCTCACATGAGGATGTCCTCGTGGGAGACTTTGTCTATATATAAGGTTTTTCATCAAAACCGGTACACGCTTTTCTGTAGTGAGAAACACAACAGATAATCATCCTTGTCAAAGAAAGAACTCTCATCTCTACATGAATATTTCAATTCCTTTGTTCTCAGATCACCTCCATGAAATCGATGCTTTTGCGTTGATTACAAAGTGGTGGAAATCCTTCCCGCAAAATTCTTGTTTTCGAGGTGTATTCTGAGAGAGAGAATGTTTTGGTTTATCCATATAAACAAGTTATTTGATGACCTAGTTATTAGATACTAAGCAAAGTAAATAAATTATTTGAACAAGTAGTGTAGTTATTAATCGCAACGTAGATTTCTGTTGGTTTTAAACGATACTCACCCTAAGCCAACAATTATGGCACATATGGCCCCCCTGTGGGCTTAATGGGTACTTTTACTAGGAACGCGGTGCGTTTTCTTCTTCGTTTAACTGAGTGCGTTTTTGTGTTCAGAGATTGACCCCCCCACTGTCCGGCGCCGACCACCACCTTCCAACTCGCAACCGCCATTCCCCGGAGCGCCACTCCAGGGACCCAGAGCTTCCTCGCCCGTCGTCTTCCAAGAAGAAGTCCGACTATGACAATGACGATCATCATCACCAGCGCCGCCGTGAAGAAACCCACCGCGACAGGGATCACCACCGCAGCAGCCACCTCCGCCGCTCGGAGTCCCCAACAGAACTACTGTCTGCGACATCTCAGGCTGCCTCAGCCGCTGCTGACAAGAAGCAGAAGGCCAGCGTCTTCTCCCGCATTAGTTTCCCTGCTGGTGGCGAATCGGCTGCCAAGAAAAGAAAGCTCTCTTCATCCGACGCAGTTGCTGCCGGCACTGGCTCCGGAAGTCACCGAGCATTGAATGGGCAGCATGAAGAGCACAAGGCAGCTACTGGATCAAGAAAAGGTAGTGCCGCTGTCTCTGTGGATCATGACAGCAGCGATGATGAGAGGCATTTTAAGAGGCGGCCGTCGAGGTACACCTCGTCGCCTCCGCCAGCTGCTTCAGCGGAGGAGGAGCACCGCCACTCTAGAGGGTCGAGGGATAGGGAGCGGGAGAGAGATCGCGGGGTTTATAGCAGCAGCAAGCGGAGATAATTGTCGTCGGAGACAGCGGCCTAATTGGACACTATGTTTTGAGGCTTTTATTCCGTCTTTGGCGCCCTGCTTGCTTTGATAATGTAATAACAACAATAATGAATGATTTATGACTGGGTTTTCATTGTTGCCATTTAATGAAATGAGCATGTTTAATGAGCATTGTTATGTTTCTTTATCTTTTTATATTTGTTTTACTAGGTCATTGTACCTTTTTTTTAGTTCATGTAAATCCTTGCTACTTTTATATTTAACTTGAAGCCCGTGTACTGACTATGTTCTTAATATTTTTATTTTTGTAAGTTGATCGGTTACAAGAACTCCCCGGCCTGCAGACTAGCTTTCTAGAAACTCACCTCAAAGTGATAAATTTTTGTGTCGAGTTGCAAAAATAGTTTGATTTTTAAAAAGTTGCAAAAATGGTTCGATCTCAGAAAAAAAGCAATTATAGCGTGGGCGCAAGTTGCAAATATGGTTAGAGGTTACATTTTCTGGCTGGAAATTATAATGGGGAAGGCTTAAATTCGATGTGAATATTTTGATTATTGATTCGGATTAGTGTAGAAATATATTTTACTCTTGAACATCAAAATGATGTTGGTTTGATGTTCAAAAATATATTTTCGACGTCGTTTCGAATATCAAAATGACGTTGTTTTGATGTTAATCTGGAAAATATATTTTCACATAATTTAAAAATAAACTAAAATATTAATGTTCGATCTAGACTTTCTACATCAAATTTTTTAGCCCAAAAATATGGGCTTAGACTATATTTGCAACTCACACCCAATAGTCAAAGTTATTTTTACAATTTTGCAAAAGTCGAATTATTTTTACAACTTAATCTTAAGATTAAAACATAATAGTCTTATATCTAAATATGTAATGTAAAATATATGACGCAAATCTCCCACCTCCCCAAGTTCACTCACACATTAGAATCAGGCTCTACTCGCACCTTAATTATTAATGAGGGTTTTGATGTAGCATGCCAAATTGGATTTGAACTCTCAATTCCTTTTTTTTTGAGGATTGAACTCAAATCTCTCATGTCTGCTTTAAGGGAGTCAATTCTTCTGCCCTCAGGGTGTTGTTCCTTTTTGTTTTTTCTTGTGTTTTTTTTTATATAATTTTTCTTCCTACCGCCGATCATTTTATTTTCTATACCATTCAATTCCATTTAGTTTTGTTTAATTATTCTTCCTCCATTTTGTATCTTCAAATACTTCTTCTTTATAATTATATTCATATTCATTTCTCCTTCAATAAAATTAGAACACTTTAAGATGCCGTATGCGGTTTGAAAGATGCTATCAACTTGGATTTTAATCAAACTATATAAAATGTGCAAAACATCTATTATGATATTATAAGAAATAAACATGCTTAACAGAATACACCTTAACAATCTAATAATATAAGGGTGGAAATTTATTATACCCACATTTAATAATTAAAGTATTAAAAATTCTACTTTTATAAACGTATGTTAAAAAATACCCAAAGTTACATGAATACCTACTTGGATCCACCATGGTATCTGTCACAAGGTTTTCGTCACGTAGAAATTTTAGCCTTGTGCGGCGCCGATCGCACTCGACCAGCCAGCCAACTCTCGCTCACCCACACTCGTGTATAATTTGTTTACTGAATTTAGGGTGTATCGCAACGAGCAAGAACACTCAATCAAGCATCAAGTAAATCACGCACAGTATACGGGTAACTCACCCCAAACTTCGTATTACTCACAATTCGTACAAAGGATCCTCACAAAATTGCCCGTGCGAAATCTGCCTAACACTTTGCAGAATTTTGCCTTATCAAAGTGATGGACAAGGCCCCATCACTAGCCTAAAAACCGTCGCCCATGTCAGCGTGTTGCGCGCCCACGATCTGCCGCACATCGGGGCGGTTATCGCAAATAACCGCCCACTAAGTCCGCACGTGCTGGCTTGGCGCCCAACACTCGAGTAACCGTCGCGCGTATCGTTAACTGCTTCGCGCGCTGAGGCTCTCGCGCATCGCTCGGCCGCACGCTCACTCGGCATCTCGGCAGATCTCGGCGCCTTTCGCTTCGCTCGCATGTCCGCTCGGCATTGCTCGGACATACTTAAGCGCGGGGCGCTCATCGCCCGCACATACTTGCTCGCACGCCTCGGTCCTGTCCGCCTCGGCACTTGCTCGCATCTTCGCTCGGCGCCCGATGTGTGGCACTCGGCGCCCAGCGCCCGGCATCACCCGGCACGCTTGCCCGACGAGCCAACACTCGCGCGCATTCGGCACGCACACCTGCTCGGCACGCCTCGAGGCCTTTGGCGCCCGATTCGTCCGACACATCCCACATACGTCCGACTTGTGTCCTCAAATCCAGCCGAGTCGCCTAGGACGGAGCGACTCGACACCACTTGGCCGAGGCATGCCAATTTCTCGGCACGCCTCGGCGCCAGCTTTCAAGGGGCTAACAAACCACCCCCACCAGAGCTCGACGACGCCCTCGTCGTTGACGGGTCGACTCTGTCCTTAGCTTCCCAGTATTCAGCAATCGGCTTCTCGAATTGCCACAGATTAACGGCCTTCTCCCAAGTTTCGTCGGCCTCCGACTCACCAGCCCACTGCACCAAGTAATCAGTCCTCCGATTTTTCTTACTTTGGCCTGCGGTTCGGTGGTCGAGGACTCATTGCACCGTCTTGGTGTACTGTTGCCGAATCACGGGAGGTGCGCGCAGCACCTGCTTTCTCGAAGCATCCTCTTCGTCAGCATGGAATTTCTTCAAGAAAGACACGTGGAAGGTGGGGTGGATTTTCAGTCTATCTGGTAAAGCCAACCGATACGCCACTTTCCCAACCTTCTTGACCACCTCGAATGGTCCATCATATTTCGGAATCAGCCCACGATGCACGGTCTTGGAAGAAATCTTCTTCCAAATTTGGGGCGTCAACTTCAACAAGACTTGCTCCCCAATCTCGTACTCAACTTCACGTCGGCCACGGTCCGCATATTTCTTCATTCGGCTCTGGGCCTTGTCGAGGCTATCGCGAGCTTCGACCAACATCTCTTTTCTCACGCGAGAATCGATAGGCAGCGGGGCAGCTTCCCCACTCCGTTGCGCTGCCACTTCATGCGGTGCCATTGGCTGCTGTCCATACACTATCTCGAAGGGACTTTTCCCCGTCGCCGAGGATCGATGTAGATTATAGCTGAATTGGGCCGTTTCCAATAACTCGACCCAATCCTTTTGGCTTGCCGAGACATAGTGTCTCAAATACTCTTCCAACAGTTGGTTCATCCTCTCCGTTTGTCCATCGGTTTGAGGATGGTTTGCCGTCGAAAATTTTAACTCCGTGCCCATCAGCTTGAACAACATGGTCCAAAAACGCCCGGTGAACCGTGTGTCACGATCACTGATTATGTCCGCCGGGATGCCGAAGTACTTCACCACATATTTGAAAAACAAGTCGGCTGCCACATCTGCCAGACAAGCTTTCGGACAAGCTATAAAGATTCCATACTTAGAAAACCTGTCCACCACAACGAATATTGAAGCCTTCCCGTCCACCTTCGGGAACCCGAAATGAAATCCATCGAGACCAACTGGAATGGTCATTCCGGGATGGGCAAGGGCTGCAATAGCCCGGCTACTTTCTTCCGCTCTAGCTTGTCAAGCTGGCATACGAGGCATGATCTCACATACGCCTCGACATCATCTTCCATCCCCGTCAATAATAATTTCGAGACAATATGGCATACATGCGCTCCACGCCGGGGTGTCCAGCCCATTGCGGGTCGTGAGTTTCCCGCAGCATCTCACGCCTCATTTTGCCCGCTGGCACGTACGCCCGATTTCATCGTGCGAACAACAAGTCATCATTGAGCTAATATTTTCGTAATTCCTCCGTCTTGACCTGCGCCACAAGCTTTTTATAGATGGAGTCAGTTTGGGAGGATTCTCGAATCCTCCCCAGGAAATCCGACTCGACCAGAGTCATTGCAGCCACAAACTCTTCTACTATCTTTCGGCTTAGGGCATCGGCAACGTCATTAAATTTACCCGGATGATGCACCCACTCAAAATCAAACTCCCCCAAGTATTCTTGCCAACGAGCTTGCTTCGGCGAAAGTTTCCTTTGAGTTTTGAAATACGTATTGGCCACGTTGTCCGTCACAACAGTGAACTTCGTGCCCAATAAATAATGCCTCCAGACCTCGAGGCAATGAATTATTGCTGTCATTTCCTTCTCGTGCGTACTGTATCGTTGCTCGGCATCTTTCAGCTTGCGGCTCTCGAAGGCAATATGGTGCTTGCCCTACACCAACACGCCCCCGATGGCTCGTCCCGAGGCATCCACCTGTACTTCAAATGGCTGATCAAATATGGGCAATTGCAGCACATGCTCGGTTGACAATAACTCATTCAACCGATTAAACGATGCATCACAGTCCTCGGTCCACTTCCATACCACGTCTTTCTTCAATAAATCCGTCAAGGAATTTGCGATTTTTGAATATCCCTTGATGAATCGACGATAGTAATTAGCTAAGCCCAAAAACGAGCGCAATTCAGCAACTTTACATGGCACGGGCCAATCCACCACAGCCTGTACCTTCTTTCGATCCATCATAATTTTCCCTTGGCTGATGATATGCCCAAGGAACGTGATGGATTATGTACAAAATTCACACTTCTCCTTCTTTGCATAGAGCTTATATTCGCGCAATTTCAAGAATATAGCCCGCATATGCGCAATGTGTTCGGCTAACGATTCCGAGTAGATCACGATATCGTCCAAGTACACCACAACATAACGATCAAGGAACTCGTAAAGCACATCGTTCATCAAATTACAGAATGTGGCAGGGGCATTAGTAAGCCCAAACGGCATTACTAAGAATTCAAACGAGCCATACCTCGTCACGCAAGTCGTCTTCGCCTCATCCCCCGCCGCAATTCTGACTTGCCAATACCCTGATCGTAGGTCTATCTTGGTGTATAGCCTTGCCCTTGATAGTTTGTCGAAGAGATCCAGAGCATTTGGAATAGGGTACTTATTTTTGATAGTCACCTTATTCAGTGCTCGGTAGTCGATGCAAAATCTCAAGGTCCCATCTTGCTTCCTTTGGAACAACACCGGCGAGCCGTATGGTGCCTTGGAGGGCTGCACCAAGCCTGCTCGCAAGAGCTCGTCCAACTGCTTCCTTAACTCGGCCAACTCCGCAGGTGGCATTCGGTAAGGGGCTTGCGCGGGCGACTTCGCTCCCGGCTCCAACTCGATCCGATGGTCCGTTGCCCTCCTCGGAGGTAACTCTCTCGGCAACTCGGATGGGAATACGTCCTTGAATTCATCCAGCAACTCTTCGACACCATCGGACACTTCTTGGGTCACGCCGGGCTTGATCTCGATCATTGCGTTAAGGAACGTAGGCACGCCTTGCTTCACGCCTTTCTTCAATTGCAATGCCGAGATCAACCCGTATGTCTTTCGCTCCGTAATAAACTCGCCTTTCACTAAGGTGGGGCAGCTCTCATCAAGAATAAGCAAGCCACCCACGTGAGGTATCACGACCGCCTTAGCCAACGTGATGAATTCCATCCCAAGAATCACGTCGAAATCATCAAGTGGTACTTCCATCAACGAGCAAATACCCTTCCACGTGCCTAATTGCAGTAGCACGTCCGACACACCTTTGATAGGTTTCGCCTCCGAATTCACTGCCTTGATTCGGCTATTGTGTGGTGCTAGTTCTAATCCAAGTCTGCTCACGACTCGATCAGCAACAAAATTATGCGTGGCCCGCTATCGACCATCGCCATGACTTCCTTCCCATTTACAATGATTTTCACGTACATTAAACCATTTCGGACCTTAGCATCCCCTTGAATCGCAGAGAGTAATTGCAAAGGATTTACCCGAGGCGCGTTCATTTCCTTTCATCCTCATTTTCAGCAACAAGGGCATTGAGCTTCCCTTTCTTAGGGCAATCACGCATGCGGTGATCCCCGTTACAAATAAAACAGCCGCGTTTCTTCTCGCCAATCGGCTGATTCATTTCCTTCGGCGCACCACCACTTGACTCGCCGAATTTCTTCCTTCCTTTCCAACCAACTTTGCCCCGTTTCTCTTTCTCTTTGTTCTTGCCCAAGTCCTTCTTTCTTTGTCCGGACTCGTTGGGCCCGACAGTCTTATAGTCAATGAGACTATCTGCAGCGGCAATGGCGGTCGGCAAGTCCTTCACTCCTTGGCGTCTCAACTCCGCTTGAGCCCAAGCTTGCAGACCCGATAGGAAATTAAATAATTTGTCCTCCTCGGACATATCGCGCATGTCAAGCATCAAGGAACTGAATTCCTTGACATAGTCACGAATGGTGCCATTGTGTTTGAGTCGACGCAAAGCGTCCCTTGCTAGCCAGGAAGTGTTGCAAGGTAGGAACTGATCTTTCAATTCCTTTTTCAAATTTTCCCACGTCTCGATCGCCGGTCTATTTACACTTGCATCATCTGATAATCGGGAACGCCACCACAGCTTAGCATCCCCCGCCAAGTACATACTCGTGATTGAGACTTTCTCATTGTCGGGCACATGAGCCGCCTTGAAGTACGTCTCCATGTCCCATAGAAAATTTTCAAGCTCCTTAGAGCTTCGAGCACCTTCGAACGCCTTTGGCTCCGGGACCTTCGCTTTCGAAGATGGTGTCACGGCCCGATTTCTAAACATAACGGAAGCTCGTAAATCGAGGCGCGACTAATGAAATGTGAAAAATATAAGGAATAAAGTTGACTCGAATGATCAATGCAATAAACCCTTAGAATTTGGGAATAGCTTCCGAAATGAAAATGGAAGGCATCGAATGATGTAGTCCAAACAAAACAACATCTATCCTCAGGATCACAAGTTTAGTTTCGTGCTCGATAGCATTACACATCAAAATACTAACATCAATGATTTAGAGTCTAAGCTCAATCAAAGATATAATTCAAGCCATAGACAAGAAGGAAAATGTAACTAGAGCTAGTTCATCTCGGCTCGCCGTCGGTATCATTGATCAACCCGAAAACATTTGAAAATATTTGGGCTAAGTACTAATGTACTCGGTGGGCATGCATTTTCATAAACATTTCATAAACCGTAAAAGCGGTTTATCCAATCATGATAACATAACTTAGAAGGTTTTAAAGAGAAATCACTTCTAAGCATGCAAAAATATTTCATTCATTTGGGCCCATTGTCACGACTCTTACATTACTCGCTTTGATCCCGGGCCTCTAGCCACCGTCGGATCACATGCTCCCATTATTATCATCGGGACGTAACCGGACAATTCATGACGCATTTCGGAACGTATCCAGACAAGCACCATAATAACATGACGTGCCGGACGCATCCGCACAAGCACCCTTATAACGCCTCATGATTATGTTAGTGCCCGATGGAGATCAACCCACCGAAACAACTAACCAAAGGTACACAATTCTCAATTAACGTATTAGATTAAAAGAGAATCTCGATCGATACATATACGAGCCTTAAGCAGTAGTAGCGCACAAAAATATTTTATTGGATAAGCGGTTTGCATTTCATGAAATATCGAGCATATAACTCAAATATACTTTTAGTAAATAAAGCCCACCTCGATGGGACAAAGCTCGAAGAATCACTATAGTACGCGTCTCGGGAAAGCAGCGCTAATCCCCTTGATCGATAAAACCTACAAGAAACACTAATCTTAATAGGTCTCGAAAGCTAGTCTTATGTTCAAGTAAAGGAGGATACTAGCTTATGATTCGTTAAGTCCGAGTTTTCAAAATATAATTAAATTTGAAAACTAATTTATATCGGCTAAGGCACCAACAATACCCTTGCTCGACTTTTCGTTTAAAAACAAATTAATTTCATAATCTTCTTTGTTAAATACTTTTACAAAAGTATAATGCAATTAAATTGCATACTAAAGTCATATATATATTAAGGACTCTCGCTAATATAACACATAATATAATTATCAAATTATGCACTTGTTTAACATAATTTAATTTATTTAATCATCATAACTTATTTAATTTCATTAAAATAAATTAATTACATTAATTAAGTAGGTCATAATCATAAGTTAAAGATAATTTAAACTTGGATTTAACATTAACTTAATCAATTAATCAATTAAACTTAATAGTAATTAATTAATTAATTAATTAACTTATCATAATTAAATAATTTAAACTTATAATTAAGTTTAAGTTAATTATTTAATTAATAAGACTTAATATAATTTAATTAATTAATTCTTGAAGTTAAACCTTATTAATTTAATTAATTAAAGTCTAAGGATTTAATTAATTAAAGCAAGTCAAGTAATTAATTAAATTAAAGCTCAATTATTAATTAAATCTAAGCCCAACTATTATTATTAACTAAAGTCCAACTATTTAATAATTAATTGAGCCCAAAGATTTAAATTAATTAAGGTCCAACTACAAATAAATTCACTGGAGCCCAACTCACAATTTAAATTCTGGCCCAGAATTAAAATAATTCCATAGTCCATCAGCATTTAATAAATAAAGTAAACAGAAGCCCAGCCCAATAAAATAAATTTAGCCCAACTTATTTAATTCAATTCAGCCCAATTATTTAAAAATAAGATCAGCCCAATTCAAAAATTCTCGGCCCAACATAAATAGCTCATGTTCCTTTTTATTGATTGGGCCCAAACATTTTAAAATAAAAGTAAGCCCATAACATTTTAATTTAAAAAATGGGCCCAACTATTTTAAGTTTGAAATGGCCCAATACATTGAATAAAATTGCCCAACACATTCTCGAAACCCTAAACCTAATTCTCCTCCCACAAATCCGGCCGCTCGGCATCATCGTCGCCGAAAAATTCCATGACACCATTTTTTTTTTTTTTTTATTTTTCGCTTTCTCACCTCGCACTCACACCTCTCTCGACACTCACACACACACACGCACACCGTGACGCCGCCGCCGCTCCACGTCCGGCTAGCAGGTTGCGAGCCGCGCCGCCTCCGCCACGGCCTCCTCTCTTATCGGCCCGACGCCCACACATGCACACACACACGTGATGCACACACACACACACAAGATAGCGCACCTACACACACTCACTAACGGTGATGATTGGCCACATGGACGCTGGATTCGACGACCTTACGCCGACCACCACCGCTTCTTCCTTCTCCAGACACTCACACACATACATACACGATAACACACACACGACGACGCGACACACACACACACACGACGCACCTTTCAGCCTCTTTCCTCGCCTCGCTTCCCCTCTCTTCGTCGAACGCCGGTGGCGGAGCCACCACGCCGCCGTCGCCCCTCCTCTCGGCTCTCTCATACCGCCACAACGCATTTCACACACACAACGTAAACAAAGAACACACACATCACATATACACGATGACACACACACGCATACATATACATATTCAAAGAATGCTAGATTCAAGTTTAACCTTTGTGTTCTCTTGTTGGGGGCTCCAGGAAAATGAAGTGTGTTTTGGGGGCTAGGGTTCAAAATGGGAGGGGAAGAGAAGCTTATATAGTTAGGGTTTTTATTACCCATGGGCTTTCATTTTGGGCCTCGTTAAACCAAAGCCCATTATACGATTTATTCTCACGGGCTTCAAATTCGATCTTAAAGACTATGAATTAATAAATTAAACGTTAACATGATATTATTGATAGCCACTCATTAGGCATGAAGCTGGAAAATATTCGGGCATTCACGTAGGATGAAATCTCAACGTTGACGACGGCTGTTGAAGTGAAGATTGAAAGCCTACTCGACGATGTTCATATGGTGAAAAGGACTCTCCGGACCATGGAGGAGAGGGCTCCATCTGTCATACCCCGTATTCCTCAATATGACTAGAATGAATTTCGAACTTAGAATTATAAGATGATTCGTGCCCGATGAAAGAAAATTTTTAAATTCCAACAAAAGAATTTATTTCACTAAATATTATAAAGTGATTTCGAGAATTATTATATATAATATAATAATCAAGTACGATTTATATTTGTTAGACTCAGTCCGCTAGTTTCTTTGAGAGCAGAAAGAAGCGGGGTAGAAGACATTCGCAAGATAAAATTCGACCCTCAACTAACGTAGCCTGATCCCATGCTGATTTTCGAAGACCCTCGAGCGATTAGTTCATGTTGTCCAAGCGTTGAAAGATCGACACTTGGACGGACGTCTCCGGGGCCGCCCTAACCATCTTTCCAGTTGTTCCACTCGCTCAATAAGAGCAGTATGCTCCGCATTCGTTACCATTCTCGCAGCAACGTCGCACCTGATTCGATTGAACCTGGCTCTGATACCAAATTGTCACAAGGTTTTCGTCACGTAGAAATTTTCGCCTTGTGCGGCGCCGATCGCACTCGACCAGCCAGCCAACTCTCTCTCACCCACACTCGTGTATAATTTGTTTACTGAATTTAGGGTGTATCGCAACGAGCAAGAACACTCAATCAAGCATCAAGTAAATCACGCAGTATACGGGTAACTCACCCCAACCTTCGTATTACTCACAATTCGTACAAAGGATCCTTACAAAATTGCCCGTGCGAAATCTGCCTAACACTTTGTAGAATTTCGCCTTATCAAAGTGATGGACAAGGCCCCATCACTAGCCTAAAACCGCCGCCCACGTCCGCGTGTTGCGCCCACGATCTGCCGACATCGGGCGGTTATCGCAATAACCGCCCACTAAGTCCCGCGACGCGTCGGCTTGGCGCCCAACACTCGAGTAACCGCCACAGATCGTTAATCGCCTTGCGCCGAGGCTCGCGTATCGCTCGCCGCACGCCACTCGGCATCTCGGTAGATCTCGGCGCCTTCGCCGCTCGCATGTCCGCCGGCATTGCTCGGACATACTTAGCGCGGGCGCCATCGCCGCACATACTTGCTCGCACGCCCGGTCCCGCCCGCCGGCACTTGCTCGCATCTTCGCCGGCGCCCGATGTGTGACACTCGACGCCCGCCCGCCGGCATCACCCGGCACGCTTGCCCGACGAGCCAACACTCGCGCGCATTCGGCACGCACACCTGCTCGGCACGCCTCGAGGCCTTTGGCGCCCGATTCGTCCGACACATCCCGCATACGTCCGACTTGTGTCCTCAAATCCAGCCGAGTCGCCTAGGACGGAGCGACTCGACACCACTTGGTCGAGGCATGCCAATTTCTCGGCACGCCTCGGCCCC